>AP028427.1:14631543-14978517 GCA_036509395.1 Antheraea yamamai | reverse complement strand
TATTTTAAAAAATATATCATAAAACATGATATGATATTGAGCACTACGTATCGCGTAAATTAATTAATATATTGTTTGCAATAACCGCGTTACTAAATAGGAAAATTGTAAATAAATTCCATAGAATTTAATAACCGCTAGATCGGTACGCACTCTGTATTGTGGGGACTCCCTTTATCAACTACTTGTAATTATAGGTAACACGAATAATTTGCAACAATTAATGTAATATGCAGTAAGGAAACCAAATGTATTATAATGTACTAATCGTTATTCATGACTAACTGATGAGTGCAATGGGTCACTTTAAAATGCTTTTAATGTCTGCGGGGATCTTCGTTTCTTAAACTAAATTGTCTTTTTTTATTGTAATTTTGTAATCACTACTTAACCATTATAGCCCTTTTACCAGTTTGGATTTACCTCTGTGTAATTCTGTCATGACTGCTTACTAAGCGATGATGGCTTAGTTAACAGCATGTCGGACACCAACCAACGTAGGTTCGAATCCTTGCAAATAACTCTGAGATTGCGGTGAAGGGAAACATTGTGATAAAACCAAAGCGTGGTAGGGTTTTTTCTAAGTCCACCTGCCTAGATACCACCTTCAAGTTAAAAATCTGTCGACGAGCACCAATGGGTGTGTTCCGCCAGATGTACTTGAGAGACAGTCACTCCATGTTGAGCGTGTTTACCTTCTTGGACCTCATCGTCATTTATCATGTTCATATAATCAAAACATTATATGATATTATACATGATTACAATGACACACAATTCTATATAAAGTCACATAAATTTCATTACAAGTTTTACTAAAAAAAATCATCTTTAATAAAAAAAAATTACAAAAAAAATAAACCGCCTTCGATGTGATAAATCAATAAGACACTAAAAAGCGAAAAATAACAAAATTATGAAATTAACCAAATTAAATAAAGCATATTAATATTCGCGCTACCTAATAATATATTTGAAGTCAATGCCAATTTTATTTATGAATATATCCTATTATCCTATATATATATATATTACTAGCGGCCCGTCCCGGCTTCGCACGGGTGAACAATTGTTTTAAACATATGTGGATTGGCTAAAACTGATCATAGTCTTGAAAATCTTGTATAGAAAGAAATGTCTTCTGTTCGAGGGTAGATGATTGTGCTAACCTAACAAAATGATTAGATAAAAAAACTACCCGGTGAATTCATCTGTTTTGGTGCGTAATAGCTTAGCGGGAACTACTCTTTACTGTATCTGCCAAATTAAGTCACAGTTAATCTAAACACTGGTTAAACACGCCATAATAAACACGCCATTTTTCAAAAAATGAGCGGATTATCTGTAATTATTTGCCAAAAAGGCTTTTTATTGGTTCCGGAGGATCTGCAATATTAGGAAGAAGTACTTTTCCAGATGCGCGGCACATATCATTTGCTTCATTACTCCATTTTTGGCATAACATTTAGTACAAATCTTATTGATTGCACCAATTTGGATGTTGTTCTGAACATAATCATATCATAATCAATTTGTGGATTGTAACTGAATGCCGACCTATTACTATGAGCTAAAATTCTATTGCACGAATAAGCCGCGCGGTTACCTGCGCTATAGATGTGCAAGCCCCTCTCCCTTGTGTCTCTTTCTTCGCCGCATAGCCCGCACGACACACTACACCCCGGCAACGACGCGAGCGGCAGATTTTGTTTAGATTGACAATTTTAAACTCGTAATATCTTTTGACTGCAATGGCCGATTTTAATAATTCAAAAGTTATCTATAGGTACTGAAACAATCTTAAATTAAAAATAATTTATTTGGATAAGGATTAATATAAGGACATGAATAACATGGTCTTTTGCATGGTCTGGTTTTTGTTAAGATTTCTTTCAAAAATGTAGTTATAGTGACTTAATCACAATAGCTGGACATATGGTATCGCGAGGTTTATTATAGATATTAATATGTTCTTTAATATTGTACAACATATTTTTGTTCTATCATTCATATTTTCCGCAGCGCATGCGATGAAAGACATTTTATGGCAATATTTTTCATACCTAGGATTACATTATTGAAATTTTAGTAGGGATCCCTTTTATTCTAGTAAACAATATAACCTATGTTACTCAGGGATAATATAACTCTATAATGATGAACGAATTATCGAAATCCGTCTAGTAGTTTTTGAGTTTATTCGTTATAAACATACAAAATTACAACGTTTCCTCTTAATAATATTATTGTAGATGTAGATATATATCCTAATTCTCTTAAGGCAAGATTACGAAGTCATTGTTATTTGATGAATAGGTAATCAAAATCTCATTAAATATTTTCGTATGTGTTCTGTCTACATCATTTACATGGAAATATTAGTCATTTATCTAACGAACCGTTAAAGTAATTAACAATAGACGAGTTTGTCTTAGTATTGCTAAATTGTTGATATGTAATATGCTTATAATTTATTAAGATCTGTTGTTAGGTACCGTTTATATTGTAGTTGTAGTATTGTCTTCTATGAGAATCTTTCGAATTCTTAACACACTGTTGACCAGTAACGAGTTAATTCGTCATTTCTTATACGTGCATTATCTATTTTAGTTTATGGAACCAACAATTTTGCGCATCGTGTTTATTTGGGTTTGCTTAATAATAAAGAGGATACTATTCTTGGTTTTTAGGTTTTTAATTTAATTTTAGTAAAAATTTGGAACATAACATAGTTTCTGAGTAAAATTGCGGGTCAACGAAATGTTAATATTCTTTTTATAACAAATATGTTTGAAGTGTAACGCACTGATGCGACGCGACAATACGGCGGCTGCGGTCCCGCGCCTGTGATTGTTTGTTCCACTTCCTCTTTACAAACTAAATATTAAACAAGAGCATTTCATTCAAATCATGTCCGTTTAATGGCTTATTTCCTAATAGTTCTTAATATTTGTGGTATATTAAATCGTATTTCACAAAACATTATAAATTTATTTTAAAATGAAACAGATCAATTCTAAATATTACAACAAAAACTAAATAAGTATTGAAATATTTTTTTTTGCAAATTTATTTTTCTTTATAAAAATTTAAATCTTCATTTACACAGATTTTTCCTTACAAAGTAATAAATTTGAATCATTATTTACACAGATGCAAACTACGGAGCAGCAGAATATAGTTTTCTTTACACTGGTTTTAGCATCTGACCACAATATCATCCGATGTTAGATAACGGTGTGGCCTAAGATGGTAAACACGCTAAACTTATAGGAAAACTGTCCCACAAGTACAGTACCGGAACACAACAATAGGAGCTTTTTGTTTTTATATCATAGGAAACAAACGAACAGGTGGGTCACCTCATGTTAAATGAACACCGCCGTCCATAGAGGCTTGCAACATCAGGGCAGTTGCAAGTGCGTTGCCAGCCTTTTTTTGGGAGATGGGGCAACGGAGGAGGGGAGGTGGGCTTCCGGCGCTCTCACTGACCGAACGAAACGCAACAATGCAAGCACTGTTACTTCACGTCGGTTTTCTGTGAGAGGGTGGTACTAACCCGAGCGAGCCGATCCATTCATGCTGAAACCAGTTCAGCGTGGCTCTACCACCTACCAGAGGCGACGAATTATGCATTTGAGGGCGGTAGCTAACTAGATAAACTTAGAACAAGTAGGTACTACCACCATGCACACATAACACATGACTACAGTCTATAACAGCAATCGATGTAAACTAACACAACAACGTAATTCATTATTCATACACCAGTTATTTAGTCAGTACTAATTAGCAATCAAATGCCAAGTAATTAGGGAAATCTATAAATAGTCTACTCTAAACACTTTCTGTGTTATATATTTGTAACGGGAATATTTTAATATTTAATATTTCATTTATTCTTAACTAATTATCAATCAAACTAGAACTATGGACCGCAAACTATCAAAAAGTAGATTAAAAATTGATAAATTCTACATATGACCGCTGCCACCTAAACTAGGTAATCCTGTGTCTCAGGTGGCAGTACACATTATGACTCTATTAATGAACGCGTTATACAACCGCAGTGGATAATTTATTTTGAAACGCTATATACAAAAACAAGTGCATGTTAACAACATACTCAATATACTTACATATTAAAAATTAGAGCTAAAATTATTAAATTTTGTTACAAAAATTCTTATTCTAAGAAGTAAGCATCTACATTTATTACCTGCGTGCAAAATTCTGCATTGACAGTTACTACACTTTATATATCGGGAATGATTGATAACTTATTAAGAAGATACAATATAGAGGCAGATTATTAATTGTAATAATCTGGTACAGGTATCAAAGTAATCCCAGGTGTATTTGATCAGTTAAAGCAAAGTATAATTTGATAATTAATTATTATTTGATTGATGAGTTTGAATACTATGATCAACTTCTTATCACGTTGCATTCCGGAATTAATTTTAACACAGGAGTTATCTTGTTTTGATAATTAGTGTATAATACGTTGTTATCACTGTATAGTACAGTTTGGTCGTTAGAAATTAAAAAAAATATCTCTGCCTCCTTTTTCTGGAAAACCGAGAGAAGGTTTGTTTGTTTTATTAAAAACAACACGCGCCTCAGTACGGTCTAATTTCGTTTCATATTTAGTAAATCATGTTTTTCGTACATTTTTCATAACAAGTATTATTTTCTCTGAAATATATAAAATTTCATCAAACAAATGAATGTAATTTTAAAAAGTTATAACAGTTTTATGTTTTATGATAATTTTTTAGGGAAAACATAATTTTACAAAAAAATAAACTTGGATTGTCTTGCGGCACGTATTGTTTTTGACGGAAAAATAATATCCTTTTTAGTGTTTTTCCATCAAAAGAAAGCTTATTTCGAGGGTGTCGAAAAAACAAAATTAACGACCATTCTGGTACACATGCTATATACTTTTACATTTCACGATGCCATATTCAGCCCCTTAACTACGTACTACGTATATCGTAAGATCAAAGCTGCAGTAGAAATTGTTATGAATAAATTTCAACATGCAACAATGGGTTGGCAAGTTATGAACGTTCTGAAGAATTACCAAAGGATTACGAGTGATGGGACATAATAGTTGCGACCAATTGGATCTTACTAGTGGCAAGCTAAAAAGTATGATGTTTATGGATCAGCCAATGTATCAACCGGGATGGTAGAACGTATGTACCCATCTGTATCGCTACAGACAATATACATGGTGACTTTTTACATTTTTTAGCCTTTGACTACAATCTCATTTGATGTAAAATGACGATGTTTTTTTCTATATATATTATAGGGGGCAAACGAACAAGGGCGTCATCTGATTGTAAGTGATCACCGCCGCCCATAGACACTAGCAATACCAAGGGAGCCACAAGTGCGTTACCAGCCTGTGTTTGAGGGAGAAGGGAGGGGGAGGGGAGGTGGGAATCCAGCGCTCTCACTGACCGAACGAAACGCAACAATGCAAGCACTGTTACTTCACGTCGGTTTTCTGTGGGTCGGGTGGTACTATCCCGGGCGAGCCGACCCACTCATGCTTAAATCAGTAATGGCTTCAACGTGGCTCTACCACTTACAAAAACCTACATGTGGTCTAAGATAGTACGAGTTAAACATAGAAGAGTCTGGCTCTTAAGTGCAGCTGCCAGAACACATCAACAAGTTCTTGACGATTGATTTTTAAATTGAGGGTTGTAGCTATTCAAGCGGATTTAGAAATAATCCTTACCACAATGCAAATTAACCAGTCACAGTGACTCTCTTTCAGTTAGGTGCGTTTTGGGGTCAGCCAGTGTAAACCCAGTCACCAAGAGGCTTGCAGATCGGTATAACAACGACGACAGTTGATAGATATCTTGCTGGTCGCTGTTGTTTCCTGCTGTGATTACCATGCACTACAGTGCCTATACTTTATCGTAAAAAATATTAATCGTTTTAATTAGAGTCAGTTTTTCGAAGTGGAGACTGCTCAGTGGTTAACGTCTTTGGACACAGCGGCATCGCATCGATCGACGTAAGATCGAATCCTCGCGAGTAAGCTGACCTTTCGGTGAAGGAAACGTCGTGATGAACCCAAAGCACGGTTCCTCACGACTTTCTTCAAGCGGCATGACTAGCAACCACCCTCAAAATAAAAAACGTCGCCAAGTACTTATGGATGTGTTCCGGCAACTACATTTAACCAGTAGATAAAGTATTTCATGAGGAAGGTTTAGGTATATCATTTGTCAATGTTTTTTTTTATTATCAGGGCGGGATAACATCCACCCGACATGCTAGTTCTGAATTATTTTAATTATTTTACAATCTTGTAATTTTAAGGTCGCCAAAATTCTGTCGACAAGCAGACTTTCTGCTTTATCAGAGGTTGAAGATAAGCACATGACAAGTAGCCGAACCGTTTCATAATATAATTAAAATTATTTAAAAATTCATTATATTGAAAAGGGATTAAGAAATCAGTGCTATAGTTAGAATTTATTTTTAATCTACTTTACTAGAAGGAACGACTATTTAACAAAGAAGCTACGCTAAGAATCTAGAACTAATTAGCAAATAGTAATGGTTGTGTCACCACAAAGAACCTTATTATTTCACAGTACATTGGAAAAACTATTTATGAATATTGCACACGTTTTGAATATTAAACAAAACACATTTCTCATTTTTCTTGACATATCCTTTATCTCCAGCAGTACTAAAAAAAATATTACATGAAAAACAATTCTATTAAGGTGCCAATTGCCTCTACTCGTTGAATGGTGTTAATTATGTAGATTCATATATAGTATAGTCAGTATACGTATATTATGAACAATGCAATGTTAGTTAATGACAAGAGGTCGAAAGTCAGTTTGTAACATAAGTCCTTAGAAGAATATTTGCTTTTGGCTTTAAAATTAATTTGTGTAATCGTATGATATATATATTTAGAGGGATATATATTATTTAGAGATAATATATATTTTATTTAACTTTATTAATAACTAGCTGTCCCCCGCGGCTCCGCACGCATTTTTTTAAATGTATTAAAGAAATGTAAAATTGTAAGTAGGTGTGTCCATTACAGAAATGCTTTTTCACAAACATTTGTAACTACGACACGCACACCATCTAATGTAACATGTAACGTGTACATTAGATATGTGAATACGAACAGTATATCGAATGGGATAGGATTTATCATCAACAACATACCTGGAACTATAACCTACTATATACCATCCTCAGTGCTCACTAACACTATATAAGAAAGTAATAAAAATTTTTAACTATACATTATCAAACAATATGTGTAAAATTTTTATTATATAGATATAACATGCCCATATTGCCGATATAATTGTGTTATTCTTATACGTTGCTATAATCACTGAGCTATGTAGACACAAACACGGTAAATAAAACAAAATGGCCGCCAAATTGACCAAAATGATAATATAATTCAAATTACGTGGATTTATTCTTGGAGTCCAGTATAGCGCCGTCTCCCCTTGTCCATTTTGATTAACTGTTCCCAACAATCACAGTTCATCACTTCATAGTGCAAAACAAAGTCCTCTGGTCTGTCTGTTTATCTGTTCGCGATAACGTCAAAGACTAGAGAACGGATTTGCATGCCATTTTCACCATTAGGTAGAACGGTTCATGGGGAAGGTTTAGGTATAATTTGTCAAGGTTTTCTTTTTATTATCAGGGCGGGACAACGCCTGCATTGCCCACTAGCTTAAAATAAAATAGTTCATTAGCTAGTTATCTGCCAGTGAAAATCCCGTTAAAATCAGTTCAAGCATTTCGGATATTCTACTGCGGCCGAAGGCGAATAAAAAACCTAAATTACTTTTTATGGGGTCTGCTATCTACCAGTAAATATCCCGTGATAATCGGTCCAACCATTTTAGAAATAGCAATGCGGACGAAGCCGCGGACAAATAAAATAGAATATGTCAACCGCTATAATTTCGGCTATCTGCCAGTAAAAGTCCCGTTAACATAAGTCCAGCCGTTTTGGAGATTACCCGGTACAAACAAAATAAAATAATATAAAAATATCGACCGAATATCAAAACATTTTTTTTGTTATTTATAGCTATATCCATTCACCAAAAAGTTATTATTTATTTTTACATACACACACTTTATTTTTATAATACGTAATAGATTGCAAGTAAAAAATTGGAAACAAAACTAACGTAGAATAAACTTTTTGAATAGGACACAAAATAATCTTTGAAAATGTTTACGATAGAAACTTACTACGTTACCATGGCAACGTATATAATACTAACGCTAACACGAAGCGACAGCAATTAAAACGAAAAAAATGCCCGATTTTGAAACATTCTTCATTGGCGCTCCACTCCTATTAGCCTTAGCGTGATGATATATATATTATATATAGCCTAAAGCCTTTCTCGGTAAATGAGCTATCTAAAACCGAAAGATTTTTTAAATCGGACCAGTAGTTCCTGAGATTAGCGCGTTCAACCAAACAAACTCTTCAGCTTTATATATTAGTACTAGCGAGCCCGGCAGACGTTGTCCCGCCCTGATTATAAAACAATCCTTGACAAATTATATACCAAAATGTTCCTCATGAATCACTTTATGCACTGGTGAAAACCGCATGAAGATCCGTGCAGTAATTTTTGAGTTTACCGCGAACAGACAGACAGACAGACGCGGTAGGGGACTTTGTTTTATTCTATGTTATGATATAGATTACTAACGATAATACACAATATTTTTTAAATTCAATAAATAATTAACAGAACACGTAAAAAATAAATACTCTATGAATTACTATTGTCCCTTAACACGAAAATTAATTCAATTGTAAATAGCAAGAAAAATCGAAAGTTCTGTGGGTACTATACCGCGCGACTGGTTAGTCGCCAGCAATATTTTTACAGGATAATCACTAGTCGACTCTCCTTTTAAATCAATTTAAAGAATAGGTGCTTAATATTCGACCTAATTATCTCGAGAAACGCAAAACTGATATACACTCAACATCAGGTGATTTACACAAAAACGAACTGGTGTAATAATAAGGAAAGCAATGAATCACGCCGTGTCGCGCAGTCCCGCTCGCGTCTCCACCTAGACCTGCGCCCCGTTTCCCTTTGTTCGACCGTGCCGTGTTCCAACGATAAACAGTTACTTAATAATTAACCTTGAAAGCGTCCCTGTTGTTCATTCAAACCTAGATGTGATATTTTTTACGTTTAAAAGTATCGTTCCCATAGTTTTGAAAATCTTAGAACAAACTTTAACTTAGGTTTTCTTGGTTGTTTTGATATTATTGTTTTATATGTTAAATGTGACCATTAACTACCACAGGATTGAAGGATGTGACCCTTTAAACATTCACCTGGTATAATTGGCACTTCTTAGGTACGTAATTATTTGTTTCTATTGAATAATCGCACATACGTTATTAAATCCCTTATAAATCCTATAAGGTAATACGATTTTGCTTGTAACAATTACCTAACTTAGGTATTGATTAATAATCATGATAATTGACAAATGTATAATAACATTTATATTACAGTATTACTTTATACTTACAGAGGCAAACAGCTGCTAATAATCTCACTGCATCCTGCGGCGGATCGCATTCAGGGAAAAATGGCTTCACAACATAGTTGCCGAATGTCAAAGCCACTATAGCCTGCGTTGTCGGTCTAATGATCAGCAGAGCTACCCAAATTCGTAAGAAGGCAGGCAATGGTCCGAATGCCGTGTATATGTATGCATAGTCTCCACCCGACCTCGTTATGGATGTACCCAGTTCGGCGTAACATAGAGCTCCCAAAGTAGACAGAAGGCCACTCAAGAGCCATATTATTAATGACGCGGCAACTGATCTGTAACAAGGAAATATTGAATCAGTGATAACACGAACGATAACGAACGATGGAAAACAATGACTGTGTTAAAAAATCTGGCAAGTTTGTGTTAGACTTGTGCAAGATGTGTTCCATCGTCACACAGTACACTATACAGTTCCACTACAATTTAAGTGTATCAAGAATTTACCAAAAAAAAGTATTCTTCCATTCAACTAAGAATGCTTAGCACGAACACAACCCATAGAAACTGTCTTTATTATTTGTGGAATTATTTTGTTTAAAAACTTGTCTGTATTATCATTTTTACGATAGAGTAACAAAAAGGACATTCAAAACGAAATAAATAAAGTTGTTGATATAGGGACTGCCTTTAATATTTAACTTTTAAATTTTAAAAGTACGTCATGTCGCTACGTTCCAACATTACCAACAGTAGAGTTCCCAAGTTAGAGGATTTACCCCCAAATTTAGGGTATATAAGCGGGATTTTTTTTTGGAATCTTTATATTTCTGGGACATTTTTATTTACAATTATAGGCCCTGAGATAATCAAATCCAGCTTATTATATTTATTTATTGATCTAGCAACATTTAATAATACCTAGTGCAATTTCTTGTTGCTAATAACGCGACGTCAGATAAAGAGAAATTAATAAATAAGTTGGTATTTGGTTTTTAATTTCATTTTGCAGTTTGCTACTACACTTGTAGCAACATATACCTAGTAGACAAGATTATAGTGTGTACTACAATAATTTACGCTAGAAAACAAAAGCGGCGCTTGGAAGAGGCCAATTGTTTTTGCAGCAGAAGCAGGTGTGTTGAATTAATTATGTCAATTTTGGAGGTTTTTGATTGTAGTTTTTAGGTTTGAGGGTAAATATTTTTTAAGGGTTGGTAACACTGACCAACGGTTTCTTTTCAGGGAAAGAATCCCAAAAAATTAATTGAAAGATGGATTGCTTAATAAGATGAAAAGTACAGCAGATGAAAAGATTATGATGGATATCGAATATCAAATGTCGATGGATTCGTTGAGCCAGGAGAATAATAATCTACGTTTTCTGATTTACCGTGTTATGTCTGTGTACCAGATCATTGAACAAAAACCGCATATAATTTCCAGAAAATATATTATATAATATATTTATAATAATTTTATTAAGGAAAAATAATTAATAACTAAGAGAAACATCTTGCGGAATGTTAATGTAGCGCCGCCATTCCAAGAAGGTTTATTATGAATTATCCTCAATATTAAATTCGTACCTTCCCTGTAAAGGTAATTCACCCTGTAGGGCTGGTTCTAAATCCATAATTGTTATACATTTATTTAAAACTTTACATATAAATTAATAGTTATTTAAAACAATTACAGATTTATTTAGGTAGATTGATTTTATCAGTTATTTTAAGTACATATAATTACATAAATAATCCTGAACAGATATAAAATAATTGTACAAAAATTGTCTGCATTTTTTATGATAACATCGATAACAAATAACATCATTTATTTGATTGTCAATTATATTAATAAACCTATAACTAAAGAAACGACGTTTGCCATCCCTTGGTAAAAGTTTGACACCAAATCAAGTGCCGGTATTAGGCATGCAGGCAGGTAGGCATAAAGATGACAAAACTAGAATCTCCCGCGATAACCATTAAAGGCTTTCGAAGTTAACGACTGAAAAAATGTTTAAGAAACATTACTATAAGACAGTATCTTTAGAAAAATTCTGATTTATTTTACTATATTAATATACTAATTTTATTTAATTAATATATATATACATAAAACTGAATTATCTGATATTTGTCCGAAATAGTTTCTGCAACGGATGAACCGATATTTACAAAATTTTCACCGGTAGATATTCAGAGTACATATTTATATTATCTAGATAATATAATATTGCGCTTGACCCATGGGAATTAAGCAGTAATGGTAAAATATTAAAAATAATAATTAAAATCGGTAAATGGTTTATTTAAGCAAAAAATTACATTAAAAAAAATGCATACACATGCATGGTGGTAGATATTTTTAAGCCTGCTTGATCACCTACCACCCTCAAGTTAAAAAGCTGTTGCCAAGACTTAGTTCCCTTGTAGGCGTATTTACTATCTTGGACCACATCGTTATTTAATATCAGATGAGATTTTGATCCAACGCTAACACCGATAAAGAATAAAGAAGACAACTCTAACAATGAAATTAAATGTAATACGCAGTTCCCAGGAATATTAAAATAATCTTCGTGAGAACAAAGTCGCGAGCACCGGCAACTAATCCAAAAATCAAATAATGTTTCAGATAAATTAATCAGAGCGTAACATCTACATCTGTTAAAATCGTTTATATTGTTGTCGGGGAACCACGCAAACTAAAAATAACATAATCTAAACACCAGGTCATTCTGAATAAACTATTACAAAACATATAACGGCGTTAGTATTTTCTCTAGCGATCTTACAAAAATTAAATAAGATATGTCAAGGGAAACTAACACTTCCCGTAAATTTTACTAACACTGTGCAACTTGATATTATCTAAGAACTTATCTCTAGCTTAGCTTAGCTCGTTCACCTATTCTTATTGCAAAGTAGGGCATGTACATGTTATGTACATACATCCACAATGCAAGGTCATGGTCTACTGCTTTATTAAATGAAATTATAAATGAAATGAGGCAATATTACTAGCAATTTAGATTGTTGTACGCATTTCTGTTTACAATTTCACCTTTTTATAAATCACGAACTATAAGTCCGAGCAAAAGGCTACATTTAATGAATTACAGTTCTACCTTTCAATGATAGATATTTAGATGCATGTATAATTAAAATCATATATATTAAATGAAAAACTGTTTTGAAACGTGATATGTTACTGATGATATAGAAATTACAAATTACCTGATTTTTTATTTCTTACTAGCGGGCCCGGCAGATGTTATCCCGCCCTGATAATTAAAAAAAAATTAACAAATTATATACCTAAACCTTCCTCGTGAAGCACTTTATCTACTGGTGAAAACCGCATAAAAATCCATTCAATCGTATTTGAGTTTTTCGCGAACAGACAGACATACAGACGTGACAGATCACTTTGTTTTATAATATGTGGTGTCAAACAATCACTTGCGACTTCATCCACGTTAAATTAGAATATTTATTTATTTAAGGACCAGAAAAATAGAAATTAATATGTACCCTGCTAAATGTGAGGCCAGCATGTACAAAATAAGATAATGTATTTCATAGCAGTAAAACAAAGAAAAAATAAATTTACATTAAGTTCCTGTAAAATAAAGCTATGATGATGTTATTACTTTTATGAAAAAAATGTGATTGAAGTCAATCCAATAGCTTTTGAGTGACGCACGAACATAAGTTATAAGAATAATTATAATATAAATCATGTTATAAGTTCCGTTAAATAAATATTGTTAAATAAGTTTCGATTCTAAAAATATAACACAATTTATATTATACTCGGTATATAACAATACCTGTGTATAGGCTTTGGAGGAATGAGAACTACTGCAGATAAGGCCGTTCAATGTTATCAGCTTTTAGCATTTTAAGCCAAGGTCATTGCGATTATAACGCATTCGGTCGTCAAGACCTCGTATTTGAGATGACAAACTAGTATCGCAGCAAATTTAGGTTTAAAGTGGCATTTTTTTTTAAGTTTTATTTTTAACAACCAATCTTCTAGATTATTACTACGATTGTCGAGTAGGTAATTATATACCAAGAATCTTGTGATAATTTCAATATTATGAAAAGATGGTGGCCTCCTCATTAGATCTTTTAAGGAAGTTTTAGGGTATCTCAGAATTCATGCTCCGTGGTACTAATTTCCATTCGCGACACTTGTACACAATAATCAAACTTTATTATGTAAAATGCCACCAATATTACAAAATATAGAGTCAAATGGGACAAATTTATGAATAAAACTAGCGGGCCCAGCAGACGTTGTCCCGCCCTGATTATAAAAAAATCCTGGACAAGTTATATACTAAAACGTTCCTCGTGAATCACTTTATCCACGGGTGAAAACCGCATAAAGAGCCGTTCAGTAGTTTTTGAGTTTACCGCGAACAGACAGACAGACAGACGCGGTAGGGGACTTTGTTTTATACTATGTAATGATATAACAGCCACTACATGGCAGACAAAGATCCCGCCAAAAACTCCTTTTTTTGTTTTCCTTGCCTATTTATGGATAGATGAAAACAAAAGGGGTTCAAAACATTTTTGTACTCTATTTGTTAACCAATTTTCTTAATTTTTATTTAGTAGCAATTGAGGAGCTCTAGTATCATAAATAAAAAATGGAAATAGTTATTTCTTTAAGCGTCCACGAGTCAAAGCCATTATCAATAAGTCTCTATTCGTCATATAATATTTCACGCTTTTTAAGTCTACCAATTTACAATATTTGTACAGTCTTTGACAAAAAGAAACGTTAATAATAGTGAAACTTAAAAGAAAGAAGGAAAATTATAGTCGAATTTCGACGACTGGGCGACTACTAGTCTCTATAATTTATTTATTCGTAAATATAAACATGTCTAATTAAGGTCACGTGCTATGATAATAGTAACTAATATTAGAAATATGACTGTAAGTATGTTTATTATATTATATCAGGGCCACAGAAAAGATATAAGGTAGCTTTTATGAAGACATAAAACTGTTTCCGAAGCAAGACCTAGTTTACTTTAGATGTGTTTACTGGGCATGTAAAATAAGTGTCCAGGATTTTCCTAAAAATGTATCTACACCGTACCTACTTAACCTTCTGACTAGAAATGCTACATTCATTGTTTATCTTTGTCAGTAACTATATTTACATCATTAGTCTACTGTTGATTCCCGTATTTTAATAATATAAATTGAAACTTTACGAACCTCTTCGCTATATTTATTGTACGTAAGCAAAAAAAAAATCTTCCATATTTAAACAACTTATCAATAATAATTATTATATCAGCTTTTATGCAGCTGTAAACCAATGCAATACACTAACAGAGTATTTATTATTGGAGAATATTAACAGTATATGCAGCCCCAAATTAACTTAGGGACAAACAAAAACATAAATACAACGTTTGAAAGGTGAAACCACATAAACTGTGAGATTTTGTTTTTAAAAGTTATAAGGAACTTTAATTTTGCAAAACTTGCTCGCAGTGACTGTTTACTGTAGGACGAGTAAAATGGTTTCGATCGTGTTGATTATGAAAGAAGGTATACAGTATAATAGTATGTAAGTTACTGATTGTTTTATTATAATAAATAAATTATTTAATGAGCTATTAGAATGTATAATTTATTTCCCTTACACAGACTATTTAGTAAAATCGTTTAAATAAAAGCAATTTCATTATCAAAACTTTATCAGGTAAAGTGTATCTAAGGTGAAGGACAACTTAGATATCACAACAAGCTGATAGATACATTTATCAATGCGTATAACCAAAACTTGTGTATCTAATCACAAGGATTTTTTTGTTTAAGCCAATAGTGAAATCCATACTATAAATAATTGTAAAATACAAGGAAGCAGATAACTGATTAGTAAATAATCAAAGAACGTGCGCTTATTGTACGTAACAGTCACAGAGTACATTATATAAAGTAATAGTTGGTAGGAAAAAAATATCGCGGATGTTTTTTTTTCGAACTATTTACACAGTTAGCCTGGCATGGCCTTTTACATTTTCACCGGCCTACATCGCGGATGTGTAAACTTTATTAAAATACCGAATGACTGTCGAATTAATAAATGTCATTCAGCAAAATATTTGATAAGTTAAAAAAAATAACAATATCCCGTGTGTTTTTCTTATTTATAAATAATACATAAAAAGAAAAGTAAAAAATGTTATCTTTATAATAAAAAATACATTAACACAATTATACTGAAGAGTTTTCCTTCCTTAGTCATAAAGTTACTCTTAACAGAAAATTAAATAAAAAAATTACTTTGCCAAATTTTATACGTCGGAAAATTAAAGCAATAGATTTATATGTGCATCTTCCTTACAAAATTTTGGGGTAAAATATGTGGTGCGCAATAAAACGTAATTTATGTCTACAAATTTATAGAATGTACTAAGAAAAAAAAATACATTTATAAGATAGCATGCAATTCCATCAACAATTTTCCATTATTTTACTTCTCTTGTAATATTAGCGCAATTTTTCAAACCTAAATATATTTATAATCAACAATAAGATTTAACAATAACTTGTAACATTTAAGTAAACTTTAAACGCGCAATATTTTTATTAAATCTAACTTACCCCGTGTATAAATAAACTCCAGTCGGAGATATAAAAATTCCAGAACCTATTATGGTTCCAATAATTATTCCTACACCATTAAACAATGTTATTTTTCGTTTTAAAACCACTTTTGAATCGGTGGTTTGAGATTCTTCACCCATTCCGAAAAAAAATCAATTTCGTATCCAAGTAAACGAAACGCACGTGGGCTGCAGATAATCGCGACTTCCACCGTCCACGCCGTTTCTATGCAATATCACTGAAGCATCAACAAGACCCGCTTCCACGGAGTATCATACGCGACTGAATCATATTCTGACTTTTGCAAGCATTCTTACGAGCTGCGAAACTAGAATAAGTAAACTGTTTGTGGATGACGTCAGACGCTATGTACTAACAACACGAATCGGCCGAGTAAACTGAGTAGAGCTACACTAAGGTAGAGCCTAGCAACTACTGATTGAGTAGTCCGCATCGCGCATGTGGACACGAAACTAATTGAAGAGCGTCGTATCGCGTCGTGAGTGTCGTCTACGGCGCCGAATACAGGCAAAGAGAGAGATGACATTTTGCGTATCCGAGGGCTCGAGAAAAGGATGGTGAAACATGTTGTCATGGCAATGATAGCGGATTTTGGAATTCGACGCGGACAACTACCGACTATACGACACCGTAAACTTTTATCGAATTCCTACAAAGTTACCTTATTCATTTGTACAATAAAAGTTTATAAGTTGATTCTTCGTTTTACACGATAGCTCTTACCTTGTTTATATTGTAACTTATATCTTTCTGTCACTTTAATTGATATACTCAAATAGCCTCGAAATTCATCTTGAAAATTCAATTGGTGGTAAACTACTTTATATAAGAACATCGATTTACATTGGAGCAACCAACTCTGATTATTATTTAGACATACTGTAAATTTTAAAACAGAATTTAATACGTGTACCAATATTCATAGGAAAATTAAAATTGAAATAAATGAAAGGACACTAGAAAAGTAACTATAAGTTTTTAAATCAGGTCGTTTAAATTAAAAAATATGGCTCAAAATATTTAGAAAATATTATATCATAAATCATTTTATATTGCGAAATCGATTTCAATCGAGTAAAACATTTTTTCTTCTTGTTATTCATTATTTTAAAAATAATTTGTGTTATTTTGTATATACATGGAAAAATAAACATTTGCTTAAATTGACTTCTTAAAAAACTTATTTGAAAAAAATAGATAATTATAAAAACATGTTTAAATATTTTTACAATAACATACAAATTCTGGACGTTGTTATCATTACATTAAACAAAAAATATGTAAAAACATAATAAGCTTCAAGTTATCACAATTAGGTGTTTTCGGATAATGACACGTTTCTGTGTAAGCGACAGTGTGACCCAATACAACGCACTAAACAAAAAGAAGGACTGATTGTTAAAGGTGTTTGGTAGGTGACACATGTTCAAGGGAACATCCTTATGTAGCTACCAAGTTAAGGAAGCAAACGTAACAAAATCCCCTACCCCCATACCACGATTTCATTACAAGGCTTTCCTTTCCCCAACCTCAGATTTATAGGAGCCGAGCCTACGTAGTTCAACGCAATATCCGAAGCCGTTGAGCCCTCATGAGATCAAAATCATTAAGTATTTGGTAAAAAAAAAATACAGACGAATTGATAACCTCCTCCTTTTTTTGAAGTCGGTTAAAAAGAGAAGAAAATTAGACAATATTTTACAACAAAGACTAAAGAACAATTTGGCATGTAGTTTTGATAAGAATAAAATAGACCATTTAAGAAATTGTCCTTATCCTTAATTGCGATAATTCTTAGGCTTTACTTGAGTTCATACACGTAATCATGACAAAGTACTTGTGTCGGTTGTTACCAATGACGTGACCAAAGACTTTAAAATAACATTCGGATTCCTAGTTTAAAAGTTACCTACTAACTCTATAACTAATAAAGAGGGGCACATATGCAATAATGGGTTTTATATATAGGTATATTCGGAATCAGAAACAGAAAACCATCTAATTTCTTTTTGTTCACCCATAAGATTCTATTCTCAAAGTACACTTAATCAAAAAACAAGTTAAACATACTTTTCACTAAATGGCTACAGACTTTTCAATTGGCGTTTCTTAATATGTTCGGATTTGGGTTTTTTTTTAAGTGAAAACCTCTTTAACCGGCATTGAGCGATATAAAAAAATGTAGTAGAGGAAAACTTATGGGTTCGCGTCACCGTGAACTCGACATGCTAATGAAGTTTCACCAATGACATCGACATGCTTGTGATGTATTGCGCTTGTGCCAGACAATGTACATACTCAACTGTATCATATGCGTTTTTGAATTTTTTGATGGGTATAACCTCGTGATTTCGCTTTACCAACCGTCAATGATAACATGAATAGGCTCGTGACATATTGCCATTGCGCCCGACTAGCGACGCGTGTTATAGCCGCCTGTGTACATGTAAAATTGATATTTTGTACTGAGCTTGTGCAGTTATCATGTTTGCTTAATTAATAAAAAAATGTATATAATTATTGCTCGAAGCGCCAATAGATGTGAAAACCAGACTGATATTAATAATTTCAATTTACAAGTTATGAAATTTAAATAATTCAGACCACAATTGATTTAAACATTAAAAAAAGAATGCAGTTATTCCATTGTTTTGAGTTATCACTACTTTCGGCAGTCTTTATTATTACGAACTAAAACCTCCTTGAATTTTGAATATAGAACTAGGAAAATTTATATACATTGATTTACATAATATATACATTATATCAGTTGTCATTTAAAAATAAAATGTGTTTTATTTCACTTAGGACTGTCTCGACTTTTTTCCCAATTTGCCACTTTTCCTTACAGCGGTAGTACAAATGTGTTAAAAACTATATGTTGCTTAATATTTACCTTATATGCAGATAGTATTTACTGAATTATGTGCGACAATCTAACTATTAAATTGGTAGGAGTTAAAAGATACAAAAACATTGAAAAACAAAGGCGGTCACACATCGTATGAATAAAGCAACGCAGCAATGAACCTTAGGTTCATAGGTGACTTCAAACTATTCAAGAAAAATGTAAATGTGTTTTGATTTTCCAAGAGCCGAAAATGCAATTAGATCTATAGTACAAATGTGATATCAATAAGACCAAGTAACAAGAAACCAACAAAGAATAAAAACAAACGGAATTCAAATAATTCAGAACGGAAGAATTAAAGTTTTTTTATGTTTGGTAGAAGCAATAAGACAAATAGATAAGATCACTCCGTTCATTTTTTATATCCGTTATGATAGAGAATAATATAATAAACAAAAGTACTAAAATAATATTACAATATCTAAAATTAGAAATTAATACCGATCGATAGACTTTATTGAATAATACGAATGGCTCATTTATAAGTAAACTAAATAAAATAATAATTCACAATCAAATGCACAGATTCAAGCATAAACAACAGATAAAAATGTTCATAATATGCATTCTTGTAAATACATGTTACCTAGCATAATCATGTTTTTGAAGACATCGCGGGAGACATCCTGAAAATAACACTGTTTTACAGCAGCGATGCGCCCGCGACGCGGCGCTACCGTCACTCACTTATCCGACGCCATTTTCACACAGTTCCCGAGCTTTCCCAACACAGGTACGTACCATTATTGTCATATCGAAATAATTATTTTTTACTAAATCAATCATTTATAGTGAAACAACTAAATTTTGATATCGATACAAAATAGTATAATAAACGCCGGAGTTTTTGTCATCATTCAAAAACAAGAACACTGACCGTCGATAGCACACGTAATAGTCAACATGTTTTTTGTTAGCACTAAACATTACTGAATGTGAAGTCTCCAAATAATGCACACTAGTAAAATTCAATGGGCTATTTAAAATAAATAAAGTTGGTATTAATGTTTCGTCTGCTCCAATAACACCGAGAGCTAATAACACCTAAATGCGAACTAAAGAATGTGACCGTCATGTTTCTGTTACATCAACGCTGGGTTACGCATTGTTATCTATCAAACCATTGGCGCTAATTAAACAGGGTGCAGTGTACATCGAAAGACAATCTATTTATGTCATGATGTCCTTATTTTTTAATAGATCGCAAAGCATCCCCCGCAGCGATCATGTTTTGAGACACGAGTCGTGTCACAAGCCGTGGTGTCCTTGCACGTGCTGTTGATCTCTCTATACTGAAAATCAGTTCAAATTTGTAATTTCACTATTGAATAGAGTAAAATCAGATGACACTTACTCAAGTAGACTGTGAAACAAAAAGGTATACGATGGAGTCAAGCATACATAAAGAAGACGTCGCTAAACCATCCAGACCTGTCCGAAACAGACGATATACAAGGTTAGTAAATTTACATGACTCATTTTACATTACTTGTAAAGAATGGAAATGTTAATTTCTTTATGACTCACGCGAAATTGTAGCGCTTAATGTTTTATTTCCAAAAATGGGTTTGTTGACAAAGGGCAGTTATTATTGTATTAGCAGAAACGAGTAGTTTTTTTATAAAAAGTTTTCTTTTTTCAATTCCAGAAGAAGTTTAGTGACCGGTCAACGTCCACAGAAAAGACTGTTCACACCAGAAATAAAAAGATATTTAAAAGACTGGCTTGTCCGACGCAGAGACAATCCCTATCCGAATAGAGAGGAAAAGAAATATTTATCTCGTGAAACGGGACTCACGTACATTCAAGTAAGTATCGTATATTTTTAATCTAAAATTTCATTACTTTACAGATCTGAGTGTAACTTGTAATGAGATATTATGTTTGTGCCTACCAGCAACCTATTTGGAACGATGCCAGATATTGCTATTTGTACATAAATAGGCACTATATTCGTCGCCGCTTTGTTATCGACACTTGTTCAGTCCGTTATTAATATAGCAACCACTACAAAATGAACAACTAAACAAATGAACAACATGCGTTCAAATAATAATTAGAATATTGATGAAAGTAAAAAATATATAATCCTTAAATTGTTTACAGATTTGTAACTGGTTTGCCAACTGGAGGAGGAAATTAAAAAACGTTAATGAAGATCGACACCAATTAACGTGGGGTCACCTCATTCGTACCTACAACAATCGTGCACAAGGCAACGTTGAACATTTCAGCATCTGTTCTGACGATAGTATATGGAGTGAACCCGAACTCAGCAGCCCGTATCATGACAATGCGGAACTAGACGCTGAATATGACAGCCCAGAATCGACTACAGATTATCAACATGATAGCGATATAGTGACATTGAAAGAAAACTGTGATACTTATAATAACAATTCATATAAAATTGAAACAAAGAGTGTCGCTCGTATTGACTCACAAGCCGTAACAAGTCCGATGCTTCTAAGTAAGTGGTTGGAAAGCGCAGCCCGGTTTCAACCTAGCGAAAGTAATTATGCCTGGTGGTCAGATGGAAGACGAAGAACACCAGATATTAAAATGAAACGCATAGCTTTGAAAACCATGATAAGACATGACCAAGACGAAGTTGAAGCGGCAGTGGCTCTGACTACTTTAGCGACTTCCAGTAGCCGTATCACAGCACCGTAGCCACAGATTACACAAGCAAAACCGAATAAAGGTATAGTGGTTCATATCAGAACGAGGGTCAAGACAACTTTTGATAGTGTGATTGCTAACTTAAATTTATCAATAGCATTTACTTCTTTTTTTTTTTAAATAAAACGGCATTAAAGTGTGATTAGTGACGAAATTGTACTATAAAGTGCATGAGTAGGTACATAAAGTAACAATGTGGAAAATAATTACATCCGAAATATATTCCTTTTTGTTTGAAATATTATTTTGCTCAAATATTTTTATTTTTGTGTATGTTTTATCCTACATAGAATAGTACATATATAATTTTTGATCTCTTATCATGTAGTAGTTGTAACTCATAAATCCAACCAAAGATTGTGTTAATTAAATTTTTTAGAAAAAATGTTGTATTTATTTTGCTCTTAAGATCATTCGTAGATACCTCAACGGAACTTTTGTCGGTGTCGGTTTTGTCGCACTGTTTCCTCCAATTGTGCAATTTTTAATATCGAATCATGGATTTTTATTTAAAAGTTAATACACCTGTATTTTTCAACGTCATTCATAATCGTAACTTGTAGTTACGGAAACGAAAAAAAATACAAAAGAGATTTCTTTGGCTTACCACATACAATTGTGAAATTTCCAATTGTTGTTTTCTATTGACACTGCTGTTGTTTTTGCACCTCTAATGTTACAGACTCCCAACTAATATGGGCAGGTTCCGATATTTCCATATTACGTATGTAATTTTTGTAAAATTCCACATATTAGCAAGGCTTATGTTATCCAAGATAACTGCCGTTTTGTACCTAGATTTGTTTTTTGTGCAGTTTTTGTTAATTAAATAACACTATAAAGAAATTATTAGATAATCTGATTCATTTTTATTAATTAAAATACCTCAAAATGGCCGGAAGAATTATCATTTTATTAAACACACTTTTTGGAAGTTTGTATTTGTGTCATTTTTCTTGTGAATTAGTATCTAGTTTCAATAAAATGATTACTTTTTAATAAAATCAAATATATCAAGAAAATTCTAGTTCTATTATTAAAATGTTATTAGAAGTTTATCTAATTATCTAAACTGATTTAGTCTTTCATTTACTTGCTGCATAATAAGTTTAAAGCCCCTGTTAAATCGGTATTAAGTATTCTCAAAAGGTACTCACTAAGCTTCAAATTATTGTTTGTACTCTCTTTTGGTACATATAATGTGGAAAAATTTAGAACAATGATATTTATAAACCTGATAGTAACTAGTTATTCTATATGACAGCCATAGGCATTCCTTAGTAATGTTTGGAGACTGTGTGTCTTCTCAAAGACTTAATTATAAAAAGTTAAGCCAAATATAATCCAAGAATTAAATAATTACCTCATTTTCAAATGTGAGCATGTGTAGAATATAAATATAATCACAATAATAGGAAAACAATACTAATGAGATAGTGATCTTCCTTAGTTACATATATTTTCATTACACTAAACCGAGTTCAATAAAAATAAAACAAAAATATATTTAAACTAAATTGAAAATAATTAATAACAAAACCAAAGAAGTTTTAAGTAATAAGCTTGGTGCATAATTAAAACTCGAAAGAAATATATTTTAAATTATATAATCTTTTAATCAGAAACACATTAACTAACTAAATATTTTGTTTATGTTTCTTCAGTTTTAGGAGGATTTTGTAGTTCTATATGCTTCTGTAAATGTGATACAACAGTCTCTTGGCTTCTGGTTAGCTGGCTCACAACACTTGATCCTGCACTGTCAAGAACTGCACATAACTGACTTCGAGCTGCATCTATACTTGGAAGTTGACTGAACTCTACAAGTTCATTTTTTGACATCAATCTGTCTTGAATTATGCCAGCTAAAAATAATAATAAAGTATAGTGAAATATAAACCAGCCTAGAGGCAAGTAAATGTAAAAAAATCTTATTTCAATTGTAAAAAAAAAATTGTGAGGCCTATAAAGAATTTAATAATACTATGGATATGAAAAAAAATTCAAACTTCAGCCCTCACACAATAAAAAATAACTTTTTTCATTCCAGCACCTTAATAAAATACATAACTTTGGATCTTTCAAATTGAACATAAACTATTAAGTGACTTCTGGCTCGTCTGCAAGGTACTTATCCTTGTTTTTTGCTAGTAATGAAAAAAAACTGGAGCCTTATAAAACCTCTTTAGTTTCTAAATGGCATCCAATTTGGCTGTATGGTCTAGATACCTTTGCTTTTTCTTTCTGCTTGAAATATAAATCAGCCTAGAAGCAAATATTGTAAAAAAAAATCTCATTTCATTTGGAAAAGACAACTCTTAAATAGTGTTTTCATAAACCTCTTTAGACATCATACTTTTTATTTCCATCTTACATGTAAACTCATTTATGTAGTTTTATCTATTTTCATCTTCACATAGATATTTTTGTAGCAATAATATTATCAAAGTTATGTATCTATATTTTATATACCTAAGAAGCAGAACTCATGCAGATTATTATTTCATTTATTTAAATCCTACTAATATGATAATAATATACTTGATTCTACATGTATAGTCCAATGGACACACAACCTTATATACCATAAGCAAACATCACACACTAAACTACCATAGCCTTTTATAATTAAAAAGTATACTTTGATTCTCATAAAAATTAATTGAGTATTCCTCTTATATCTAGTATTATAAATAACTAGCCCCTGCCCGCGACTTCGTCCGCGTAGTAATAGTTACTACTCTGGGCTAATGCTGACATGCAGCAGAAGCTCTCAAAAAGAAAAAAACATCTCGATTTTGAAACATTTTTCATCTGTGCTCTGCTCCTATTGGCCTTAGCGTGATGATATATAGCCTATAACCATTCTCGGTGAATGAGCTATATAACACTGAAAGAATTATTCAAATGGGACCAGTAGTTCCTGAGATTACCCCCTACAACGCCACAACGTCACAACTCGCAAACTTTACCTCTTTATAATATTAGTATAGATATAGATAAAAAATCACAAACCCATAACAACCAATTGAGGAGTCTTCTTTAAGATCTTAAACATTTTTGTAGCACTTTCTGGCTGTCCAAATATAATATTCTGGTGAGATGTAAACAAATTATTTACTGCTTCATATCGTGTCCCTTTTGTTGCCATACTAACAATTTTCTTACCGTAAGTTCTTAAATGCATTTTATTTTTAGCCAAGCTGGCGAAAACAGGTGTTTTGTCCTCCATACTTATAGAATTTACATGCAAGAATACAACCATTTTAGATGTGTTGAACCAATTCAAACACTCCCTAGCTAGTATTCTTTCGAATGGGTTATCTATTTCTACTTTATTTCTCTTCTCACCCCTATCACATAAAACATAATCTGGCAGAGTATACTTGGGAGGACCGTACACAGGCTTCGCTAGATCAATTAAAAGTTGTCTCTCAAAATGTGGTTTCCTTGGCTTTTGGATATTTATTTTTCCACGAAATCGCTTTGCTATAAAGAATGCAGGCTGAGGTTGTAATAAAACTGAAAAACAAATAATGTATTGCATAAAATCACTCAATATCATAAAGCAAAAATTGTATAATGGCTTAATTACTTTTATGAACTGAGGCCATTATAGAAAGACAATATTTATTTAAATATAGTCAGGTATCGTGGTTTGCATTCAAAGTACTTATAAAAAATAATATAATTATTTTATTATAGTTCTGATTGTGATAATCTGAAAACTTAACCTAAACTCCATATAAATAAAAGAAACCACAGAGTTAGATTTTCTTTCTGTTCCTTGCTAAGGAAAAAGCAGAGGTATCTAAACCATACAGCCAAATCATATGCCATTTCGAAACTCAAAGGTTTTGTATGAGTTCAGTTTTTTCCTTACTAGAAAAAACAAAGGTACCTAGTGTACCAAGATCATGAAGATGCGCCAGACGTCACTTCATAACAAAGAGTATAATAAAAATAATGTTTCATAATTAAAAGCTTTGTTTTTTAATAATACAAAGGCCGGAACGGGAGAATATTATTTTTTTATTGCGTGAAGGCCGAAGTCTGAATTTTTTTCGTATACATAATATTCCCAAATTCTTTGAAGATGTTCTTTCCATAATTTTCTTTTCTACAAAGGCAAGTTATGTCCATGTATTTCTTCGTAAAGATATATTCGATAGTAGACCGAATAATGATGCAATCGCAACGACAACAATGCTGGCTTATCAAATATTTTTACATAAAGCATAAAATACTCTCAGCTTCTTTATAAATGCATAACAAATAGTTCATTAAAATGATTATATGCATAGCAAAGCATGAATATCAAAAACGATGTATTATAAAAATTATAATAAACTAAAATAGGAGTACAATAGGTGCAAGATGATGTTACTATATTTATTCTGTCAATGTGCTCATTGAATTTGCTATAACCAATTCACAAGTGATAAATTGTTGTATGAAAACATCTATTAACGAACTTGTCATTATAAAACCACTATGTTTGAATATTTTAAATAGTTATTTTTGAAACTACAGAGTAAGAGAATATACGAATTTTATTTTCCTTTTACGTTTATTGAGGTTTATTATAATATTATGAAGTGGATATATTATTTTAATCAATAAAGCATACGCGATTACAACTTTCCAAAGTTATGTTCATAACTCTAAAATTTTCATTATTTTTTTTTTAAACCAACGCAAATCATCACGTTAAGTCATTAAAACTACAAAATTTATTAGATATTCAAATATCTTGCTTTCCGAATAAAATAAATATCTATTTGGCTAGATGTAATAGCGTGAGTGCGACTTAGCTACTTTCAGAAGGTTGTATTGAGGAAAATAAAACATCTGCCTCCGATTGTGTAAACTTGTAAACTCTTTAGAAGTTAGTTTACGAATCCTCCTTTATTGGTCACGTAGCCATAGTTAAATGATATAAAATAGAGCAAGTGCAAGAATTACAAATAAAAATATACAGGTATTTAAAATACAAACCATACTGCAGTCATAAGATAAAATTAAAATACTGGGAACTGACAACAATCTGGGCAGTAAAATAACTGAAACAATAATGAGCTGGGATTAGTGGTAGATGCCTGGTGGTACGCGCTTTGTTGTTCGCGCATCGCAGGTGCTTTCTTATCTGGCTAATGTACGCGCATCTTATGTTCCTAGAACGTTTGAGCTTTTTAAAGAGCCGAGTTTTATTTTTCACCGAAATTGTTGTAGTACACACAGTAACATAGTCTGCCAGCTGTGTATCGCTGCATTCATATAATGTTATTACGATTATTTATGTAACTGTCCAAACGTGTAACATATTGGAGTATTCTGATATGGTTACAACGATTATAACATAGACATTGTTTCACTTCACTATATTTGAAGTTGTCTCAAGAAACTATTATGTAGAAATAAATCATTACTTAGGTAACTTACACACAAGGAACATCATAAAAATAATAGAAACTTTAAAAGCAAATAGTGATACATTTTATACATTCGTATAAAATATATGATTGTATGTACCACTCTATGACTCTAGAGTGTCATATTTTACGTAAACTTACTTAAAGGCCTTAATTTATTTTTAGTAAAGATTCCAATCAAGCAAAAGATTAATCTTTCTGTCTCTATAAAAGCATCTATTTCAATCAAGAAATATAAGTCAGTCTTTATCACGCATTCCGAGTTTAAATATTACGTTCTCTGAACAAATCTGGGCTTTTACAGTGGTAGCCCCGAGACCCAGTGCAAGAACACAGGAAGGAAAACGCCAAGTCATAGAGCTATGTATCTACTAATACATGTCTGTGAGTGTTGTAGTAATGACTTTTGATTTGGCTGTATGTTTCCGATACTTTTTCGTACGATGGAAAAAATAGAAACCAAAAAAAAACTATGATTGTCATTTTGTCTATCAAATGTCAATTTTATAGGTGTTCATATTTGTAGTAGCGTGATAAAATATTATTGTAGTAATATATAAACTTGTAATAAGTTACTACTATACTCGTAATAACCTGTGGCAACGTAAGAGCATCACATTAAAAATATTAAACTTTATATTTATCTAAACTGGCACAACTACATATTGAAATTTGTAATTGTAAACAATGCGTAAAGACACACCGCCTTCTTCGTTGAACGGAGATGATATAGGCATGGACGATGAAGGTATTGTATACCTTGACGAAATGGAACCTCTGGAAGGCGATTTCGACGACTTTATGGAAGAAGTTGTAGACGAAGAATCCATGAT
The DNA here is from genome assembly GCA_036509395.1 of Antheraea yamamai. Classification (NCBI taxonomy): domain Eukaryota; kingdom Metazoa; phylum Arthropoda; class Insecta; order Lepidoptera; family Saturniidae; genus Antheraea; species Antheraea yamamai. The sequence goes on along the minus strand of AP028427.1, from coordinate 14,950,421 downwards.
GGAACCAGCTGATGACCACGCGGTTTTAGTGCTCACAAAACATGTTGGGTCTGTGTTTTGTTGTGATTTCCATCCAGACGGTAAATTAGTCGCTACCGGAGGAGAGGACGACAAAGCATTTGTATGGGCTGTGGAAACAGGGCAAGAGGTTATGGAATGTTCTGGGCATAAGGACTCAGTCATATTCGTTGGATTTAGTTTTGACGGTGCGTATTTAGCTACAGCAGATATGAGTGGTGTAATCAAAGTATGGAAATGTAATTCAGAGGAAACAACACCTTGGTCACTTGTTTTTGAATATGATGAGGATGAATTGTGTTTTGGGTTGTGGCACTTTGGAGCCAGAGTCCTGATATGCGGATCAATGACAGGACTTATTTATATATTTAAAATACCTTCAGGGGAGACAAAAATTTTAACAGGTCATAGTAGTAAAGTAGAATGTGCAAAGGTAAGTTATCACAAGTCTATTGAATAAAATGTTTTAACCCATTTATTACATTGAATAACATTAAATAGATTTGAATATTTGTTAAGATATATTTCAATATTGTTTTACTTATACCAGGTGACTGTTTAATGTTTAACACCATTCAATCCTTTGATAGTTCATGGGAATCACATTTAACACAAAATAACAATATCAAAACAAATACTAATAAACAACAAAAAGTTAATTATAATGTAAGTGTTTATCGTCGGAATGACGCACGAACGAACAAAGGGAAGCGGGACCCGGGTCGAGGTGCGGGACGAGCAAGGGACTGCACGGCACAGTGTGATTCGTTGCTTTCCTTATTACATATTACACCAGTTCTTTTTGCATAAATCACCTGTAGTCATATTACAAAAATGAACACGGGTATAACACGAGTTTTATTAAGCAGTGCCTAAAATTTCAAATCTGGTTGAAGTCATGTTTAAAATACTTTATTACAAAACAGTCTCCAAGCGGTATCTAGCTAAACATCTGAGTTAAGTTTTTATGCAAGCAACTCTGAATAGCATTCATTCAATTCAATCTCGTCATTCAAAAACATTCCAACACATACAGATATTTTGCAAACAATTTCAATGAATAATATTTTTGTTCAGATCTTCATTAAGAAAATTACTTATTATATGTTAAATTGGTTATCATTATTGTGATATTTTACTTAAAAAAAAATTCTGTATATATTAAGCAATTTATGAGATTTATATATCAGGTAAAAAGTGCGTAAGATGGAACAACAGATGTAATGACAGATTAAATACACTGTCAGATGTCAAATAGTAGTCATTATGATTTACTTGTGAATGTCTAACATTGTTTAAGTTATTTACTACTTCCAAATTAGTTATACCAACGAAATCCATATTTTACTATGAAACTTCTTTTGCTGGCAAATCGAGATACAGTTAATTACAAAAATAGAATAAAAACTGCCAACTTAGACAACTGTTAGATAATATTTAAAATAGAAAAATGTTCATCTGTAAACAAGGGCATGACACTATTATGTGATCAATCTTTTTTTAAGTAAGAGTTCAATGCTTATTTAACTTTTATGTAATAACACGGCTGATGTTTAGTGTATATCAGTTTTGTTTTTTCTAAAGAATTAGGTCAAATATTAAGCACATATTTTTTAAATTGATTCAGAACCAGAAATTACTACTCAGTAACCCCTGAACATATTGCTGCTGTTTAACAAGTCAATCTGTAAATGACAAATAAATAGTTATTGGATTAACTTTGCTTAATCTTCCAGTCACTCTGTTTCTGAGCTAAAGTCAAATTGGTTTGTAAATTAACAAGAAATATAGATAATTATAACTAAGAAAATGAAATACCGATAATTTCTCATAATAAACAGTTGTCTTGAATAGTTGGTTTACACAGTGTACCTTTCTGTTTTATTGATTTTTTTTTAAATTTTCAGCTCTTTTACGATGGTGTCAGACTAGTAGTGGGTTATGAGGATGGAATTGTTAAAATATGGGATATTAAAACATCAACAGTATTACACCAAGTATCAGGAGGGGTACATCAAATTGGAGTTACTGCACTTGATATTCACCCTGATGATAGTGTGGTTGCTTCCATATCTACAGATGGTAATTGCAAAATATTTTACTAAGATATTTCTATTTAAAAAACCTTTTATATTGAGGCTGGTAAAATTGTAATAATTCGGTAATTATTTGATTATAAAATACAGTGTAAACTCTTTATAACAAATTTCATGGGACCAAGCATTTTATTTTCTTATAAAGAGTTTTCTTTTTATATCATCAGAGACAAATGAATTTGTTAAGTGTTGATGTTAAGTGATCACCACCATCCATAAACACTTGCAACACCCGGGGAGTCACAAGTGCGTTGCCAGCCTGTGTTTGGGGGGAAGGTAGGGAAGGAGAGGGGAGAGGAGGTGGGCATCTGACATTTTCGCTAAACGAATGAAATGCAACAATGCAAGCACTGTTACTTCACGTTGGTGTCTCTGTGGGTCAGGTGGTAGTGCCCCGGGTGAGCCGACCCATTCATGCTGAAACCAGTAATAGCTTCAGCGTGGCCATACCACCTCTAATAATGTTATAATATACTATATATATTTAGGTAAATTACTCTAAACACATATATTCCGCTAACTTTGCCTGACGTATTGTGCTATGCCAATATTTGTTTTATATTTTTTTAAGTATCTTGTGCATGTCTTACCTTATAAAAATTTTTTCGTTATAAAGATTACATTATAAAAAGTTTACACTGTAGTTATAACTGATATAAATATTAACTTACAATCTGGCTATTTTTTGTTACACAAACAGAGATAATACATTCTTTTTGAAAGTTTTGAAATTAATAAATCCAATCACAGGGCATTCCTTCAGAAAAGTGTACTGCTTTTTAAAATTCATATTTGACAAAAACAAAATGTTAAGCACTTAATGTAATTTCAACAGGAAATGTAGTTGTGACAACAGCAAACAATGGGAAAGTTGTGGCTCAGTTTCAATCCGATAATGACTTGGAAACAGTTGCATTCCAGAAGGAACCACAAACAGGATATTTGGCTTTGGGTAATGTACACTATTTTATACTGTACAAAAATTAATTGTTATATGCATTTTAGCCAAATAATTTTGTATCAATTATATACAGACACACTTTTGATACCAGAAATATTCCATCTTTAATGGTTTTTTTATTTTTTAATTATACAGGGTACCATTTTGAAATATGATTAAATGGTGAAGTTCATGCTTGAGTTAAAAAATGACAGACTATATACATCTAATGTATTCAAATCAATAATTTATTTTTATTTTTGGTGATCTTAAGTCAACTTTAATAAATGCCATATATAAAATAAAAAAATATACAATGCAATCCATACATAACTTTTATAAATTAAATAGTATATTATTCTCTCATATTATATTTTCAAGAGATAAATATTAATGTAAAAATAATTAATCAATTTCATGGTTAGGATTATTTTCAATTTGATTTATGTTTATTTTTACTATGTTTTCTAATAATACCATAATAATTGAAACTTTATGTAACTAAAAGTTTGATGTTATTTATCATTTACCTTCAATAGTAGTATCATTATTTTAGTTATTATAGCTGTTATATTCAGAACATTATGATTATTGCATATCCTATCATTAAAGTAGTTAGTACATACATTTATTAGTCCTTATTAAATATTATTCTGTAGTCTTTGTTGGAGATTTATATAAATAAGTTTTCATTTTCACTTTTACCAATAAATTGTTTTTGGTCTGTCACAATCTATTTCTCCATGCATCATCATCCTTTGAGGATTGTAGTTTGCTATATTATACTATCTGTTCATATTTACTACATGACTGCTTCATTAATCACATTAGCGACATAGTATACGATGGTCATGAATACAACAGTTATGTCTGACTGGATCTTGATCATACATCAACTAACACTCGATTTAGTGGTATACTTAGGCATGCCATGTTTTGGGTGCACATGATAGATATGCAGAAATCAAGAGAGGTGAAAAGGTGTATGTACACCACTGGATGGTTACCACCATGCACATAATGATATGATTGTTTCATTTGCCTTGTTTCTGGATCAACTCATGTTTATGTGGTTACAGAAAAGTTTGCAGGTGGTCATGAAGCTTTTGACTATCGATAGATGGTAGGTCCTTATGTGGTCGCCTAATTTTTGGGGTCCACTGTCCCTAATGTTAAGTACAGTACCTCAATGTGCCTTGCTGTAATCAATTTAAAAAAACTATCTTTCTAGTACTTCGGTGAAGCTGTAAAGGCATGTTAGGCCAAAGGTGTAGTCAGTTAAAAAAAACTTTATAGAATCAATTTCTATTATTTATAACATATTATTTATTTTTAGGAACCCTAACTGGCGCTGTCAGCATATGGGATGTTGCAAGACAAATGGTTCGCCATCAGTGTGCTAAATCTGACGATGAAGTCGGTGGTGTAACTAAGATGTTGTGGGTAAAAGATCGCCTAATTACAGCATGTCTAGATGGAACGATTTGTATCTATGACAGTTTAACTGGCGAAAGAAGTCACACCCTAACCGGTCATAGGTCTGAGATATTGGATATGTGTTATAATGCAAAACAAAATCTAATATTGACCTCTTCAGATGATGGCACTGCGAGGATATTTAAATATGAAACAATCTAAAACTGCTCTGGATTGTTCCTGAAATAATTGTTATAACATATGTTTATTTTGTTATATAATTACAAGTGACTTTATATTGTTAAAAGTTTTTTTATTTACATATTTAAAATTGATTATATGATTAATATTAAAGAACGTGATTATGATATGCGTGTAAAAGGTGTGATTACTGAGATGACATCTGATAGGCGAGAGTGGAAAAGGAAAACATGTTGTGCCGACCCTACTTATGTGGAATAAGGGCAAGAAGATGCTGATGATGATTAGAGAACATGATTATTTAAAGAAATTCATGAGGGACGAGGTCATAAAATTTATATAAGTTCATAAACACTATTGACTATCTGTATACATATAAAAACAATGTTCTACAATGTTCAAACAATATCTGTGCATGATAAATTCCCAAAATGTTTGATCGGTCCTCATAAAAGACGATTTTTATGCTATCAATTTCACTATAGCCACTAGGTGGCGCCAAACTATGTACTGTAACTAATTCTATATTATAATTTAACATGCACCAAGTTACTAGTGGTTGCTAGTTGTTTTTCAAATTTAATCTATTAACATTAACTTTTTTTACACATTTTTACAATGGCTTCAAAACTAAGCAGAGCATGTATCTTGGTAGCAATCAATAATATTATAAATCAAAATGGTACCTGTATGGGTATTCGAAATGGTTTATCATGGTTCAGTCATACCTTTTTATGAACTAACTCAAAGTAATAACTGAATTCATAGAGCATTTAATATGTTAGCACTTATCTATTTTTATCATTTTTAGGTACATAGAATAATTTAAAAAAATCTCTAGTCAAAATTGGAACCAGTCAAATGTGAAACCACATGCATATTTCTTCTAATCCATGTTAAATACACGTAATATCTTTCGGATATATCTGTGTAATGTTATATTATTTCTATTTTATTAAATTAATTTGTTTACTCAATGTTAATACAGTTAATTTTCTTATAGGTGAGGTCTACTCAGTTAGTGAGGGTCCATTTTTTTTGTTATTCACATAATTTAGCGATATGGTTTGGCTTTTCATCTATTTTCATAATGTATATCTGTGAACTGATCCCATTGTATCAGGTCTACAGAAGACCAAACTTAAAATCTAAACATACCCATTAAATTTTATTTAGTCGTAAAGATAATCGAAGAGGTCAGTGCAGTTTTAGTATATCATAACGGAGTAAATAAATCGGCAACGAAAAAATAAATAAACAAGAAATATAATAATAATATAAATATGTTATCAGGGAGTATAAAGAGATAAGATAGGTTTGAACTTGTGACGGCCAAAGCGCTGACAAACTAAGCTTTTATCTGTAACATCAGATATATCTGAAATCCTATTTAGTTTTAGCTACATTTTATTACCATGATCGATTCAAAGAGCTACTTAATAATAGACGTAGGTACACAATTTGCTGTTGTTATTCGAAGAAGAAAGAAACATGTTCTTAATTATGTCGCCTTAAATCACTTGTATCCGTTATGATCTTATAACCACCACATTAGATGACCTCAAATTAATCCAAAAATAGATAATAAAACTATATACAAGTGTCGATAATTCGCATGTAAACTTTGAATGTAAAATTGTCAGTCGTATGTATTATATTCAATTAAGTATTGACAGACATCATTTAACTACACCACTGTCATTGACCTCTGTACGGTGAGTTGACTTCAAATGAATTGTTCATATCCTGCTTATCCCAAGATACTATTCGCCTGATAGTCGGTCAACGGACTCTATTCATCTCGCATATTGTAAATTTATGTCAGTCTATCAAGGTGTCATTTATAGTTTACAAAAATGTATGTTAAATCTACACGTGTTCTATTGGTTGAGAAGATCGAGATATCTAAAAAACCAGTTACAAGATCTTGGCAGTGAATTGATACATCATTATAATGAGAATACGACCATGTTCTAATGAGTGAAGGCTCAAAATCGCTCATCCGTCACCCAAATTTAGCACCGTTTTAGAATTGAAGCTGGGATGTAGTAGGCTGCCATGCCCGTAGTTAACTTGCAAGGTACATAAGTGAATAGTAAAGTAAACGGTCGCAAGGCCAGACGTGTACGCTCCGCGGTCTTCGATACCATATGGTTACGATCGCGATCGGAACATAAAATATCTACTTAAATATTATAAATATATATTATTTGTCTTTGATCATAATATAATTAAATTTACATTATAACAATTGATACCGGTTTAACAAGGATACGAGGTGACATAAAATGTTTTGAATATATTAACCTAGAACAAAACGGTTGATATATTATGTGTTAGTAATAATTATTGTTCGTGCGTGTTATCAACTATACGTATATAGTTTACCACAATTTTATCAATCAATGGGAGTTTCATAGTGAACTACACGTGGTGTTTCCCGCCGCAGCTTATTCCGCAGAGTGACGCAATGTTTGCATGATCATGCTATAGAATTTGAAAAGAAAATTTAATGTAGTTTTTTACTGTTAATTGTATTTCAAGTAATTTATTTTTTAAAGTAGCAGCATACGGTTTGATTATATTGCGTTCTGTTTTATTATAATTTAAAAAGACATATACAATGGCTAAAGTGACCGATATTGAGGGTCTCGCACCTAAACCTATGGAGTCTGTGTTAGAGGATATTAGTGAAAATGATAAGATATCAAGTGAAGGTGTACGGTTGAAGAAGGAATTGAGCTTATTGAATGGTGTGGCGATCATCGTCGGAGTGATCGTTGGGGCCGGTATATTCGTATCTCCAAATTTAGCGTTAAAACATGCTGGATCCAAAGGAATGGCACTCATAGTTTGGGTGCTGTCAGGATTTCTTTCAATGATCGGAGCACTGTGTTATGCTGAACTAGGTAAGTGGAATTTTTGAACTGTGAGCTGTTTCATCATCCTGTTAATTAAGCATAATTATCGTTTATGAAATTTTAATCTTCTGAAATTCAACATTAGGACACCCATCACCTCTTGTATTATTTTCAGACGTTCATAATTACATTTGCGTTCATGCTAATACCTCGTGCTCAGAAGTTCATTTACCAACTAGACACCAATAAGAATAATTTGGATTTGTAATCATGATTTGAATTAACAGCAGTTAGTTTCGGTGCAAGCGTTCTGATAAATTTTTCTTTCAAAATATTTTAATGTTAATAAACATTTTTACGTGATTAAGGATTTTTTTTTAAATTCACCTATACCTATAGATACGAGTTACAGACCACAGTGATATTCGGATTGACGGGAAAAAAAATCATAATTGGGTATGATTTATACGTACGCTTAATCGCGTACTGAAAAAGAGTACTTGTATAGGAGAATATTTTTGAAATATCAAATATAGTTCTACGACAACACAAAGAACTTTATGACAATTTTAACATTATGAAAATTCCACTAATTGAATCTACTATCAACCATAGGTAAAACCAATCACATAGGATTCGAATTCTATTAGAGGTAACTAAATTATTTAGTAATTTTCTTCTAAATAACATTTAATGGAGATAAACTATAAACATTTTTATTATATTTTTCTTTACTCTTTAGTATAGTTATACCAATGCTAGTAGTTCCATAAGTTATTCTACTAGTTCATATCATATTATGTCGCACGTAAAACTCGTGACCTGGATATCAACAAATTCCTTACTGTGAACGAGTTGATCACTTCCCTTTATACAACATATAAGTAATAGAATATATAGTCACATAAAAACTATGTTTATATATATTACTAGCTGACCCGTGCAACTTCGTTTGCAGCAAATCGGTTGTTATCGGTTTCAATTGTATTTTGAACGCATTAAAAAAAAACCTAACCCCAAATTGCAGCTATACCTACCGTTTCCAAGTGTGAATCCAAACTACCCAGAGACTCACCCAAACATACCCTATTGGTATGTGAGAACTCTTTTAAAATATGCCGAACGCAGCATCATCTACCGGGTCCAATTAAGATAAAATATAACCTACATATATTGGCGATAAATGTCTTCCCGATACCCTTTGAGTTACTCCTGCGCCACTCATCTCCGTACCCATTCAAATTAGCGTAGATCCAGCGGCAGCGTCAGGGCAATAATTTTGCAGGCTTATAGTTTATATTTTGCATTATCTTCTGACTAACTTCATCAATTAACATTTTCTACATTAAATTTATATTTTGATTTAGTTGTTTGATCCATAAGAAATTGTAAAGTATACGTAAAATCTGCATCCACACTTAATCTCTTCAAATTTATTTTGCTTTTGACATATAAGCCATCTTTTTACCTGAGATATTAAACTTAGGTATATGGTTTCGTAGACTTTTTCGTAAAAGTAATGAATATTTTTGCTATAGATTTAATTTTTTTATTCCAAACTCTTCAAGCAGCGCTCGCTATATTATAGATTTTTTGCCGATATCAGTTACATTTCTTGTCATTAATTACTGAAAATATATATATTTGCCATATTAAAAAAATATATTGCTATAGCACAAAGAAAACTTTACCAAAATTCGTCAAGAATTTCATTAACTACAAATTTTTGACTTTTATCCGTTATCTTTGAGAACCCCTTGTGTTTTATGGAACAAAAAGTATCCTAAATGTTATTTTATAATATAAGTTATCACTGTGTCAAGATTGGTTCAGTATTTCAGAGTGATACGTGTATACAGAAACAGACAGATAGACAAAAATTCTAAATTAATTATTTTTGCCTTCTATATCGAAGACAAAGTCTTCCTCGATTATAATTTTCAAAAAATATTTAATTTACAGATTTGACCTTGTTACAGTTTTATTATATGTATAGATAATATTATAAAGTTTGTTTGCTTGAACTCGCTAACTCAACAAATACTGGTCCTATTTAAAAAAAATGTAGGGTTAGATAGCTCATCCATCGAGGAAGGCTATATAATATATATTACCATGCTAAGACCAATGGGGGTGGATCATCAATGAAGAATGTTCCAAAATAGAGATTTTTCTCGAGTTCGGGGGCCAAATGTAGCTATTACACGCGGACGAAGTCGAGGACAGAAGCTAGTATGTTATATCGATGTATAAACTACTACCTTACAAAGTTTCGTGAAAATCTGTCTAGTAGTTTTTGCGTAAATTTCTTCTCTTTTATGTTTTCTTAAAAGTAAAATAAACAGACATACAAATGTGATATATATGTAAAACATGGCCTAAATGTTATACCGGCGTATAAGCCACTACCATACCAAATTTCGTCAAGATCCGTCTAGTAGTTTTTACGTGAATCCTGTACAAACGACAGACAGACAGACAGACCGACAGACAGACCGACAGACAGACAAAAATTTTAAAAACTATAGAAATGTGTTCTGTCTTTGATTGTAAACCCTCCCAGAGTATTTTTTCTTTAAAATATTTAATGTACAGATTTCGTCCCGTTAGCCTTTTATTATATGTATAGATTTGAAAAACACGTACATACATTTTTTTAAATCTTAAAATTTATTGTCATTTAAAATTATCCGGATAAACATACATACACACAAACAAACAATATACATAAACAAACATATAATAATCATATAAAGAATATCTAATAAAAATATGTAGCGTAAGAATATTATAATTATAAAAAAATTCAGAAAGAGAAAATATTGCGTCAGTCATAGAATTTACCCTGTTCAATTTACGAGCTTTGTGCTTTGAGCTTGGACTTAACTTAGTCCTGTGAAGCTGTTAAGACCTTGCTGGGTCAATAGCGTAGTCAGTTCGAAAAAAAAAACTGAACTTAAAGGCGCGACGCGGTGCAGTGATACGCATCGTTCTTAGTAATCTAATATGAATAAACACACCGGCACACAAAAAAAGAAGTGGTTCGTACATTTGACGAAATCTGAATCTGAAGTAACTTTGGACCGTACACCTTCAAAATGTTGAGTAAATTGCAAAAAACCGTAAGAAATAGCGAAAATTGGGTGTTTTGGTTATGAAAAAAATCGTGAACTAGACGAATATTGATTTTCATGTATTTATATGTGCTGAATCCGAATCTGAAGTTTATTTGGACGATGAGTCATTTTAAATGTAAGTAAATTGCTAAAAATCCTTGAAAATCGCCAAAAATTGCGATTATGATAATGAAAAAAATGTTATAAGCCCGGATCGAGGAGGATTTCTATGTAATTTGATCTACGGAATCCGAACCTGAAATGTACTTGGACCTTCTAAAATCTAAGTAAATCGTAAAAAAACCGATTATGAGAACCGAACGTTTAGGTATTTCAATGTAAACGCATCATTTCCGAACGATGACACTAAGTGTAGGATCAGAGTGGACGCTGCAGTCGAGCGTCGAGCGTAGCGTTGCGTCCGGCGTTCGTTTCAAACATATGCATTAATACACGCCCCGTTGCACGCACCGCCGAACGCAGATGCACACAGGCCGTACACTTATACACCACTATAGACCAATTGTTCGTTGTATGTAATTGTCAGAACAAGGTTTTTATGACAGAAAATATTTAAAAATCGTAGGAAAAAGTCAAAAATTTCGGCATTAAGTCCGCCATTGCATATTTAACGCATAATGTGTAAATAAATAAATAAATGAAAATTTGGATTAAAAAATCTCCATATAAAAAAAGTTTGTTAAAGTCTCTAGTATTTAGATCATGCCGGTCTTTTACAAAACACAGTTTTTCACAGTTTTTACGGACATACATTAAATTATCAAAAATGTATTGGGAGGGTAGTGTTAAGATACCGAATTCGTGGAACTTCGTTTTTAATGATTCGCTAGGTCCAATATTATATATTGCTCGAACTGCCCGTTTTTGTAATAAAAATATGGTGTCTACCTCAGCACCCGTCCCCCCAGAGCAGCTCGTGCTAATGCTAGCTAAACCTTAAACGATACATTAAAATAATGTACTACGGAATTATATAACTGTAATTATTATATATAAAATCAAAATTTACGTAATAAAGTAAGTTATAAAAAATGTTTATAGAATTATTGAAGTGCATTTTCTTATGTTTAGTAGTAATAATAGGAGTATATTAGGGCTGGTAGGAGTAATAAGTAACAAAATACTTTTCAATTTTCATTTCATTTTTAGAAATTTATGTGTATCTGTGTGTTTGTTTGAACACGCATCACTGCTAAAGTACTGCGAACACGATAAAACCTCACCAAGAAAATCATAGAGCATATCTTCGAAAAACATTTCACCTTGGTTTCATTAAAATCGATTCACTCTATCAAAAGCTATTGTAATTATAATGACGACGAAAAGTAAAAAAAATGGACTTAATACATTCAAATGATTTTATTACTTACTGTTTTTTACATTAGGTTCCACGCGGACGGAGTCGCGGGCACTGCTAGTCTTATAATAAAAACAGTCTGGTAGTGAGACATCTAAGTACTGTACACGTGGATCTCCCGTTATGACATAAAAGGTGAACTAGTGACCCAAAACTCGATACGGTTACACGCAGTCTGCATTATTTATACGTAGGTACGTAATAAATAGGTATGAATTAACCATGCCAGACGCTATGATACTAAGCATTTTTGCCCTATTATTAATATCCCGCTAGCACAAGGTAGGAAAAGCAGTAATCATAACGGTTAATTAGTATAAGTTGTGAGACAGAAACTTATAGCATTATCAATCTATACTATCGTCTATTTTGTGAAGTTTTCAGGCATTGTTTATTGAATCGAATACAATCGTAATTAATAGAATTGTAATTGAAAAAAACCGATTTACCTTATCGCGAGTATCAGCTAGTTAACATTATAAAAATACCTTTAATAACGAAAAATAGCCCTACAAAGAATGAACATTTTTTACGATGTACACATACTGCTTAAAAAATTCGTCGTGCACTCTTATAACCGATTTGTTAACTTCTACAATAATGGTGGTTTTAACCGTTCAAATGTTCTTTGTTTTTGTACAGGAATGTAGATTATTTTTTTAACTCTTTTCAGTATGTAACATGATTATTTTGCAACTTGTGATTGTAGTAAAATGGCCAGCACGATCTTGTAATATTATCAATTAAACAATAGATTTCTCGTTAGTAGGCTGTTTTATATTCTTCAGGTAAGCCAATAGAATGAAAAATAAAAGATAGGTGCTGATTAGGAAAAGCAATTAGAGCTGAGTCCGAAGAGTGGCTTGAGACAACCCTTGCACTCGGGACTGTAATCTCTATACCCAACACTTTATACTTACAACTAAATCCATAAATATAAATAAAATATCGTGTATACCCCTAGGATTTGAAAAATATGCAATCGCAAAAAAAACTACTAATAGAATATGAAAGAAAACTGATACAGTGAAGGTTAATAGATGATAATTACTGATAACTCATCAATAAGTGAAAAAGTTAACATTCGTTTTCTAAATACTCAATGGGTTCTGCATATCACGAGTAATATTCGAATAATACATAATGCAACCACGGTTATCATAGTAAAAGCACTATAAATAGATCGTATATTAATATTAGAATTGGGGTTAAAAATGTAATATCTGTCAGCGATAAGTTATGAGAGTCGGCTGCCTATTCTAATGAATAATAGGGTATATTACAGTTCCTTATCTATTACCGTTGTATATTCATGTTGACATAACGTTATCTTCGGTACTAAACAGCCTCATATAATATACTATGTCGAATTAACAAAGTTACTAAAATGTAATTAATTATTACAGCGTCAATATACGTTTAATGTTTATTACAGTATTGGGATGCACATATATAAACTTTTCTATAGTTGACCCTCGATCTTTATAATATATGCAGCAACGATTTATGTTACTAAGGGCTCGGAATCGTGATCTTTGTTCTGCTAACAACAAAACCCTTGTGGTCCCTCAACACAGATCTGCACTCTATTCAAATTTCTTCACAATAACTGTCGTACAGTTATAGAATGCGTTACCGCGTCAACTTCCAGACATTGAAACTTAACTTAAAATCCAACTGTTGTATGTATACTTTTTATTGTTCATATAGGAGTGTATACATACACACGTAAGTTTATGTTGTGTATGCATTCATATTATCTAATCAGTGTCTATTAGTGTCTAGTAACCCTATTTGTTTGGATTCTTTTTTTTAAATATTTACACTACCTACTATAACATGTTTCTCCATAATACCGTTAGTTTGTTGGAAGAATATTCCTTGTGTCACTAGGCTCGTCAATGTACAAACTAAAAACGCAATAATCTTTCATTCATCGTAGACATTTTTACACGAATGTCGACATTACTTGCCCTGGGTTTATGTATCGAATTCATATGAGTGGATTAAAGAATGATGGTGTTATAACTCCATTAAACCTATAACATTAATTGCACACCACACGTATAATAATATGTGTAACATTTATATAACTCTGGTGCATGATCTCTGTAATGTGAAATTGAGATTATATGTTCACTGAGACTATGTTTGTAAACAAATATAAGAAATCATAAGTCTATAATAATGGTTAGCGTATTTTAGAAGTAGGTATATTATGCCTCCCAGATAATAAAACTTGTATTAATTTCGGCCCAAGGAAATCGTAATTTAAGTATCAGATTTATCTTTACAAGGTTATTTAAGAAACTAAAATGTTAAACGTTTATACCATTTAAAATATAATATCAATGAAATAGTATAATTTGAGAGACTACTTATGCGCTATAACTTCTCAAAATCGAGCTGGCTAAGTAGCTACTTGGATTACGTAACGTGTATGTTAAATAACAAGTCATTTTTAAATGTCATGTGAACAAGAACTGCTGCATGCTTGTTATTGCAATTATAAATAAGCACCTCTAAAGGGAACAAATTATTACTTTGAATAATATTAATCAAATATTTACAAAAAAAAAAAAATTATAAAAAGATTTTCTCTTATTTAACTTTTTATTTCCTTGGACACATTTTTTGTGCTTTTAGAACACATTAAAATTTTTGTTGTCTTTGAAAGTCTCATAACTATTATTGCAACTAAAGTAAAAAGTTTAATGAAGTAACATTGAAATAAATTAATAAATATTTTTTTAAATTTTTAGGTATCGGTAAACGCTCAATTAAAATGTAGGTCGCGAGCATACGTAGTAAATAAGAAATGTCTTCTAAAATTTTTAAATAAAGTATTTTCGTATGCTTTTACGCAAAATATATTTATCAAAATCAAATGGGCTATGTTATTATAAAGTATTGTTGGCACCTCTAGTTCGAGATTACGTATGTATCAAGGAACATAGAATTATGAAACAGCTTACATGGACTTTGTTACTCTACAATAATCATGGAACAAGTGAGGTACAGTCCTCATCCATCTTTTTGGCCGCTCTGAATATAGCCGTAAGTTCAGGCATTCGTATAATATCACTAAAAATTTTATACAAAACAAAGTTAAAATATTATATATGTTATAAAAATAGCATTTATTTAATCGTTGACTTGATGTTATACATATTATATAATACGTATTTATACTTACCTAAATTTGTGTTCTGGGCAGCTATATTCAAAGCGGTCTAAAAGTTTGACGCGGATTGTAGAAGGAATCTGTACCTGACTGGAGTACTCGTACTAAGTATTTTTTTGGTTTGCAGACAGTTGTATCAGGCTCACCATCGGGCAAAGTGCAGTCTCTATACCGTTTTACTGTAAAAAAAAATATATATATATATAATATGAGAGGTTTTAACTTTAACATTAATTTCAGGTACTATGATACCAAAGTCGGGCGGTGACTACGCCTACATCGGTGAAGCTTTTGGTTCTGTACCCGCCTTCCTGTACCTATGGGTAGCGTTATTTATCATCGTTCCGACTGGTAACGCGATCACAGCTCTTATCTTCGCCCAGAACATAGTGAAACCGCTGTGGCTCACTTGTGACCCGCCAGGTGAAGCAGTGAGTCTCATCGCTGCTGCTATCACGTGTTAGTATTTTGAGTCTTCGTTATCGTGAGTAATTGTTTAACTAAGATTACACACCTCGAAGTATCTATTTATTTATTTTTTGGTTGGTGGCCTAGTGGTTTGACCGGTGCATTATCAGTTCGATGTCCGTACCAACGAATTTTTCGGAATTCGCGTATATTTAAAAATCTAAATTGGTAGCACAATTGGCTGACGGTGAAGGAAAGCATCGTGAGGAGATCTGAACCTAAGGAACGTTCTTGTAGTACTAATGTACTCCTATGTGGGAAAACATAGAACTGTGGATTTCTCGTAGTTTGAAATCGCCAATACGTCGTGGGCTGGCTTGGTGATTATGTTGATACCTTCGTTCGGGAAGAGATCTATGGCCCTACAGTGGGTCTCTTACAAGATGATAATGATTATAATTATGTTAGTGAGTAGTTTTATGACTTTGCATAAATATTTCATCATCAATTAATTTCTAACCAAGTCTCAATGTTATCAATACAGGAATAAATTACTAAAGTTATAAGAGCGTACCTAATAATTGTTTTTGTTGTAAATATTAGTTTTCCTGTTTTATATTACACATAAAGAGGTGAACTTAATTATGCATGAATGGTAATAGCAACTACCAATTCGCGCTTGCCCGGTTTCCTGTAACACATTTCCGTCCCTTTTCCAAAATCAGAGTGATTTTCCATAATCATTCCAACCATAACTATCCAGAAAACGAGAGGAAAGGTGTTACATACAAAAAAAAACATAATATATAAAACGTAAAATTTAGATAAAGAAATGGACTATTAACACAGCTAGACAACTAGCAGAAACAGGAATAGAATAAAATTCTTAACAAATACATAACAAAGGAAATTTAACAAAACATAATACTTTTCTAGTAGGTACTCATATACCGATCAGAATTTTATTCTTCATAAGCTTAAGATATCACAAAAATTTAGTTTCAAATATAAAGGACTAGCGGACCCGGCAGACGTCCCGCCCTGATCATGAAAAAATCATTGACAAATTATATACTAAAACGTTCCTCATCAATCACTCTATCTACCAGTGAAAACTGCATGAAAATCCGTTCGATAGTTTTTGAGTTTATCGCGAACAGACAGACGGACAGACACGGTAGGGGACTTTGTTTTATACTATGGAATGATGATATATGATTTGTGACTAGAATTTTGCTATTTCTGTGTATTTTTGTTAAACTACCTAGTCCTTAACATTTGACCACGATATCGTCTGAAATTAAATGAAAATGTGGCTAAAGATGATAAAACATGGCAAACCCAAACAAAGACTAACTCTAAAGTGCAGCTGCGGAACACACCTATAGTTGTTTGGCGAGAGATTTTTAACTTAAGGGTTGTAGCTAGCCAGAAATGCTTTAGAAAAAGCTTTTAGCATTGTATTTACAACACCACTTTACATGAAGTATGAGTATACGTGATTTAGTACGGGGTTTTACGCACATAACTTTAGAAACAGGACGTCCGGCTTTTTTAAATTGTTGGCAACCCCACTTGTAACGATTTCATAAAATTTCCATAATACACAAAACCGATAATGTACATTTTAGTGAGCAGAGTTAAATTAATATTCGTATAGTAACAACGTGTTCAACAACTGAAGAACTTTAACTTCAATATAACGATATTCTAAGGCCTAGTATCAAAGCACTTAACAGCTTTCTACTGCTGTTTGTTAGTTTAATGTATAGAAAGTTGTGTGATACTACCATCGTAATACTAGTAGATACAGTCATTTACACAGCAATTTATATTAGCGTTTACATACTTAGACTGATGATCTGTATTTCACGCATATTTCTATGTTCAAATAATATTTTAAGATGATAGCCTGAAGCCTAGATAGATATGGATAAAAAAAATGTTTTACTTATAAGGAGAATAGGTCCTAAACAAAAAAAATAAATAGTGTGTATCATTTAATATAACGTTACTCAAGTTTTAAGGATTTTTGCTTCACACAGGAGAATATCACAACTAACGTACAGATGAAAATATATATTATTGGTATAATTAAATAGACGCGAATGGGGCGTTCTAATTTAGGTCGTTTTAGTCGCATCCAAAAAGGCCAGCTACCGATAGCAAAGTGAACATGGCTTCGACAGCAGTCACAAACACTAATAATGGTTCCACGTCGCTGAACAGAAGCAGGACTAGTGTTACCAAACACTCAAAAAGAAAAATAAATTATCCAACAAAACTATACTAGTTTAAAGAGAATTTTATTGATATTATAATATCCTAATATTACTTTTACAAACATAATACTAACTGTACTGAATGAGTTTTTGACGGGATCTTGGTCATATATTGGATTATTTTTATATCATAGGAGGCAAACGAATAGGTGGGTCACCTGATGTTAGGTGAGCACCACCGTCCATGGACACTTGTAACACCAGGGGAGTCGCAAGTGCGTTGTCATCCTTGTTTGGGGGAGGGGCAGGAAGGGGGGGGGGAGTGGGTATCCGGCGCTCTCAAATACGATATTGTTTCTTTTGCCGTGGTGAAGTGGGATAATATACTTTTGTTTTAAATTTTTTCATGTCTTTTCCTCTGTGCAAAAATGTGTGTATATTGTTAAGATAAAAAACAACACAGTCGGTCACGGGTATTGGCTAGTTCGAAATTAGAAAAAATACACCCAAGAGACGTATTTACAGTCCTCGTTAATCTTTTTGGCCGCTCTGAGTATAGCACTAAGTTCGGGTTTGCACACACTATCATCAAGAGATTAATACAAACCAAAGTTAAATTATATTATTATTATAGTAATCTTAAATTGGCATTTATTTATCTTTAAGTTGTCTCTATTTGATACTTAAATTTGTTTTCTGTCCAACTATGTTCAGAGCGGTCAAAAAGTTCAGCGAGGACTCTAGTATCACTCTTTAAGAGATGCTCGTTTTATTACGCAAACCAGTTTTGTATGGAATTTAAAAGTTACATTGTTTGTTGTTGCCCCCTGCGACGTCGTCGACAGGTTCAAGAAATATATACCTTCGTCGTTTTTGACTTACCGAAATTAGATGTTCGCAGAATCCTAAATGTATTTACGAAACTTTTGTATTTTTATTTTATACAATATTGTATTTTTGTATTTATTAAAGGTCATAATTGCGTACTTGTTTCTAATCTCGAAGTCACTTAAATTACGTGCTATAATTTTCGAGATAATTTTCTATTTTTTTCGACAATTCAAACATACTATCATATCATCGCCTTAGGAAATATGTTTGGTATTAGGTTTTATATACTGACCAACGGCCCTCACGCGTTTCTTATGCAATAATTTTCTTCGATTGATTAGTTTACCATATTATGTACTTATGTTTAATTACTTCTAAAAATATTGCTGATAATTTTAATAAGCTATCAATTTTAGAACGGTATACTGGTTTGTGCACAGGATGTCAACAAAATCGATTGTAATTTTTATTCGATTTTTAAAGATAATATTTATAGCTTATCGATTTCGACATGCACGTAATTTCCCGTATACAAAATTTGATTCATGTTTAGCTGTACCCAGGTGCACGTTTTTTAACTAATTATTATTTTCAACTCGTTATTTCATTTTATTAATTTTAGTCTGTTATTTCTTGATTTGTTTAGTTATTTTATGATTTCTAAAATTTTAAATAATAATTCTATATGCTACAAATTTCATTTTTTTTTTATTTAATAGGAGGCAAACGAGCGCGCGGGTCACCTGATGTTAAGTGATCACTGGCGTCCATAGACACTAACAACACCAGGGGAGTCGAGCTATGCTTTGCCAGCCTGTGTTTGGGAGAGGGGACGAAGAGACGTGATGGGATGGGGGGAGGGGAGGTGGGCCGCCGACGCTCTCACTGACCGAACGAAACGCAACAATACAAGCACTATTACTTCACGTCGTTTTTCTGTAAGAGGGTGGTACTACCCCGAGCGAGCCGACCCATTCATGCTGAAACCGGTAATAGCTTCAGCGTGGCTCTACCCTACCACCTCTAAAAAAATGGCATACTTCCTAGTTCCCGGATACATATAAGATTTCGTGAAACTTGTTCGTTCAGATTATATAAAAATTTTCTTTTTCAATATATGTTTTTGATTTATAAAAGTAATATCATTAATTTTGATAGTCTATCAATTTTGGAGTGACGTATACTTTATTAAAATCGCATAAAAATAAAATACAATTTTAATTTTCATCTCTTTTTCTGTAATCGTGACTATTATTAATATCCCTATACCTTATTAATATATTAATAATATATACTTCGAGCATACAAAGTTTCATCGAAATCGGGTGACAATAAAAAAAAAATTTGGATTTTTTTTTACCATTTCTAAATTTTGTATTATTGACGATCCTTGCAATAAAGGTTCCGTGTACAAAATTTAGTAAAAAACGATCTAATCGTTTTTTAATTAAATCCGGAAATACAAACTAACAGAGCACTTTTTTATCGTCATGTTCGTAAATATAAAGGCCATTTGCCTTATATTAGATATCTATCACAAAATGGACAAAAAAATGAAATTACGCACGTACTACAGATATATCTATACATATAATAAAAATGAAGTGTCTGTATGTAATATCAAAATAAAAAAAAATACCGATTGGGTATGAAAGTACACACGTTTCTAATAACAAAAATGCAATTTTTAAAATTTTTGTCGGTCTGTCTGTCTCTGTCTGTCTGTCTGTTTGTTCCGGGTAATCTCCGAAACCGCTGGACCTATTTTGACGGGAATTTCACTGTCAGATAGCTAAAACTACAGCGAGTTATTTAGGTTACTTTAAATTAGACTAGCTGTTAACCGCGGCTTCGCCCGCAGTACTATCTTCAAAACGGTTAGACCGATCTTCATGAAACTTTCACTGGCAGATAGCTGATCTTATAAAAAGAAATTCAAGCAGTTTTAGTTTATACTAGCTGTTAACCGTGGCTTTGCCAGCAGTGCTATCTCCGAAACTGTTCAACCGATTTTTATGGGACTTTCACCAGCAGATAGCGGATATTATAAAAAGTAATTGAGGTTATTTTATTTTCGACTACTAATGGGCATAATAAATCGGTTCCAATTTCACGAAAATACGTAGAGACGAAGTGGGTGAAAATCAAATAAACGATATTTCACCCGCTTAGGGGTTGAATATTTTCTTCAAATTTATATGGGACCACCTCTGAATATAACCAATTCAAATAAAAAAAGAATCATTAAAATCGGTTCATAATTAACGGAGATATCGATTAACATACATAAAAAAAAATACATACAACCGAACGTAGTAACCTCCTCCTTTTTCGAAGTCGGTTAAAAAGAAGATACTTCCGCGGAATTATAAACAAGACAAGAATTGCTTGGAATCACCTGATCACCTTGTAAAAGTATCTGGGTGACCGACCTTAGTTCGGTGATTTCAAGAATAACAAGATAATTTTAACAAAAAATATGACCTACATCAAAAAGATCTACTCTAAAGAATGCACCAGAATGTCATTGACCATAGTTAGGTACCTACTTAGTTTTAGATTGTCCTAAATCTACCAACATGTGAATTACTATACATTTCCTATTCGATTTTAAATATTTCTCTACTATATCTTCGAGATCTAAGATCCCATGCTAATGAAATTACAGTTTGACAAGATTCCCTTTTCAATGAAAAGGATTTCCCTGAGGCCGCTTTCGATTTCACCGGTTGGTTTCGGACTGCTGCCGTACGGTTAGCGTACGGCACACGGCCGGTTATGTTTTTCATACAAGATCGGTGGAACTGAAAACGTTGGCAGGACGGCAACACCGCGAACGCGATTGTCCTCATTTTTGATTTGCTGGTGAGGAGGGCACATCGAGTTTTGTATGTTGTAAAATAAATAACTTCTCCTACTTTCTTACTATGGATGACATAAATATAGAAAAAATTATAGACGAAATGCAGGTCCGGCCCGCTGTATGAAACTCAAAATATGATGATTATTTTAATCTTATGCAGAATAAAAGACTTGCCACGATATACGTAAATAAATTAATACAAATTTAAAAAATAAAAATACGAATGAAAAGAATTATCCAGGTAATCATTTTTTTTTAATAAGACAAGTACCAACAACAACCCTTTCTCGTCTGAATCCATGGCTCAACTGAAGGCATGTATTGGTGGACATCACTAAAATACAGTTGGACTGCAACCGCATCGCACTCCGAATTAGACGTTTTATAGGTCGTACTGCTGTCGTCCGGCTGTCATACGACACCCTCTCATAAATCGGTGTATCGTCCGTACGACAGCAGTCCGTCACAAATCGTCTAAGCTGAAAGCGCCCTTAATCGTATGATAAATGACAAAGTTCAAAAGGAATGTAACCGACTTGAGAACCTCCTTTTGTCTATTAAAAACCCACAGTAAAACTTGGAAAGTAAAATTAATATATATTATAGTTGTTTTTGAGAAACCGAGCAACAAATAGATAGTATCAGAGTTACATTCATATTTTTTTCGGTCTACTAATTAAAACGTTGCAACAATTATAATGAGCATACAGTTAACTTTGGCTCAACGACCCAAAGTGAGTCACGGCCTCCAAAACGAGGACTCACCATTTGTCTTCATGTCTTCTATATATATCAAGGCACTTTATGTATGTAATTTTCTATAAAGATTATCTCCGAGCGGTCCACTGATTAATCGCCAACCAATTTCTTCAAAATTGACATCTACAACGCTTGCCTTGACTTTCGTAGTACTCAACAACATCAATACTTTTCACTTAGAGGAAGATATTCTAACTTCATAGGTGAGAAATCTCTAGCCTAATTTACTAGTACCCCCACAACATTTTGAGCGAAGCTAAGTCTGATAAATTTGTGCTCACGGAGTAACTTGGGATTACTGGATGAACAGTGACTGCTTATATTGGCAATTTGCACACCTCTTTCTCTAGATTCTTCTTAAGAATTAAATAATGAAATCTATAACAAGAACTTTTAACAATTTATGCAACAATGTGCAGTGAACGGTATTTTTTTGCCTGTCTAAAAACTCGCCTAAGATTTAAAAGTGGAACAAACTTATTATACATTACGCTATTTCACTAGAATGCCAGTTATATACTCAATTAAATAAAACCTTTTTTGTATTGTAATTTTTACAGACAACAAAGAAAATGTAATCCGTTCATTTTATTTTGCAAATGAGTGCATTAAGTAAGATTGATATTACAACTATCTGAATAAATTATAAAGTCATAAAGACCTCTTATGTACATATTGTTCGTTCGTACGTACTTAAATAAATATAGACCGATACAAACAAGAGCAAAATGTTATATAATTATCCAACTCTAACTCCTAATGAGTCTGCTCCTTAGATTGAAAAAAGTCACAAAAAAAGTCACAATACATACATACATAGCTTATTCCTAAAATTCAATAAACAATGACTTTTATTTCAGTAGTTATTATACTGTCGAAAACATCAAAACGGCGATATTGCTGTCTATAACTTCCACTAATTCGAGTATCAAGTGTCAGCGCGGTAAATGCCTAGTTCAGACTGAAACGTAATATATATATATATATATATGACCCCACGGTGCTTATACATTTTTAGTCTAGTTTATCAATTTTAGTTTCTCGATGATTTTTGAACTGCAATCTAAGAACGACAGCGCTGTCAATGATCGATATATATTCTCTCTTTTATACCAACTGTCAGATCTTTGTGATCCAGTAACGTTATGTGTCAAAGCAGAACATTATCACGAATTTATTGATATTCAAACAACGAAATGAATTACATATTTGATCCAAATGCTATTGTTATATTTGATGCAAATTCTATTGATATCTGTCTGAGTATTTCGGTGGGCCCTTCTTTAAAGAGGAATTGACAATCATATGTCACAACCTTGTTGCTAGCTATCATCATAGATGATTGGCCTAAAGATCCTGGCTGTCATACGAATAGGGCAACTATGTCCGCGAGTTTATGAGCGTACAATTGTAGGTGTATAGGTATTCTGTAGCGCGGTCGACTGATTGCTCCTGACAAGATAATGAAGGCTTCCTCCCGCATCGTACTGACAAACACTCTTGTTTGAAATTGGCGAATACATCTTGTATACTATAAGGGCTCTTAATAGTCAGACATGGTTTCATATTCTTTTAATATAGCCATATTTTTATTAAAATAAACTGAAGAAGCTACATTTGTCAAAGATGTCGTCTATAAATCTACCCTAAAGGATAATATAGTGCCGTTATATTGTAATTGAAATTTATGTTATAAATTGTAATTTTGTTTCTCGTTTTGGCTTGTAAAGTTGTTAGATTTTACATGTATTTGACATCCCAAATAATTTATTGTACCATAAAAAGAAGAACTCTAATGTTATACTTACTTTTGCGATAAACTAATTGGTTTTATTATGTATCTACACTCTTTACGTTCTATTTCTTTTTCATTAAAAGTGCTTAAATATATACGATTTTCTCCTTTTTCTTACTTTTTATTTTGATTTATTTAACTCGTAAGCCGGTTTCAATTAGTTAAATTCTAACGGTGTTATTACAAAAAAGTTAAATACGTATTGAATACATGCTTTAGAAAGGTTTCGAATTCAATGCACCGCGGTCGCTGAAAGTTCGCCATCTTACTCTTTTGTCTCGCTTTAGTTATGTTAGGTTAGACTTGCGAAAAAGGATAACGTGAACTTACCTCGGGCGAGCGCGGTGCATTTAATTCAAAATCTTTTTAAAGCAAGTATCCAATAGGTATTTAACTTTTTTGTAATAACACCGTAATATTTTATTATGTTAATTGCATTAATTACAGGTTTCCTCACAGTCATCAATTGCTATAATGTGAAGTGGGTGACACGTGTGCAAGATTCCTTCACGTCAGCGAAGATACTGGCGTTACTCGTCATATTTTTCGCTAGTTTGTGGTACTTATTCTCCGGTCATACAGAGAACCTTGAAAATATGATGGAAGGGACCAAAACAGAGCCAGGAGATATAGCAATCGCCTTCTACACAGGAATGTTTTCCTATGCCGGATGGAATTACTTAAATTTTGTGACAGAAGAATTGAAGGATCCTTACAAGTGAGTTTAAAATATTGTTACGAATTACCAGGATTTTATTATAAACAAAACGAAAGACACGGAGAGCATTGAAAATGCATTGCGTATTACATTAAAGAATGATAGAATCTGTATACAATTTTATTGTGAAAAGATCGTCGCAACACCTGTTTCAGGTTCAATGTAGCGTACCCACACTTATGAGTTCCGGTTCGAAGGGTATGGTACTCAGTCCAGAAGTAATAACCTATTAGCAACTAGTCTCACTTAAAACTGCAGTACTCTCTGAGCGAGTTTGGGAGGTGGTAGAGTGACGCTGAAGCTATTGCTGGTTTCAGCATGAATGGGTTGGCTCGCC
Source organism: Antheraea yamamai (assembly GCA_036509395.1). Classification (NCBI taxonomy): domain Eukaryota; kingdom Metazoa; phylum Arthropoda; class Insecta; order Lepidoptera; family Saturniidae; genus Antheraea; species Antheraea yamamai. The sequence goes on along the minus strand of AP028427.1, from coordinate 14,925,278 downwards.
CGGGGTACCACCATCCTCTCAATGAAAAATAGTGCTTGTATTGTTGCGTTTGGTTCGGTCTGTGAGAGCGCCGAAGGGCCACCTCCCACCCACTTCCCCGTCCCTGCCCCCCCCCCCCCAATCACCCCATACACAGGTTGGCAACGCACTTGCGACTCCTCTGGTGTAGCTAGGTGTCTATGGACGGCGGTGTCACTTACCAACAGGTGACCCACCTGTTCGTTAGCTACCTATACTATTAAAAAGAAATTCTTTTAAGAACTCTAGGTTACATTGACCATATAAAATTACGTAACATCAAAACAATACAACTATGAGTTTCGTGGGGTCTGTACATAAATAGCATGGTAGTCATCCAATTTTTCTCCGTTTTAGAATCCCATCGGTATGACATTATTTAGTTATACATTTTAAACAGTTTAGGGACATTAAAGATCATGATTGTAATACATATACAGAGGAAAGAATTTCAATAAAATACATTCATGTGCTAATTAATATAGTAATTCTTCAAATGATTTCGTATTCTACCGATTTTTCACAGACATACCTCAGGAATTTGTAATATTAATATAATAATGCGAACTGTCTACATATTCGCATGAGAAGTTGTTTATTCACGTATTAACACATTTGTATTTCATACGCAACGTAAAATTATTATTGTTATCATAAATTATTAGGCATAAGTTATTATTTATTCTTTCAATAATCAAAAATTTATTTTTCAATAAGCACGTCGTAGAATGTCGTAGGAGTGTGGCGTCTACTGCCCAGTGGCTTATATAATATAACAACTTTTTACAAATACACTCCGAGTTATTTTTTACTCAGCCTTTCATTTTTAAGAATTTAACAAAGACACACTGTTTAAAAGTAAATACTTTGTTACGGCTGTACGATTCAGGATTGTTTTTACAGTTATAATGGACCTTAAGATGGGCATACATAAAAAGTAACTGTTTGTAATAAACAGCTACCAAAGAAGATACAAACCGATACGCGCTTTAAAACGCTTGTAGGTGGTTGAGCCACGTTTGTAAGTGGTAGAGCCACGCTGAAGCTATTACTAGTTTAAGCATGAATGGGTCGGCTCGTCCGGAGTAGTACCACCCTGTCACAGAAAACCAACGTGAAGTAACAGTGCTTGCATTGTTGGGTTTCGTTCGGTCAGTGAGAGCGCCGAATACCCACCTGCCCTACCTCTCCCTTCTTCCCCAAACACAAGCTGGCAACGCACTGGTGACTCCCCTGGTGTTGCAAGTGTCTATGGGCGGTGATGATCACTTAGCATCAGGTGACCCACCTGTTCGTTTGACTCCCATGATATAAAAAAGCAAGTTTTTATAGTGAAGATCTAAACGAGCAAACACTCACAACTTCCCTCCGACTACGCTATGGTTTATCACGTTTTCTTTCACCGTTAATGTAATAGATGTAACTAATATTGAAATTAAATATTCTAAACACCAGTTAAATTATCCTTAAGAATACCCATTACGTTATCTTTTTGTATTCCAGAAATCTTCCTCGGGCCATTGTTATCTCAATGCCCGTGGTTACGCTAGTGTATGCTCTAACTAACATCGCCTACTTCGCTGTTCTTACAAATGACGAGATCCTCTCTTCAGAAGCTGTAGCCATTACGTTTAGTGACAAGATTCTCGGCGTGATGTCTTGGATCATGCCGTTATTTGTAGCGTTGTGCACATTCGGGTCTTTAAATGGAGCTATATATGCATCGTCTCGGCTATTTTTCGTCGGAGCAAGGAATGGCCATCTACCCCTGGCGATCTCTTTAATAGATATCAGGAGGTTGACACCAGTTCCTTCACTTATATTCATGGTAAGAATTCTTGGTATTTTCTTATTTTGTATTGTAATATAGGTTCTTTGTTGAATTTAATATTTAACATTAAAATAATTGTCTCACTGATTTATGTAAGTCCAAAAAATGTTAGAGAATTGGATAGATTCGATAAGAAGAGTAAAATAAAACGTATGAATAGATATTTAGCAGTAAGCATAATAAAACTTACTGAACAAAATGCCTTAGGAAGAAGGTGACAATATTTTATACTAATTATTATGGATTACTAATTCATCGCCCGGGATCACATTTACTAACATTAAAATATATCCTATGTTACTCAGAAGTAATGTAGGTTATTAGCAGTGAAAAAAATTTCTGAATCATTTCAGTAGTTTCCGAGATTAATTCATACAAGCATGCACACTTTACTTTTATACAGTAGTGTAGATAACGCTTTGATTATTTACTCTTGATAACGTTTACGAGGAAATTTAATAGACGTGGAAGTACATAATAACAGTTATAATTTTCTGTGATAAATACTTGGGCACTGACAATCTCACTACAGGTTTTTTTTTATATTTGCTAAGCAATCTTGTAGATTAGTACTGTCTTTGTTGAGTAGATAATAATATTACAAGTACTTATAATAATTTCAACGTTCTAAGAGGATGGTGCCCCCTGTTAGAACATTCCATGGAATTTTTGTGGCATCTCATAATTGATGCTCAGTGGTATTACTTCCGATCCACTTCACATATGCACAATAACCGAAGTATATTACCTAAAATACCACCAATATTATAAAATATACACAAATTACACAACACATCCCACCTCACCCTCTCCCTCTCCTCCAAACACAGGCTGGCAACGCACTTGCGACTCCCCTGGTGTTGCAAGTGTCTATGGACGGTGGTGCTCACCTAACATCAGGTGACCCACGTGTTCGTTTGCCTCCTATGATATAAAAAAAAATCCAATACATGACAAAGACCCCGTCAAAAACTCATTCAGTAGAGTTAGTATTATGTTTGTAAAAGTAATATTAGGATATTATAATATCAATAAAATTCTCTTTGAACTAGTATAGTTTTGCTGGATAATTTATTTTTCTTTTTCAGTGTTTGGTAACACTAGTCCTGCTTCTGTTCAGCGACGTGGAACCATTATTAGTGTTTGTGACTGCTGTCGAAGCCATGTTCACTTTGCTGTCGGTAGCCGGCCTTTTGTGGATGCGACTAAAACGACCTAAATTAGAACGCCCCATTCGCGTCTATTTAATTATACCAATAATATATATTTTCATCTGTACGTTTGTTGTGATATTCTCCTGTGTGAAGCATCCTGTTATCGTGGGTATGGGGATCATTTTTATAGCAATGGGTATTCCAGTGTATTACGTGTTTATATGGCGAGAAAAACCCTATTGGTTCCAGTCAGCATGTAACTCTTTCAATTTAACTTGTTCCAAAATGTTTCTCTGTTTACCTGAAGATTCCAAGGAATTATGATCGGTAATGACAGAGCTTCGTTTGATCTGATTATTTATGTTTATTTTCTTCGTGTGTTCTTAGAGCGTAGAGTTCCCGTTCCAGTGGGAGTTACAGTCAACATCATTTCTGCATTTTCATCCTAAACATCAAATGATTTGTACTTAAAATGGATTGAAAAGTTGAATTACGTTTTTATAAGCCTAAAGTGTCCGTCTAGATCATAGGTCTCCAAACTTTATTGTCTCGTAGACCACTTGCCATGTTTTTTTGTTTATGTGTATATATAGTAGTAGGGGGCTACTTACCTGATATTGACGTTTTGGACAATTCCTCAACTTCAAATATGTTTTGAAAAGGTTATTATTATGTATTATAAAAATCATTATCATAGTAGATAGTACGTGTATATGGATTGCTTCATTCATGGAAAGCTAAAATTAAATCCACTGCCTGCTTAAATGAGGTAATTATTGTTGACCCTTGTATGCATTTCATGGACCCTCTATTTTTTTTCGCTAACATCGACCATTTTTGTAGTCGTCATAGACCCCTGGGAGTCGATATGGACCACTTTGGGAACCACAGATCTAGATCCTACCTATTTGACATTTTAATTCTCTATGCATTTGACGTTATAATTCATACTGCGAATTTCCCATCAATGAAATTCCGCTACTGTAAGCTATAAGAAATTTCGGATGAAAATACAGCATTTGACTTTGTTTCGCTCTCGGATCTGTTAACTAATAATGCATTTGACATTATGATTCCTATACATTTCATGTATATTTTGTATTAATTAGTGTAAGCTATATTTAGTTGTACTTTTAATATCGATAAAATAAATACAGTCAACGTTAATAATTTTCTTGTTTATGCAGTTTGCATTTCTACGTCACATTGTAAACAGTAGACAGCTAAACACATTTTAACTCAATGTAATATTTATGATAACAATATAAATTAAAAACAAAAGTTGAATTATATTTACAAGGACGAACTTTTACGGTACCTTAGTGGGACTTAAGAAAGAGGTTATTATACAACTTCTTTGTTACCGCTCACTACTTCACTACGAATATGTGTATTCCACAGATTCCCGCTCAAATTTTGTATGTAAATTTTCACCATTAGGTAATAAATATCAATAAGATATATTTTTTCTCTAATCTAATTCCAGATTTATTTTACTGTAATTCAATATAATCCTTCCCCATGTTTGTTTAGTTTTATCATAAGTCCTACTAACACAAGCCCTACAATTAACATTTTATAAATCGTTCAATTGTTCCTCCAAAAGTTTTTTTTAAATATTCTGTTAATAAAACAACATTCGTGTATTTTAATAATTAATACAAATCATGTATGTATCAGATTAAATAAAGTTTTACTATGTTTCATAATATTTTTTTTCTTTTTACCTAATTCATGTAGTTTCATAAGAATAAGATATGTAAGTATTAATTGAAAAAGCGATTTGAATGTTTAAAATAATCACTTTTAAATAAAACTATGAGTTTATTCATCTCTTCTTTCTTTCTTCTTTTAAATTATTTTTACATACAATGATAATATATTTAGTAGTAAACAAATATAGCTATAACAAAAATAACACATTAATTTCCTATTGACAGTTTTATTTACGGAAAATTTTGCTATTATATATCTGCAGGAACTTTATCCATTAGAAATAATATTTTATGTAGGTTATTCACGTTTTATCAGATTTCATACAATGTGGCTATATTTTATGCTAATTTCCATCAGGTACATAACCACGCGGGCTGATATAGTATGTCGTACAGATAAAAGGTGATACCATCTCATTAAGTAAAAAAAATCGTATGTTTGACGTATTGTGATGTGAAATTACATATCGGCCAGTGTATACCCTCGTGCCAACGATATCGAGTCCTTTATAAATAGCGTGAAAAGGCAATTCTGTAAACCGACACGACGCTGACTAGTTACAATCGAATTTATCAATGGTAGTCGTAGCTTTTCTACACTTCATCGAACTTTATATTATTTACCGTACCGTCATTTTACCGAGTTAATATATAAAATACGGCTAATTTACGAGCGTGTATTACATAATATATTTTCTATATTACTTCTAATACATATCTAGATAAATGATATTGTTAAAGTTGCTGTCAATATATATTTTAGAATTAATGTGTATTTATAAGCATTATTTTATTCGCAACGTGTATCATCGTTAACCTTTAAGTATTATTTTCTTATTCTTCTATTTTTTCTTAACACTACTGTGGACGTGGAGTCTCACAGGCTCCTATATGCACACACATTTTTTTGGGGGGAATTTGATATAAGACCGCTTTAAAATTGATTGAATATTAAAGTTATGGGATTTAGCAAATAAAATAACGAGCTTTTATAACCAACTTTTATTGAATAAACTATACGAATTTTAAAAATCAAAAATTCTGGCACTTTTCAATTTAAATCTACTTAGGTTACATTTTTAGGTACTGAAGACAGCCAAACTTATTCCTATAACAAAATTGGTCCTTTTTCTCAAAATATAATATATAAGAAACCAAAAACACAAAATGCCTACAAATATAACAAATTTTGACAACAGTCAAATAATCCGATCTCCGTCTCCGGTCAATATTTTAATGGTCATTACTTACGTGATATTCATCGGGAGACGCAACCTCCTCCGTCGTTGGTAGTATTACAACTAAAACAAAAGCTAATGAGCCGCTCAATCGCGGAGAATGGGGGGAATTAGGTGAAACTAAGAAGACGAAAACATCGAGTAGCCTGTGAGACTCCATGTCCATACTTAAAGATTAAATATATAGGGGAAGGGGGGGGCATAACGTGGACGCGAGACACAACAGGGTCACACACATATACAAGTAACTACGCACTATACAGTTGTATTATTGGCGCCAGTGGATAGCCATTTTGCATCAATTTTTAGACTGGAAAAGACAGACAACGAGAGAGCGCGAGTCGTTTTTTAAACCAAAATAACATTTTTACCGTCATTTGATCTCATTTTGAGTGAATGCGAGATCACACGTAAAAAGATAAGTACTTGGGTTATTAGTTTCGTTTTTCTATTCTGTCTTTCTAACGATATTACTTATTGATATGTTTTGAACTAAATTACTGTAACGGTCGATTGTTTATTATTTAAAAAAGGGCTACACGTGGGGGGATAAAGGGGGCAAGACTTTGGGGCACAATGGGATACCCCATTTTGCCCCATAACTGTTATGAAAATAGGCTGCAGGAATGATCTGTTTATTTGAAAATGCCTCTCCCAGGGTTATTATCCCGATCCCAACAGTAGATCAAAGAAATCAAACGTGGAAAAATAATCGTAGGAAGAAAACTGTCCTTACTTAGAATCCCTGAACTACTACTACACCGATTTTGAAAATTCTTTTACCAATAGAAAGTCACGTTATCTGTGAGTGTCATAGGCTATATATTAACCCGAAAAATGAAAAGACTTTTTTATGGTATTCGGATTTGCAAAGTAAATCGGAGAAAAAACGGTCGAACTAAAATATTTCTTACGAACGCTGCCTTAACGATGAGAGATAAATAATTGAGTGAATTCTAGAGAAAAGTTGTAGAGCTTGATAATGCCTACAAAAAGTCAACTACAGCATATCTCACTCACTTTTATATTTAAGTAACAAAAAGTGGATTTTTTTATTTTATTTTTAGAGGTGGTATAGCCATGCTGAAGCTATTACTGGTTTCAGCATGAATGAATCGGCTCGCCCGGGGTAGTACAACCCTCTCGCAGAAAACCGACGTCAAGTAACAGTGCTTTCATTATTGCGTTTCGTTCGGTCATTGAGAGCGCCGGATAACCCACCTCCCCTCCTCCTCCCTCCTTCCCCACTCCTCCTGCCCCAAACATAGGGTGGCAACGCACTTACGACTCTTCTGGTGTTTCAAGTGTCTATGGACGGTGGTGATCACTTAACATCAGGTAACCCACATATTCGTTTGCCTCCTATGATTTAAAAACATTTAAAAAAAATTTAAATCGATAAGTGACATTTATTGGTTATATTATCAACAACAATTATAAATTCTTATCAATATGTAATGATAGAATAACTGAGCCACAGCAACGCGTGGACGCTAGTATAATATATGCGATTGTGAGTTAACAGTGAGTTTTTTATGCTTTAACGAGTTGACTATTCAACCAATCATCATGAAATTTTGAATAGACGTTGTCAAAGGTATAAAAAAGGGCAAAGAGTACCTTTTGTGTAGAAAAAAATGTTCTGTTCCCAAGTAGAATGTAATATCTACATCAGCGTAGGCAGAAGCTAGTCTATAATAAGAATATGTTGTTGCATAGACATTATTATTGTTTTTGTAAGATTTGAACAAATAGTATCTTTTCTTGTTAACTTTATCGGATATTGGAGTATATAAATTTTCTAAAGATATCATGTTCACCGAACCGTAAGTACAACGTGCCGCATTATAAAATCACGTACAATAAACGAACAATAGTGTACCAGCCGCGACAACTCTTTTGTATAGACACCGTGTAAATTGGCAATATTGGAGTTTCGTAACTGTTACGGAAACTTCAAAGAACGTGTTCTTAAATTCGTAAATGCGCAGTTATGACCGGAAAAACTGAATTTTATATTAAAAAAATCCCTTTATTCTTTACGAGAAGCGTAAAACGATTTTTTTCTTTATCACGATTAGCGCAAATGAATGTACTGTATTCGTGATGGTAGCGATCTAGCTTCTTTCAAATTCAAGTTAAAAGGCTTTCGCCGAACAGTCTTTGGTCTAAAAAAATTCAGCCGTCACGGGACGCCTGACAGATGTGAAACATCGAAATTGTTTTGTATAAGTTACTAGCGGACCGGGCGGACGTTGTCCTGCCTTGAAAACAAAAAAAATCCTAAAAGTCGATCGCAGCGCCACCTGCCGGGTCCAATTGTGAATCTAAACCATTCTCGAATCTCCACGAACACACACAAAAAATTTCATCAAAATCGGTCCAGTCGTTTAGGAGGAGTTCAGTCACATACACACGCACACAAGAAATATATATATTAAGATGTGCATAAAAAAACAGATTACGACAGGAATCAGCTATGGCCTAATGAAAAGATAAAAAGCATTACAAATTTGTTACATAAAATAATGACTGTTTATTTATTTTAGTATATAAATATTCATTTGTATTAAATACAAAAATTCAACTAGGTGCAAGCGCGGTGTGTTTCGCGGCATTTAGCAAAGGGCGCCGGGTCATCGGCGGATGCCGCGTAACACTAGTATAACGAGTGGCCGACAAAACAATTTGAATCTTATTTTTATATAGATAGGGTTGCAAATGTTTTTGAGTATTTCGTTAATAGTGCTAAATTCGTGTTTTGCGTCGCCACGTCGCGCCAAGCCAAAATCAGGTTTACCCGCTCCTATAGATGTTTCACATCAAAAATACGTTGTATTAAAATACAGTATTGACAATACATTCAAGTCTCAAACTTCGCATTAAAATTGTTGGAGTAGGTACGAAAGTATTATTATTATCGTTATATTTCCACACTTCATACATTCATAAATAGTAGCCGGACGACCGAGCCCAGCTCGGTTCTTTCAAAAGACAATTATTTTATTACGCTGGTGAACAATCAATTCATTCTCTGGAAAGATTTGATTAGCATCTAGTGTAAAACTGTATAAACCTGAAAAAATTTAACCTTCTGCGATCAGTTTGATCTGGCAGTTTAAATAAAAACTTTATATATTGTGCGGGTAACTCTTGGGCAGAAGTAAGTCGTTTCATTTCGTCCTCTACTTCTTGCATCACCTATACTATCTATACTAATATTATAAAGAGGTAAAGTTTGTGAGTTTGTGACGTTGTAGGGGGGGTAATCTCTGGAACTGCTGGTCCGATTTGTAAAATTCTTTCAGTGTTATATAGATAATTTGTCGAGGATGGTTATAGGCTATATATCATCACGCTAAGACCAATAAGAGCGGAGCACCGATGAATAATGTTTCAAAATCGGGGTTTCTTTTCCTCTTGAGAGCTTCCGCTGCGTGTTGGCGTTAGCCCAAAGTAACGATTCCACGCGGACGAAGTCGCAGGCTGAGGCTAGTTATATATAAACCAGCACATAACGATTATGTGCTCTTTTTTATATTTCATAGGTTTTAGCTTTTGAATACAATCTCATCGGATGTTATGTGATGACGTGATCTAAGATGGTAAACGTCAAACCTATGGGATACTGGTTCTCTTGGTGACAAACTTCCAACTTGAGTGTGTCAGCTAGCCAGGGAAACTTACAAAAAACCATACTATGGTTTCACAACGATGTTTCCCTTCGCTAGAAGTTCCGCCTCAGTTGCAAGAATTCGAACGTACTATCAACTAAGACATCATCGCTTTGAATGATCTACTCCAATAACTTCATTGTTAAGGTAGTAATTTCAGAAAGAAATGAGTGGTTAACTCTTTCATTCGCATTTAACATTAGCTGCATCAAGATCTAAACAGTGCAGTTGCCCGTACAGGGACTGCTCGAAAACACCAACATGATTTTGCAACGGGTGACCTGTCATTCATTTTATGATATACTTGTCCGCAAATGATAAAACTATAAATGCCAAGACTATTTGTTGATTTGTTGAACTATGATTGTTATTTTTGTTTGACCAATGTAACAGGATAGAATTCTAAAAACCGCACCAAAATTATGCATCCTAATGTTTCGTTTGTTCCACATGGACTCGAATTACTTGTACCAGTTCCTACTAAAAGTAAAAGCTTGGAAACACCTTTATCACAAATTCAGAACACAGTGATCGTCTGCAAAGCAGTGGTGAAATTTTTCACCCTACAAATTAACTTTAAAGCAGCAAGAGCTGAATGATTCGGTGTGGGATTTTGGATCCTAAGGAAAAATAGAGATGAAATAAAAAATCATAAAAGAAAACCAAAAAAATGCAGCTTTTTTTTCACATAGAAAACGTAATTATTAATTGTTTTCTTCAAGTATACCTGAATGTTGTATTTTAATAGCTATAGACTCAATAAAACTTTACAAAATATTCTCAAATGATTCTCATTCTTTTTATAAGATTTGTTTTTCTTATTTTATTTATTTATTTTATTTGTTCTTTTTCGTATTCAAATACTATATAATCTAAATCTGATAAATGTGACGTGGTATATATCATATAAATACTGTTTTCTATTACTTTTAAGACAATTAAAATAAATATTAAGTATTTAATAAAAAAAAAGTTTTCAACAAAAAAATTCCGCAGACCTGTGTAATGTAATTATTTTTAAAATTAAAATACACTGTTAGGTTAGCGCCACAAAATAAACATTTATCCTCAAAAACAAAAAGAAATTTAAAAAAAAGGTACCTAGAGATCGTATTCGAACTGGGGTTAGACGGATTTTCGAAGGGTCCGAATTCAAACTGAGCTAGTTTCGTTTTGACAGTGGTCGCTAAATTTACCTTTATATTCTAGTTATATTTTTTCATTGCCTGAATACTCTGATAAAAAAAGGAAAGGACTATCGTGTATGTATATATACCAGTGGTTTCATTATCCTGTTGGGATTCTCGCAAAGTCTGCTTAGGATGGATGCCGCTCTCTCAGTCATAATCGAATAAAAATCATCAACCCGAAACCCGAGCGCATTATGCAAATATTCCAGAATCGCAGCAGGTCCAAGTATAATCCTAAGATATTATTGTTTAGTACGCGTTGATAATCCTTCGACTTTAACTAACCCGTAGACTGCTCGTCTCGATAGCAAACCTATTGATTAACATATTTCATCTAACTGCAATCGCCCTACGTTCTCTTTCAAAGTCTTTGATTCGGTCGTGACAATGTGTCCAAGATATTGAAATTTATACACTCTGTTTAATGGCTTGCCACAAAGATTAATAGGTGCTACGTCGTTTCATAAATTTTTAATTATGTCATCACGACTTTTATTGCTTTTTTTTACTTGTCTAATCAAGTCCTTGTTCAATCAAAATCTTAAAAATTATCTATATATATCTACATATATAAAAATGTATGTTATTATATAGAATTTATAAACTCCAACAGCGTTTGACAGATTACTGTGAAAGTTGGCAGAGTCACGCTTAAGAGCTTTTCCACGGTTTTTATATTATAGTATAAACATTTACTAGATGACGCTGTAGCGCATAAATTCAAATATTGATTAGAATACTAGCAGATACCCGGATAACTTCATCGGCGTTGCATTAATATTTCTTGATCTTCTGTCTTAACAATATTTTATGCACAAAGAAAATACATAAGCAGCACACCACTTACCCCACTTCTCAATGACAAGAAAACACATATCGCTGAATGCAATGTTCTTATAAAAATTATAGTACTTTTTAACTTTATGTCTTTATATTTAACTAACTGTTACCCGCGGCTCCGCACGCGTTTTTTATAAATGTATTAAAGAAATGTAAAATTGTGAGTGGGTGTGTACATTACAGAAACGCTTTTTCAAAAATATTTGTAACTACGATACGAACGCCATTTTCTGTAACATGTAACGTGTACATTAGATATATGAATACTAATAGTATATTGAATGGGATGGGATTTATCATCAGCAACGTAACTGGAACTTCAACTTACTATATACCAAACTCAGTGCTCACTAACACTATATAAGAAAGTAATGAAAATTATAAGCTATACATTATCGAACAATAAGACTTAAATCTTTTATTATATAGATATAATATGCCCGTGTTGTCGATATACTTAAGTTATTCTTATACGTTGTTATAATCACTGACTTATGTAGAAGCAAACGCGGTAAATAAAACAATATGGCCGCCAAATTGACCAAAAAGATGATATAATTCATATTATATACAAATATATGACTTTCAATTATGTATATTTATTCTTGGAGTCCAGTAAGGCACACGTCTCACGCGGTTGTAACATATTTTTGATCAATTTCACACGGACGAATGTACAGGTAGCAGTTAATCACTACATAGTGTACCAATTCAAATAAAAAAAGAATCATTAAAATCGGTTCACAATTGACGAAAATATCGACTAACATACATAAAAAAATACATACAACCGAACATAGTAGCCTCGTTCTTTTTCGAAGTCGGTTAAAAAGAAAGTCAAAAACTACCATTTTCATGTCGTTTTCACCAGTAGATAGAATAATGATTAATGGGGAAGGTTTAGGTATAATTTGTCAAGGTTTTTATTTTATTATCGGGGCGGGACAACGTCTTCCGAGCCCGCTAGTTATCTGCCCGTAAAAGCCCCTTGAAATTCGGTCCAACCAATTAAGAGATAGTAGGATATTGCGGACGAAGTCTTGAGTAACAAAATAAAATAGTCTCAGTTACTTCTTATAAGGTGAGTTATCTGCCAGTGAAAGTCCCGTGAAAATCAGTTCAAGCATTACGGATATTCCACTGCGGCCGAAGGCGAATAAAAACCTAAATGACTTTTTATGAGGTCTGCTATCTACCCGTGAATACCCCGTGAAAATCGGTCCAACCATTTTGGAAATAGCAATGCGGACGAAGCCGCGGACAAATAAAATAGAATATGTCAACCGCTATAATTTCGGCTATCTGGCAGTAAAAAGTAAAATTCCCGTTAAAATAGGTCCAGCCGTTTTGGAGATTACCCGGAACAAACAAACAAACATACAAAATATAATAATCTAAAAATATAGACAAAGTATAAAAAAACATTTTTTTAGTCATTTGTAGCCATATCCATTCATCAAAAAGTTGTTATTTTAATTGTACATACACAAACTTTATTTTTATAATACGTAATAGAGAACAAATAAAAAATTGGAAATAAAAGTAGTATAAACTTTTTGAATAGGAAAACAAAATAAACTTTGAATATGTTTGCGATAGAAACTTACCACTTTACCATGGCAATGTATATAATACTAACGCTAACGAAATTTCTCGAAAGGAAAAAAGTGCCCGATTATGAAACATTTTTCATTGGTGCTCTGCTTCTATTAGTCTTAGCGTGATGACATATAGCCTAAAGCCTTCCTCGATAAATAAGCTATCTAAAACCGAAGGATTTTCTCAAATCGGACTGGTAGTTCCTGAGATCATTGCGTTCAACCAAACAAACAAACTCTTCAGCTTTATATATTAGTATAGATTAAGATATCGTGATAATTCTTTACATAAGGAATGAGTCTCAAAGAAATAAAATTAAAATATGTGTATATTTCTTCCAATGTATACACACAATGTTGTTAAGACATATTTATTAGTTCGGCATACATTTAATGTACATTAAGTTAAAACTGGTAATTTTAATTAATTCTATTATGCCAGGCACTCAATCTACAGTCACCTCGAAATAAGTAGGCAATAAGGAAATTTTAACAAGAAATAAAACCGGCTTCATACATGTACTTTAAATTTATTAAAACGTCTTTCACCATAGTTAGGTAAGCTACCTATCAACCTAACTGTACCTATACTTAGATATATGTAGTTACCTAGTCTTGTCTCGGATTATCCTAAATCTACTAATATTTCAATCACTTTAAATTTCCTATTCGATTCTGATGACTTCTATGGTCTATCTTCGAAATTCAAAATCCAATGCCAATAAAATGAAAGTTCCATGAAAATATCCTCTTTCAAATAAAAAAGTATTTTACAAATCGGTTCAGAGGTAATAAACATTTAAAAAATCTAACCGAATTTATAACCTGAAATATTTTAGTACTGACAACATCAAATCCTCAATCATTAAATCAAATCAAAAACACTTTATTCAATTTAGGCCCTTAGGCACTTAGACAAGGCACTTAGGAACGTCAAAACTACCACCGGATCGGAAAACAACCCACTCATCGAGAAGAACCGGCAAGTAGCTCGATCTGGTTTATCTTTTTAACAAATATATATAATATTTAGAATATATTAGGTACATGTCACAAACGTTTTTAATGGATGCAAAGAGAGGAGTCAATTCCAGACATTATCATCGTTCACATATTGATCCACTCTATAATAATAGCCTTTTTTAAAGCCTTTTAAAGGGAACATAATATAATAATGAAAATAATATTCCTAAGAATACCAAGTATTCCTAAGTCCTAGTCGTTTCTAATTCATGAGTCATCAAAATTCGATATATTTCAGTAGTGAGAAACCATCGACCAAAAGAAATCCATCTTGACCCAAGATATCTTGACACCGAAACCCTTTAAGACAAAATATGCTACTGGAAGTGACTCTCTACGACAGATCTTTAACAATCGGTATAGAAAAATAACCCAAAAGGACAAGAAAAATTATCATTATGCTACGATTAATGGAAACTCAGGTTATTTGTATACGTTGAAACCAGGAAAATGAACTTTATAACTTTAGAAATTATCCTAACAACTAACATTTTGTTTACTCTGTGACTCATCATAGCATGACTCTACAATATGTAATGAAAATATATCAATTTTTTAAATAAACGATTAGGCAATCTTGTAAATATCAAAACACTTGTAATGTTTCCCAATGTACGTGTTATAGCAAACAAAGATAATTCAATATGATTACCAAAAGAATTGTATGATATTTAGTATTATTTCAATTTCGTCTCTTTGTCGATACTTAAATCATTACATAGTATAAAACAAAGTCCCCTACCGCGTCTGTCTGTCTGTCTGTTCGCGATAAACTCAAAAACTACTGAACGGATCTTTATGCGGTTTTCACCAGTGGATAAAGTGATACACGAGGAACGTTTTGGTATATAATTTGTCCCGGATTTTTTTATAATCAGGGTGGGACAACGTCTGCCGGACCCGCTAGTATAAAAATAAAAAAGTATAAGAATTTTTGATACGTTCGTATTAGATGCACTGCGCTCGCCAAACGCTGCCGCGGCAGGCTCACGTTGTCTTCTTTCGCAAGTTTAACCTAACCTAACCAAAAGAACGCGAGGCAGCCGCGGTGGCAGTCGGTGAGCGCGGTGCCTTTAATACGAAGGTACCGAATTTTTTACATGTGATGAAATTGTTTTTTTTTATCATAAACATACATGATTTTGATATCGCTTGACTTCTATTATGAACAAGTTATAAGTCCAAACTAATGTATTATTTAAGGCTAACATTTTTTTTATAATTGTAAAGAAATGCAACTGCCTGCGTATTATTAACTAACCGACCCGTGCCCACTTCGTTTGGCGGTAATAGGCATTATCAAGCTACAACTTTTCTCTAGAACTCAATCATATATATCTCATAATTAAGGCAGTGTTCGTAAGAAACGTTTTCGTTCGACCATTTTTCTCCGACTCCCCAGATATTACCCCCTACAACCTCACAAACTTTACCTCTTTATAATATTAGTATAGATTATAGATAATATAATTAGTTAATAGCTTCTGCCCGCGACTTTGCACGCGTGGAATAGTTATTTTGGGCTAAGACGCAGCGGAAGCTCTCAAAAGGAAAAATACCCCGATTTTAAAACATTTTTCATTGTTGCTCCGCTCCTATTGGTCTTAGTGTGATGATATATAGCTTATGGCACTCGCAAATAACGTGGCTTTCTATTCTATCTCTATTGGTAAAAGAATTTTTAAAATCGGTTTAGTAGTTCCTGAGATTACCCCCTACAATGTCACAAACTCACAAACTTTACTTCTTTATAATATTAGTATATAGATTATAGCCCCTGCCCGCGACTTCGTCCGCGTAGTAATAGTTACTACTCTGGGCTAACGCTGACACACAACAGAAGCTCTCAAAGAGAAAAAAAACATCTCGATTTTGAAACATTTTTCATCTGTGCTCCGCTTCTATTGGCCTTAGCGTGATGACATATAGCCTATAACCATTCTCGACGAATGAGCTATATAACACTGAAAGAATTATTCAAATCGGACCAGTAGTTCCTGAGATTACCCCTTATAACGCCACAACGTCACAACGTCACAAACTCACAAACTCACAAACTCACAAACTCACAAACTCACAAACCCACAAACCCACAAACTCACAACGTCACAAACTTTACCTCTTTATAATATTAGTATAGATGAAATATCATAGGTGTGCAAACGTGCAATGTTATGGAATCGTTTAATTAAACATCTTATTTGTACAAACTATTATTTGCCTCGATGGCTGAGAATGTTTGCTCTGGGTCCAGTCATAAACAAATAAACACTCGTATCAATTGTGTTCATATTACGCTTATCATCATACCCTTCACGTATTATATTCAACTTGACTGGAAGACATATGGAAAATTACGTTATGTCCTTGCAAACCCAATAGTGCTTGAAGATGAATGTCTGTAACCGGTTCATTCACGTGGACATAAATGTTGATGTTGATTCAAAAAAAAATGTCTACAAGTTTTTGAATGCAACCTCTATGGGAGGGCTTTGAAATTTTGATCCGCTACCTTTTTGTGCGACAGAACGTGATGGGATTAACACTGTGTCCGGTAGAGTGTTGAAAACACTAATTCTCGTCCATTCACCGAAGTTTAGCAACGTCGAGCGCAGTCATTACTTGAGTGGAGGGCGACCGTTTGGGAGCCACGTAGCGTTGGCTTTCTGTTGTAAGTATTTTCCTTAACTGTAATACAAAAGTTTCACTTATATTCTGTTTTGTTAAGGGATAGAATCCGTAAGGAGATAATATCCGAATCAAAATTAGCGACACGACGAAATAATAAACAAACTAAAGCGGTAGTGTGCCGGTCACATTCGTCGAGAAGCTGCAATTGTTAAAGTAGACGAGTTCTTAAACCAGATAGAACAACGACTGGCAAAAAAGCAATTGGAATTGTAGTCCGGTGAAGCTATAAAGACTTTGCTAGGTCAATATCGTAGTCAGTTCGAGAAAAAAAAAGCAATTGGAAATAACTGGGTACGGAGAGTTAGGGTTCTTATAAAGTACCTATGCCCATCGACTAATGATTCTGATGGCGCTTTACATGCAAAAATATCATAGTAATCGAACAATTCAAACAAAACCCCTAAATTCATCCTACTATAGGACTGACTAACTTTGTTCTCAATGTAAGAAGACACTCACTTAATAATCACTTCAACCCACGACATATGATGGACAAGTTCAGAAACCGGGAAAATCTATAAGTTTGGTTTTCTACCACATACTGAATAACAATTTCATTACAATTTGCTCATAATTGTAAGAATTTCTTGCTGTTGCACAATCTTCAAGATTTCAAGAAAAGGTAGCTGACTTATCCCAATACGCATGACTAAACACATTTTTTATTAATAGTTATTTTTTTCAGCTATTAATACCAATTTCATAGTTTAGTATTTAATATAATCATTTTCTGCTATATCTACCTTCTATACATATAATAAGAATGTAAATCTAATGTGTCTGTACGTTTTAGATTTTTGTCAAAATAATTGTTGCAGGTGTCTTGGAAGAAGTAATAAAACACATTTAAATTATTTTTAGAAATGTCTGTTTGTCTAACTGTCTGTTTGTTTGAACACGCATCACTGCTAAAGTACTGCTTTCACTATAAAACCTCGAAAAGAAAAGCATATCCTCGAGTAACATTTAGTCTTAATTTCATTAAAATCGGTTCTATTAAAAATTATTGTAAATTTAATGACGACGCGAGAGAAAAGTAGTTAAGTAAATGGACTGAATACATTAAGATGATTTTATTAGTCACTGTTTTTTACATTAGGTTCCAGGCGGACGGAGTCGCGAGCACAGCTAGTGAACATTAAATGTCATAATAGCGTTTATCCCTACATATTATGAAACAAAGTCCTCTGCCGCGTCTGTCTGTCTAGTGTCTGTCTGTTCGGGATAAACTCAAAAGCTACTGAACGGATTTTTATGAAATTTTCACCAGTAGATAAAGTTATTCATGTGGAAGGTTTGGGTATATAATTTGTCAAGGTGTTTTTTTATTATCAAGGCAGGATAACGTCCGCCGGGCCCGCTTGTCTAAAATATGTAGGCTAAGATATATTAGTTCAATAACTTTTTTGTTTCTCAATCCATCTTCTTCATTTTTATTTTGTTGAATGGAATTAGTATTATTTATTAGGTTTTAGTATTACCAATAAAAAAACGTATAGATTTTTCATTCCATTAAGGAACCGAAACCTTTATTTGATAAGTGTGTCCTTGAGTCTACGATCTATATTATTTGTCCAATACAGCTAATTTTATCTATATATGAACACGTAAAAAAAATGTTTCTACCCCATATTACGGTTGAAATTTGAACCACTAGTATGCGTAAATAGTCAATTCAACGAAATTCATATATTTTATAATATTCTTTCATCTGCTTGCTTTGTTCCATTGAGAATATATCTCAAATTAGTTATTGAAATATAGTAAAAGAAGATATACGTATTATATTCAACTTGACTGGAAGACATATGGAATAACTACCTACTATACTAACTTCTCTCTCGGATTTATATAATACTGACACCTGGTGATAATTCAGTAAAGCTATAAGAATACTTTTCGTAAAACAAAACTTCACACATCCGTAACATTTGAGAGTTTTTAGAAATGACAACCGGTTTTTATCCGGTATTCGTTTCGTACATAATTAACGTGCCCCACGTTTGGCACGCATCAAATCGGTATGAGTATCGGTAATAATACCTATCAATTCTTTGGTATTATTGTCTTTGTATAAACAAAAACATATTATACTAGCTGTAGCCTCAGCTCCGCACGCGTTTTTTTAAATCTTATTAAAGTATTATAAAATTGTGACACTATGTACAATTATACAAATGCTCTTTAAAGATAATTGTAAGTACGATGCGCACGCCACTAAAAATAACATGTAACGTATACGATATATAAATACAAACAGTGTGCCCAATGAGGTTTGTCATCAGCAACATATTTGGAATCTTAACCCACCATATAACTACCTCAGTGCTCACCTACACTGTATAAGGAACTAATGAAACAATAACTTAAAAATATTATTATAAAAATTTACACTTACATTACATTTAATAAACATTACCATTATTATAATTAAGATTTTGTGACTATACAAAAAATAAACGCTTTTCTGATCCGCAAGAAATTGTATTATGGAACTCTTTACGTAATACGTTTATAATCTAAGATCTTATTAGGAAGATCTCTATATCATTAAAGTTATTAATAATTATAATGTCCAATTGTAAACAATAAGCTGATAATTATTTATCTTATTAAAAATGAAGAATGAGTTGAAATCTTGCTAAATTTCATGCAGACAAAGTCGCGGGTAACAGCTAGTCTAAAATAGAATAACCTCAATTACTTTTTATAAGGTCCGCTATCTGCCAGTGAAAGTCCCGTGAAAATCGGTCTAACCGTTTTGGAGAAAGTACTGTGGGCTAAGCCACGGTTAACAATTAGTATAAACTAAAATTGCCTATATTACTTTTTGTAAAGTCAGTCATCTGCCAGTGAAAGTCTCGTGAAAACCGGTTTAACCGTTTTGGAGATAGCACTGCGGGTGAAGCCACGGTTAACAGCTAATATAAACTAAAATTGCTTGAATTATTTTTTAAAAGGTCAGCTGTCTGTCAGTGAAAGTTTCGTGAAGATCGGTCGAACCGTTTTGGAGATAGCACTGTGGGCAAAGCCACGGAACAGCTAGTATAAACTAGAATTGCTTGAATTACTTTTTATAAGGCCAGATATCTGCCAATGAAAATTTCGTGAAGAGCGGTCTAACCGTTTTGAAGATGGTACTGCGGACGAAGCCGCGGTTAACAGCTAGTATAAACTAAAATTTCTTGTATTACTTTTTATAAGGTCAGCTATCTACCAGTGAAAGTTTCGTGAAGATTGATCGATCCATTCTGGAGATCGTACTGCGGGTAAAGCCACGGTTAACAGCTAGTCTAAATTAAAATAGACTATATTACTTACTATGATGTCCACTATCTGCTGGTGAAATTCCCGTCAAAATCGGTCCAGCCGTTTCGGAGATTAGCCGGAACAAACAGACAAACCGATAAAATTTTTAAAAATTACATTTTTGTTATTAGTTGCGTGTATACTTTTGTACCCAATCAGTAAAAAATTTTTATTTTGATATTACATACAGACACTTCATTTTTATTATATGTATAGAATAGACAGATAGAAGATATAGATAAGAAACATCAGTTTATAATAACAAAGTTAAAACAACACTTCAGTGCATAAACGAACTAACCAAATTAAGTAGATTAGGAGAAAAATAACTTGATGTCAATAATCATAAGAATTAATAGTTTATTAGGATATTGGATACTCCTTTGTCAGAAATGCTTTGTAAAATCTATTAGGAATCTAGGTACACACGTACGCGGTATGAATATTTAAACACTTCATGTGTGTGATTCAAATAACAATACCTACGCTTTGAATGAGACTTAAAATGAATTAAGAAGTTACGGAGGTAACGCAAAAAAAACAACAACAAAAGACGAAGATTTGCAAATGAGACACCATTGTAAATAATAATGCGGATCTCCTGGTGTGAATTTTGATTGTTATAATGATATGCATAATATTAATAATATTCTTGGGCGTGCGTACTATACTTATTGTTTTTTACCCTACTATACTATGCTACTGAAATTGGGTAATAAGTTTTTAAACATGTCTATTTAGGTATATAATATGCTTCATATACTAAATGGCTTGATAGGTTTTAACCAATTAGATGTCTTAATTGTGAGAGTGCTTTATGGTATATAACATTTAAATATGCCGTCTGTAAATAAAAAAGGGAGTGTTGCAGTCCGGTTTTTATTGTCATTCCTTAGTAAAAAGAGAAATATTGGTTTGGATTTGAAATTTTCCAGCACTGGCACAATAACAAGATGAGTGTAAATTGTTACTGTAATCTATGTATTGTCGATTATTCATTTAAATACATTAATGTCTTCTTGCATACCGTATCGTTGAATATTATGATACGTCATCAGGTATCATCATTTATCGAGTATGTATAATGTTCAATTTATATAACGTTATTCTAGAAGATCGGTGCTTTTTCATACCAAATGAAACTCAATATTAATAAAACTTACATGTCGTTTCCAATGTACAGTTTTATAATAGCAAGTATTTATAATTCAGTAATGTAATAGTGTTTATTATGATAATAGTTACACAGACAGACATACTCTAGTATACATTGTTCAAGCTGCTACAAATTAATAAAAACATTAATAATATGTTTCGTACCCACCTGCTTGTTTATTTGCCATCGTTTGTATGAGCTATTGGAAAAGTTATTTAAACAAATTATAAGAAAATATCAGATAACAGAAAATCAAACAGTTTAAAGTTTGATAAGAACCGACGCGACGTTGAGAACTGTGAGCACAACAAAACAAATTAACTTTCAATAATCATTTACAGTGTTTATTATATTCTCGTTATTTGAAAAAATGACCCTGTCCTTGACTCTAGATCGGATCGTAAAGTACTTGTATACCTAAGCTCCTGCTTCTGTCACATCGTCAAAATACCATTACCGGTAACGGTGTTACAACCGGCACAAGTACCTACTCCAACGAGCGCCAGGTGAAAGTCTCAGACGTACAACTGGCCCCGAGCAAAACAGTCGTGAACTCGCATTTGATACGCGAAATCGTTATTTGTAATCGCAAATAAACAAACCATTACGTTAAGGTAGCCGCTAATGCGCGGACGCAGGACGCGTCACATTATCACGCTCGTCGAGCCGCGTTCGAGGCTGATCGGCTGATAGTGTGGTACGGAGTCGCGGGCACGATGCAGGGCTCGACGGTTTGGAGCAGACACACAGTCGCGACCATGTTGACAACGTGTGTCGTACTCCTCGCGGCATCGCTCGTCGCTGCCGACACGATCAGCTCCGTCGATCCAGACCTCAACAATACCTTACCCGCCGAACAATACTTCATTGATAAAATATTCGACAAATATGGAGACAAGGGAGTCATCACGTTTGAGGTAAGACTAAAATTCGTATCCTCTTCCGACACAAATTGAATCTTCCCAAACTTTGCATGTTTCAGTCAAGATTAATTTAGTTTTTACAACGCATGTGTAGGTGTATATGATATTTGTTCTGCAGATTATAAATAACGTTGCAAAGAACACTGGCCAAGCGATTTTTGTTAATGCTACTGTTATTTGGCAGACTCGATTGCTAATATCTAACGATATTATCGAAATGAGACATTAGTTTTTACAAGTGAGAATTATATCTTAAACCTATTACATAATTAATAAAGCTTTCCTTATGACGAAAGTATGCCGATCGTATCGCAGTCAATTAATATATTTTTATCAAACTGAATATATTATTATCCAGGTCAGACATATCACTAACTTTTACCTGCTATTTTCTAAAACACCTTTCCCTATTTAGTTAACGGAAGTTCATCGAACTTAAATCTAACTTTATTATTTATTTAGCTAACAGTATGCTGTCACCTTATCTGCGTGTATCGAAAATATATATATGTTTATCAAAATATTATTAAGCCCACTGAATTGGTGAGTAATTATTAACTTCAAATTACGTGACACTGTACTGTATGTACACTACACCGTATTTGATATATTTAAAATTAATTCAATAAACATTATATTTATGCATAGGTACATTTGACGTATGAATATACTTTGCAATGAAAAAATAAATTTGTTTTTTTACTGGTAATCTTGTTATATTTCCTAGATGATGCAGAATAATTATTAACCACGGTAATAAGTAGTACAATGTATTCATATAATATTATTTTCTCATAACATCAGACAATCAATTGAATAGAATGTCTTCATACAAATGGTTTATTGTAGGTACTTAGTATTAACTACACATTCATCGTAGTTCTAATTTATAATATTATTAGTATCTACATTTAAGAAAATGATAACTTGTCCCATTGCGACCATAATTGCGGAACAGGAAATCACAGATTCAAATCCCGACGGACACAAACCGGCGTGACGAGTCAGATATTATGGGCAATATAGAGACGTATAAATTTACAAAACAAGTTAGAAAATCATTATACTCAGTATTTACACAAAAACAATGCTATGTATTCATTACTATACTATACTAACGGGTTTTAGTTTCAAAAGGATATTATAGAGTGGATCAGTATGTGAATGATAGTGATGTCTGGAATTGACTCCTCTCTGTGCATGCACTAAAAGCATTGTATGATGTATTGGAAATATATGTTAAAAAAAATGTACCCGATCGAGTTTCTTACCGGTTCTTCTCGACGACTGGGTTGTTTTCCGAACCGGTGGTAGTATTTGACGTTCATAAGTGCCTTATTAGGGCCTAAACTGAATAAAGTATTTTTGATTTGATTTGATTTGACTATATACGTGAAACATAATTACTGTGGTCAAGCGTTAATATTTTTGGAGAGTTGGCCTATACAATAAACATGTAAATAACTTGTTCGCTTTATAAAGCTTTCCTTAAATAACTACAACTCTAGCTAGTAGCTACGTCATTTTATTTGTAACATCATCATTACATAGTATAAAACAAAGTCCCCTACCGCGTCTGTCTGTCTGTCTGTCTGTTCGCGATAAACTCAAAAACGACTAAGCGGATCTTTATGCGGTTTTCACCAGTGGATAAAGTGATTCACGAGGAACGTTTTGGTATATAATTCGTCCGGATTTTTTTTTATAATCAGGGCGGGACAACGTCTGCCGGGCCCGCTAGTTCATTATAATATATCATTGTACGTATTCAGACGTATTTACATGTTCAAAATTACTTATCTTATTAATATTTTTATATTGAGGTATTTATTTATAATTTAAACACACACAAGCCTAAAAAGGGCTTTTAAATGAAACAACTTGGATATCTATTAATAATACTTAATACAAACTACATCGCATCACGGAAAATGAAAATACTTTCTTAAAATAGCTTTTAACTTGAATGTATTCAAAACATGAAAGTTTATCTTCTGTATCTTTGTACCTATATGTATAATAAATTAAGTTATTTGAGACTGAATCTAGGATTATAACCATTCGATGCTGATTTTTTCGTAGATTGATCTAAGCTACTTATTTTTTGAATTCGATTGACCCTATGTAATTTTTTAATGGCCAACAAAACGGACGGGAATCACTTAGTACATACATATAAGATTAATAAACTACAACACCATTTGACCGAACATTATGAATATTGGGACACCTAAGTATTTTTCCTGCACGTTTTTATGCTATCCATTATACAATAACTCATCATTACACCACTTTAACTTTTACGCCATTCCACCGAACCCTAAAAAGATTGGTATTGCTATTGGAAAAAGGCGAATATTTACATAATATCCATTTTTGTATAAAAGTTTTTATTACAAACAAAGCGAAATTACAAACAATAATACTGGCAACAAATAATAACAAAGCTTTAGTATCAAATTATGCGACGCTGAATGATAATAAAATTATAAAATATTTCTAAGCATAAGAACCAACACTTTATTTTATAATTTGAATTTTATTAACCCCGTTATATCATTTAATGTTTAGTATACTTACATATATATGTACATAGTGTTTGCATAGTCAACATCTCAGAAAATAATCTGACTATCAAATTTAATTTTCTCATTGCTTTTTCCATATTCTCTTGTGATACTTAATCTTCGATATTTTATTATTGAACTCAATACTGCTACCTAACGCATATTATATTGACGGCAGAGAAATAAATACAACGCTTGAGTACAAAGTTTTTTTTTTCAATAAATTGTCGGCTTTCTATTTTACTTAACAGCATCGATTCCTTAGGATAAATTCAAATTCAAATTCAAATTCAAAACACTTTATTCAATTTAGGCCCTAAGAAGGCACTTATGAACGTCAAAATTACATATACTATAGATAGTTGTATCATTCATACCTCCAAAGATTATAAGCGTTACAAGTATGTCTTTTATTTTAAAAATGGACTCTAGATTAAAACCATAGAAAATTATGCTACACTGGTATTGTTCTCTGACAAAAAAAAAATAAACACGTTCCATGAATGCCAACAGATGTTCTGTATTGTGTATTTTCAAACGAATTTTACATAGTTTTTTGGTGGAACTATAATTTTAAAGTATAAAGCAAATTACTTCCAATGTTTTATATGACTCTTAATTTATAATCCTTCATTCTAAATAACTGTAAGTCTTAGTTATAACATAAAACTTAAAACTTTTATTGCTACCTACATACCTACCTACATATAATGAAACAGAAAAACTGTTTACCGGCAAGCAAAAGACTTTCAAGGTATTACTTTAAGAATATTCTTCAATTTTTAAGTTATAATAACTGAAGAAAGTTAAAATGTTAACGAAAATAAAAGTTTTAAAACAAATAAAGATCACAAGTTAATATTGCGTGTTTCCACCCGCCTGATCAACGCGCAAGGACTCTTAATGATTCATTAGTTAATTAGCCTTTCCAGCGTCAATATTATCCATCGTCTCCAGTGATAACCTATTTTATTCCTCTACTAAGGTGGGTCGTACTCATCTACATTGACAAGAACTAGGATTTAAATTTTGACTTCGGTAGGTCTGAAACGTATACTACAACCTACATTTTCGGTGATTTCACTGACCACTACATAACTGTAATATCCACATTATTAAGATGACATGCTTGAGTTAAACGAGTAGTTAGTTATGAAGCTTCTTTTTTCACTTTGATGACCCAGACGAAGCCGCGACGTGACGCGGCGAAGAATCATTAGTAATGATTTAAGAATTTTTGCGCGTAATTATGAAACTTCATAAAGACTGAAAACAATTACCTAAAAGGTAACATTCAATCATTCTCATGATTTTAAGTACTTATTTTTCACTAAATTTACCGCTGTGTTTCTTGTAATTAGTAATTATTTTAATTTGTATAGTGTACCTATATTATTTTATACAAAATAAATGACAATATTTGATATACCTATAATATCGTTGTTGTAAAGGTAAACCTCACTATACGCTTGTAACCAATTAAAAGGTTTTATTAAATAACTAGCGGGCCCGGCAGACGTTGTCCCGCCCTGATTATGAAAAAATCCTTGACAAACTACATACTAAAACGTTCCTCATGAATCGCTCTATCCACCGGTGAAAACCGCATGAAAATCCGTTCGGTAGTTTTTGAGTTTATCGCGAACAGACAGACAGACAGACGCGGTAGGGGACTTTGTTTTATACTATGTAATAATAATAATAATACACTTCACTTTTCGCATAGTTGATCAAATATTTGTTCGTAACTTTATTAATATCTCAATAGATTAAAAACCGTGTCACTGATTGACTCCTTTAGATGTTTAAAGGGATGACGCTGATAGTAAAACGGTTTAATTTGTCCAACATATTAGTTTTACCTTCACATCAGCGATATAAAAGGTGTCACGCATATATTGATTCATTGTCTGCATTCATACTAATAGGTGGTCCGCTGTTAGAAATTCGTTATGGTAGTGCTCTTTCAAAAACAAACTATTAAAACCACACGGCGAGTTTAATGTGTAGCTACACGTCGTGTGGCCTCGGTTGAATCGCTGACGCGTTGCCAAGGTCCAAGTCATACAACAACTACCCTAGAGTTAAACGTTTATGCAATTTTATGTTTTCCAAGGTTATGTATAATTGCATTTCGTTTTATCACAATGAAATCCACAAGAATCTAGTTTAGAGCATCTGTTATTTTAGTGTTGGAATAAACATAAGCTGCGAATGCAAGGTAGCTTAATGTAATGAAGCAAAAGCAACTGATCTTAGAAATTTATCGGTTGTTCTTGTATTTCTTGAGAAAGCAGCAATAGACTGTCAAATCGACTCTTTGGATCTTTCCTGATGAGCCAAAACCAACCATAGTCTATCGCTTAGCGGTTGTTTGTAATTTTTTAAAATAAGACTGGGCATTTGGCTGTTGATTTTTCGGAGAATGGTCGTACAGTGAATAACGATGGATATACGGTCATTTGTTTACCGGAAATTATTGACGAACTCCGTAAAAAAATGCCGTATCACAATGCCAGCTCTCAAAGGGCCAGACCGACAAACGAATTTTTGAAAGGGATAAACGTAGATCAAACACTTTATTCAATTTAGGCCCTAAGAAGGCACGTATGAACGTCAAAACTACCACCGATTCGTAAAACAACCCAGTCATCGAGAAGATCCGGTTTATCTTTTTAATAAACATATATAATATTTAGAATATATTAGGTACATGTCACAAACGTTTTTAATGGATGCACAGAGACGAATGAGTCAATTCCAGACATCAGCATCGTTCACATATTGATCCACTCTATAATAGACTTTTCCATTTTTGTAATAAAAATATCGTGTCTACCTCAGCTGCTGTCCCCCACAACAGATATGCGTGTATCATATAGCATGCAGTCCCGACCTGGCATAATACGCCTTCTTTCTGTTTTCAAAAATCAAGAATTACTTACGCGGTCATCCCTGCCAGAAGACACCGTTGAGTATAAAAAGCATGAAAATTGGTTTATTCGCTGAAAATGTCTATGGAAGCTAAGTTAAGAAGGAACCTAAGAAGGAATATTTTGAAAAACTTTTTCTAAATCCCAAATTCTAAGTCATGAATTTAGTGCACCTCACTTATTATTTTATACACCAACTCACGCAAAATGTATAATGTTTTTAAGCATGATATTTGAAATATAAATACGCACAATGATTGTAGGTGATGTAAATATTTATAAATAAACATTGAATACCTACAGTCATATTTAATATATCTCACATACAGTCATACATATAGCTGATCAGTATTTTATAATGGTAGTTAACCAGTATCTGAAAAAGATTTATACCAGTTTTCGAAAAAAAAACGGTATCAGTTTTAGTTTTCTTTGCCAAGTAGGACGCGACAAATATCCGTTAATCAGGCAGGGTACTTGACTAAGCCGCAACCACCATATACATAAGGATAAACCGTTCATGGTGACTTTCTCTCAATCGATGGCGTTTCGGAATCAACCAATGCATATCTACCCCGCAGTCGAGACGCTTTCAGACCGGCATGACAGCGACGACTGTCTCTTGGTGGTCGCTGTTGTCTTTTATTGCACAATGCAATGCACACCATCAAATAAAATGCCGTCAAATTTGTTGTGTCACAATAAAAAGTTGTCATTTTATGCATATTGAACACAAATAACTGTTTTTGCAAAAATAAAAATGGACAATGTATTTATAAACGCAGCAGTTATTAAAATAATGTTTTTCAGTCTTTCACTTGTCACGGTGAAAGAGGAGTTGAAATTAAACTTGCCACTATAAGGGGTTAATATTGCGTATATATAATATTAAAAGTATACTTCTTATTTGATGAAGTTAAGAAAACCGTTGGAAGGCCCTCGATGCGGTGTACAGATGGTTGTCCTCTTCAACCGTGGCCGTGTGTGGCATCTCCCATAAAATCACGTACTGACAGGAGCTGGTACATTGTGGCGTTCGCAGGATTATAAGTCGTTATTATTAAAAAAAAACGAAGATATAGGTTCTCTGAGAGATGTTTTTTCCTTTTTTTTTTTGGTTATTTAGCCTTAACTAAAATTATCAGATCCCATGTACACGTTCCTATGGCACATAATACCACATATGTATCCTACCATCGTATGGTTAGTTCAGCTCACAGTAAATCCATGGTATTTGTATGCAAACCGAAGACCCAAGCCGAAGTTCGGCCACTTAAGCTAGTTGTTATGTCGGCTGAGTGCATTAAGCACTCGCCCCAAAGCCCTGTGAAGTTGTAGAGGCCCGTCAGGCGAACAGCTTTAGTCAGTTCGAAAAAAAGTACAGACTGGATAACCAATTATCGAAGACGTCAATATTCTGCTATTAATTATACGTAATACGTTACTATTATTGCGTGAAAGAGTTCATAATGTCATTAACAACGGTTTAATCAATTCTATACAGCTTGTTTCGACAGGGAAATTACTTTATACCACGTTAGTACCTATCAAGGTGCCACATAGCAAATGCTTACGTATACTCTTATGTGAATATCTAAATAACTCACTACATCAACATGATAACAATTACTTTATTCACAGGAAATGAATACTTTAGTCTCCTAGCACTATGGTGCAAGTATCCACTCCAATCTAGAATATTCAGGAAGTACATTATCTAAAGAGGTGTATAGCGTACGGTACTCTTTGTTATAATAGTAATAAAAATAATGTATTTGCACTGTGTTATTTCAATAACTATATTTATTCACTTTGTATACTGAGCTACTCTTTCAGCATTATACATGCCAATAAAGTAAATTTTCAAAAAAAAGTATTAACCGACTTCAATATCAATCAAAAACCCATAAGGCACTGAAAAGCGGAAAATAAATAGTTTATCAAATTAACCAAATTAAATAAAACATATGAATATGTGTGCTACCTAGAGATGTATTAGAAGTCGGTGCCAACCGAAATTTCAAATTTGTTCCAGAGACGCGAGAGTGGACTTAAACTTTGTACCTATGTAGATGATATGATTTTCGGTTCGCACCGACTTCCAATACATCTCTAGATAGCACACATATTCATATGTTTTATTTAATTTGGTTAATTTGATAAACTATTTATTTTCCGCTTTTCAGTGCCTTATGGGTTTTTGATTGATATTGAAGTCGGTTAATACTTTTTTTTGAAAATTTACTTTATTTTTCCATTTTTAGTGTACATAAATATATTTTACTAGCAGTGCCCACGAACTCCGTTCCGCCTTAAGTATATTAAAATATGCGCATTTTTGCGGTATGGTATCTATCAGTATGATATGCGATATGGTTTCAATTGGTTGTACAATAAGTAACGTTTGGTACGAACGCAACCTTATCAATAATCCGCGATAGTTTCTACCACCAACTCGGCTACCATCGCTTCACACATAATACACCTTAAGTAATGTAATTACAATGCTTGCGTCATGTTGCAACACAGCAACGAACATAAGCACAATAGGCTCCTAAGAATTGAAGAGTTTTTTTTATAATATTGGTGGCAAACGAACATACGGGTCACCTGATGGTAAGTGATCACGGCCGCCCATGGACACCTGCGACACGAGAGGAAACACAGATGCGTTGCCGGCCCTTAAGAAAGGAGTAGGCTCGTTTCATGAAAGTTTTCTTACTTTGTCACGGATCCCATGATCAGAACCTAACCAAATTCTCATCAAACTACCCTTGAAGTACATCCTTTCCAATAAAAAATGAATCATCGAAATCGTTTAGCGTGATATTGAGTTATTCGTCTATTTGTCGTTTACATAATTAATGCAAATTTAAAACTTATACGGTTTTGCACTGGATGCCGTTGTCGGAACTGGGCCAAATTAAAATGGGACCCCATGGGAAGCACCAGCTTTCAAATAAAATCATCAAAATCGGTTCACCCAGTCCAAAGTTATGAGGTAACAAACATAAGAAAAAAAAAAAAATACAGTCGAATTGATAACCTCCTCCTTTTTTTGAAGTCGGTTAAAAAAATGTCAATTGTTTAATAAATTGTAAAAAGTTAAAAGTAATATAATTTGTATGAATATTAACAATTGTATGTGTGTAACAATATTAATATATGAGAATTATACAAATACTAGCGGGCACGGCGGACGTTGTCCTGCCTTGTTAATAAAAAAAATCCAAAATTCAACCGCAGCGCCACCTACCGGGTCCAATAGGGAAACTAAACCATTCTCGGATCCACTGGAACACGCACACAAAATTTCATCAAAATCGGTCCAGCCGTTTAGGAGGAGTTACACACGTACAGAAGAAATTTATATATAAAGAAGATAGGAAACGGCTTTGCTCAAATAATAGGCCACAGAATTTTTCACTTTTCATCCATTTATTGTTTTAGTTAGATACGTAATGATTGAAAGATTGAACTAAAAATTATAAATAGCAAAGAAATAGTTTCAGAACCTTTGCTTGATCGGAAATTAGTACTTTAACACCAACTATCTTACTCAGACCAATGCAATGAAATTAGAATAAATAAAGCCACTAAAGAGTTAATTTTGAATAGATATAAATATAAAAAATGTTCAAAGTCAAGCACTTAACGTTTGTATAACATAATGTAAATATCTATCGGATTGATAACAAGAAATATTGCAACTTCGCCATTAGTATAATTTATCTGCAAGTCACCTACTTGTATCATAGATACGTAATTTGGAGTGCTTAGATTATATTACACTTATCTTAATTATTTAACGCAACGTTTATCAAGTTATTATTGCATGCCCTTCAACTTGACTGCGGAAAGTCATTATTTTTAAATCTTACTTAGGTTTCTGTTCAAAAATATAGGTATCTTTTGATTTTAGGATTTTATGAAAGAGCAGTACCTGCGGCTTCATGCATTTATAATTGATTTTAATGAATTTTAATGAATACTTTAGTCATAGGACAATTGATATGTTGTAAATAGTCTCCTTATTCATACATCTAAACACACCAATTTTAAATGGCAATGAACTTTGAAATTGCCTGCGTCTTGCAGCACATCTACATATTTACAATTATAATGGATACCTAATAAACATTTTTATATCTCCTGCTCTACTAGCGACTTCTCAAAAGAAAATCAGGCGACATAAGTCTACCGCCTAGAAAATTACAATCACGTAGAGTTCTCACTAATCTCTTTGACCGCTATTAATATAGCCCTAAGTTCGGATTTGCGTAAGTTAGCGTCAAGAGTTTAACATAAAACAAAATGAAAATATTTGTTATAAAGATCTAGAATTGGCAAGTATTTATCCTTAAGTGGTCTCAATGTTATTAGTTTAATATAGTACCTACGTATTTATACCTCACCCTGTGTTCTGTGCAGCTATATTCAAAGCGGTGAAAAACTTTGGCGTGGACTATACTCATATTTTATCGTTTAATGTTACCACAATGAGAACATTTCTCGATCGTCCAAGTTTCTTTACAATGTTTTTCTTCACGGTCCACCGATGGTGTCACTAATGACGCACTGTTGACACTCACATTTGATTAACGAATTATTTCAACCGTTCCAGGGTTTCGAGCACCTACTCGACAGCTTAGGTCTCGGTGGACGCGTATTCAATTCACCACATGACCTAGCATTACACCGAATCAATGGAACCTTCCGGCAACTACATGACACGTTGCACCGACACCGACGATCACCTCCACCGACCTCAAGTGAGTCTTTTCATTGTTTCTAAGACAACTGTTATTATTAATGGAATCTTACACCGAAACGATAAACACGAGCTAAAAGAAGATAACCTTGCGTGGGTTATATGTTATTTAATCCTCCTTTATCCATATTAGCGATATATTGATTATCTACGCTACAGTGTATTATGAAAATTATTGACCACTCATTTCTATAGTTTGTACGACGGAAGGTTGGACTGCGGTAAAACAAGCGTCACAAAGTGGCATTACTCGTACTGTTGTGTTCCAATCCTAGGGTTTTGATTTTAGCAATATGCAGTGGTATACAAGGTGTTGCAAATTAGTGCCACCAGTAGACGTGAGGTGATTAAATGGCATTATGAAATGAATTCCACATCCTTTACCAGCTGATACTAGCAACTTTGTTTGCGTTGTCCTAGCGCATGCGCACCATACCGCTTGCCCTACGTCGCCATTGCAAGGAAGCACATCGCTGAACCCATTGTCCTTACAAAATCATAGTTTCTTAAAACACTAATACGTTATATTAAAGGAAGCTATCGTGATCATTTTTAGGACCAAGTGTCTAATAAGTAAATTTAAAACAGATTCATCGAGATCTATGCAATCGTTTTTGAGTGATACGCGCACAACGGAAGACCTCTATCATCATCATCATTACATAGTATAAAACAAAGTCCCCTACCGCGTCTGTCTGTCTGTCTGTTCGCGATAAACTCAAAAACTACTGAACGGATTTTCAAGCGGTTTTCACCAGTGGATAAAGTGATTCACGAGGAACGTTTTGGTATATAATTTGGCAATGATTTTTTTATAATCAGGGCGGGACAACGTCTGCCGGGTCCGCTAGTTTTATTTAT
Organism: Antheraea yamamai; assembly: GCA_036509395.1. NCBI lineage: Eukaryota > Metazoa > Arthropoda > Insecta > Lepidoptera > Saturniidae > Antheraea > Antheraea yamamai. The sequence continues at coordinate 14,891,786 of AP028427.1, read as the reverse complement.
ATAAATGTTTGGTACAAGTATCATATGTAACAAGAGGTATTAATTATGGAATAATTTTCATTAAATACGCAATAAACTCCTCGTTTCTGTTTTTTTTTTGCAACGTTTCCCTATTCTTCAGAAAATGAAACGAGGCGACATGAGTAAGAAATGAGGATGGTTATTGCTCTTGCGGCGCCTCCGCTTGCCATGGCTCAGCTCTTGCGACACGAAGTGTGCTCCTAGAAGTGTGTAGACACCTTTACACCCATAGCCTTTAAAAAAAAAAAAAAATTTATCCTCGGTTTTTTTGTAAAACTTTATAGAGTACTAGCAGTCCCGGCGGACGCTGTCCCACCCTGATAATAAAAAAACCTTGACAAATCATATACCAAAATCTTTCTCATGAATCACTTTATCTACTTGTGAAAACCGCATGAAAATCCGTTCAGTAGTTTTTGAGCTTATCGCGAACAGACAGAGACAGACGCGGTAGGGGACTTTGTTTTATACTATGTAATGATACGTATACGTCATATAAAATTAACGGTAAAATTCAAATTACATGTATTAGTAACTGTATGGAATCCTTGTTATAAGATTCTATACTATGTCACTACAACATATTTATTTATACTATCTGGTTATATTGATTTTTGTATCGATTTTTTTTATTGCAAATCAAATATTTGATGATCCATAGCGTATTTGAGTAGCTAACAAATACTTGAATAAGAAAAAATATCTATTAAAAATGTTTCTCAAATCAATTAATTGTAACGCTAATTATTATTATCTCATTAAAGTCTGAAGGCTTAATTATCGGTCTAAACAATGAAGCACGAAATCACACTGTCTGAAGTTTTGATTTCTTCCGTAGGCTGAAATTATAAGCAGTAGTCATTGAATTATGTACACCCTTGAAAGTTTAGATCGTAAAACGAAAGGAGGAAACAGTAAAAATTCTATCAAAATGAGTCTTTGAATGATTTAAGTTATGTCCTTGATTATAGATTGTTGTATAAAAAAATTAAACAAATACTAACACTTTTATATTGTTTGTTCTTTCTTATTCTTACTTTGTTGTTGTTCTGTTGATATTACATATTCCGAATTCCGATGTTTTTATACCAAATTTATTCAAATTATTATGCATTAATTTTGTTATATTGTAATTACTAAGAACTGTCGTGTAATTTAAATACATACCTATATTTATATCTATAAAAATGATTCATATATTTGAATAAAATTAAAAAATTGCATTATATTATTTTTATTTTTATTATAGTATAAAACAAAGTCCCCTACCGTGTCTGTCTGTCTGTCTGTTCGCGATAAACTCAAAAACTACTGAACGGATCTTCATGTGGTTTTCACCGGTGGATAGAGTGATTGATGAGGAACGTTTTAGTATATAATTTGTCAAGGATTTTTTCATAATCAGGGCGAGACAACGTCTGGCGGGCCCGCTAGTTTAATTTATATAATTACATTATATAATTACATTGTTAGTTAGGTATATTAAATTATTTTTGGCTGTAGTTTACTTCCGTTGTTACTTTTCAAGATAATAACGAATATACATTTTTATTGAGACACAATAATAGCTGTGCGCATTCAATGGAACGCTCGACAATCATCGTCAATATAATGCAAAAAATCAGATATTATATAAACTCTTTAGGCAATTGGATGTAGCTCCTCTGATCTACTTATTTTTATTTAGATATCTATTTCATTTACCTACCGTCTTACATTACCCCGGTTACTCAATGCAAACCTTATATATATATAGTATGTATAAGTTCATTGCAAATTTTTCGGGGCACGATTGCCTATATTGCTATTGGAATATGAGTAGCATAGATCAGTTTATACGTTATAAGATGTTCTTCTGTAGATTATATGCTTGTATTCGAAATGTAATTTCTTGCGGGAAATATTTATTAAAGTAATAAATACTCGTGAAAAGCGCCCCTTGCAGAGTAGCGCGATATTGCATCACGGAATAAAAGATTATAACAGTAACAAAAAAAGAATTAATTATAGAGGTACCTATCTAAATCTATTGTGTCTATTTAATACTAGGTAGTCACCATACTTCTACGCTTACATGGATTTATTGCATATTTGTGTGTATAATTAATTAACCTCGACAAATACTCACTACCTACTATTAATCTCAGAAAAGATAACAAAAGATACTACTATAATCGTAGTTACAATTTACAGTAATTTATTTCTACTCAGAATCGACTCAATGAACCCATTTTTTGTAATCAAATCATTATGTACTTGTTTCAAGAAAAAAATAGCACAATAATTGCTTTCCGTACAATTCCTATCTATTTACAAGTTCTTGTTAAAGAGTCGCGATTTTTTGCATCCTTCTGTAGGTAGATTTCTATTTTTTGTTCTAAACAAATTTGTATAGATTGTTATTCTACCTAATTTTGCAGTCTTTACTTAGTTCAACAAACGATCACGAGAAATGTTGGCAGAACGTTATAAATATTTTATGTCATATTGGTACAAACTGTTGCTATCGTCAACCTATTTACAAATGATCACATCACCACAGACCCATAGGCTTCTTACCGAAAGAAGGTATGGGCATAATCACAACACCAACCCATGAAGTATTTGCGATTTCAAACGCCAAGGAAAACCACACAACCTATATAAATGTAATAAAGGGCTAACGGGAGGAAATCTGTAGTTACATTAAATATTTTAAAGAAAAAATACTCAGGTGGGGCTTAAAATCAATGACAGAATACATTTCAATGGTTTTTAAAAATTTTCTTTGTCTGTCGTTTGTACGGGATTCACGCAAAAACTACTGGACGGATTTTGACGAAATTTGGTATCGTATATTTGGTATAAAGAAGGATCCTACTGGAAGTTGGCCTAATCGGTACAGGCGAATTTCTGCCAATCGTCACTGCCACCACTGAGGTGCACAGATGAATTACTTGCCCACGAGCCGCGTGAGAAAGCTAATTTATTGGCTATCATCTTCGCGACTAATTCTTGACTCGATGATTACAGCACCCTACCCCCAAGAAGTCAAGAACCGAGTTCACAATGCCAGGTATCTGTAAATGGCAAAGTTACGTGCGGAAAGAGCTACTATCACTTGATGTTCGAAAAGCCAGTGGTCTTGATGTCATCCAACCTATTGTCCTTAAGAAATGCGCAGCCGAGTTCTCCCCAACTCTAACACGGTTATACCGCTTGTCCTATCTCTCTGGTGTTGTGCCCAGGTTTGAAAGGAGACCAATGTGCAACCAGTTCCCAAAAATGGGGACCATTCAGACACCAACAATTATCGCCCAATCGTCGTAACTTCAATGTTATGCAAGGTCATGGAACGGATCATAAATTCATAACTTATTCGGTACTTAGAAGAGCACCCCTTAATTAATGATCGGCAATATGGCTTTCGTCCGAGACGATCAGCGTGTGATCATTTAGCGTACATGCTGCATCACTGGGGGGAGACGATTGATAAACATGGCGTTGCAATTAGCCTCGACATAGCAAAGGCGTTTGATAGGGTTTGGCATCGAGCTCTGCTATCCAAACTTGAAGCATACGGTCTCCACGACAACCTGTGTAGATGGATCTCCAGCATACGTGTGAATGTGCAGAATACGTGTCCTCGTTGATGGGCATAGCTCGCAGTTCATGTCAGTTAATACAGGAGTTCCTCAGGGCTCTGTACTTTCCCCAACACTGTTTCTAATGCAAAGTAATGATATGTTAGTCTCTGGTTGCATTTATTGTTATGCTGATGACAGCACGGTTCATGGTGGATTTTTTAGTAGGCCCACGGTTAATCGTGGTGAAACTAAGAGAATGCGGACTGATTTTGTCACTGAGCTCAACCAGTCCTTGGTACTTGTATCTCTGTGGGGAGCAAGTAACTTGGTTGAGGTGTATGCCAACAAAACACAGATTTGCGTGTCCTGCTGTAAAAAATCCCCCTTATCTCCTCTTCTCACTCTTCAGAATGACTTGTTTGCGAAACGTGACAACCTAAGCATCCTAGGGATCAATATCCGTTGCGACCTTACTGTATCACAGGGACCACATAGGGAGTGTTATCTCTGAAACATCTAAGAGATTGAGCATCCTGAATAGAGTGTGACGATTTTTCACGCCCGGTCAGCTATACCTTCTATATAAGGCACAAGTTAGACCGTGCATAGAATACTGTTCGCATCTCTTTGCGTTATGATATATAGCGTAAAAATGTAACGATATAGTAACAAGATATACCTAAATATAACAATATATCCCTTAAAACCGTATAAAATGTTGTCATTATTATAAGTTTGGGTAAGTTTTTTAGTTTAGTTAGTTTTAGTTTTTTAGTTAAAGTTAATTATTGTCATATTTCTTCCCTAAGAATGAAAAGGTGAATTAAAATAATATATGTTGGAAATGATCTACTTGTAAGAAGAGTTTCTACAACACTAAAGATATTTTATTTCCACAAATAAAATCAGATTGTTTTCTCATAGCTCTCTTTAAGAGAATTTATGATACTTTTTTTCTACAAGGAAATACTGTAAACTAATGAAAGTATTATGCGAACGTGAAACTTCCAGACAGTATATCAAGATTTAACTAGCGTTAGCTTGCTCTTTCGTGATTGGCTAGAATATTTTCTGTCTAATCAAAATACAATCCTTACTAGTACTTACTAATACTATAAACGCTGACACGACACTAACCTGCGACACTAGGTGAATCACAGATGCGTTGTCGGCCCTTGAGAAAGGAGTAAGCTCGTTTCTTGAATGATGGTAAATTGTAATGGCCTGAAAACGCTGCCGCTGGGAGTTCATTCCAGAAGACTGAAGTACGCGGAAAAAACGAACGTGAAAATCGCACAGTGGACGACTTCCAACCATCAAGATGACAACGATGGTTTTTAGTCCATGACAAGTTGTTTTATAACGGAACTCAGCAGCAGGTATCAGTCTGAACAGCTCTTCAGAGCACTCTTCGTGGTAGATCTTGTCCAAGGTGCAAAGCGACGCAATATCCCTACGAAGCACCAAAGTGTCGAGCCCTAAGGAGAGCACCTGGTCACCGATGAATCGAGCCACCTTGTGGGACATCAGCACTCACAGACGATATCCAAGCATGCTCCATTAACGACGACTTTTATGCTCCGACCCGTGAGAAAACTGGGTCACCCAATTGCGTAGTTTCCCCGGGAGTCCATACAAAGTCAGCATTGACAGAAGCAAATTGTGCCAGAATAGATCAAAGGCCTTAGCAATACCCAAACTTACGGCCAGGGCTTCCCACTTATTTTCGACTGCTTCCGCTCATTTATGAGTCAGAAAGGTTAGAAGATCGCCAGCAGAGCAGCCTTGACGGAAACCGTATTGGCGGTCATTAATGAGCTGGTTCTCTTCTAAATACTGCAGTAGGTCTACTAGTATGTCAATAATAGTTTATACACCGGTATAACATATATAATAAATTTTACATATATATCGCATTTGTATATCGACGGGAGAACGCGGAATTGTCGTAAATTGCATTTTGGGCTAAATAGGGTAAAATATGCATTCTTTAAAATAAAATACATACTACTTTGTTTATGTGACACAGAGGCTTGGAATCGCTTGCTATATAAGTACATACCAATTTTCAACTTTCTATCTTTATAAATATAATATGAGTTATGAATTTTTGAATTTTTTTTGGCTTTGGTGTAAAGTTGGGTTTTTCAAGTTACGACAATTCTGCTTTCTTCCGTCGATATATGTATATCTGTTGTATTGATGTATATTTGAGTAGAGAAGTGGTTGTCATGTCAACATAGTTGTTTAGTGAGTTAATGTTTATGTCTCAATAATCATTACATAGTATAAAACAAAGTCCCCTACTGCGTCTGTCTGTCTGTCTGTTCGCGATAAACTCAAAAACTACTGAAAGGATCTTCATACGGTTTTCACCAGTGGATAAAGTGATTCATGAGGAACGTTTTGGTATTTAATTTGTCAAGGATTTTTTTTTATAATCAGAGTGGAACAACGTCTGCCGGGCCTGCTAGTAATGTATAAAATACAAGATTATTTCCAAGTATAACATTGGCGACGAGAACTCACGTTTAAACTGTGAAATGGCACTGTACGGAATCCTGGGAAGTTTTGACCACAATGTTCAACAGTGGCAAACATTCAAAGCCCGTTTAGTGCAATGGTTTATCGCAAACGAGATTGACACAACAAAGGATCCTGCTAATATCAGGAAACGAGCAATTTTATTGAGTACACTCAGCGAAAGCCCCTATAGATTAGCTGCAGACTTAGCATTGCCCAAGGAACTGCAAGATGTACCTTATGAAGATATTTTGATAATTTTAGATAAACATTTTACTCTTACAAGATGTGGATTCGGTGAACGATATAAATTCTATACCACATTTCAAAAAGCGAACGAGACATTCGCAGAATGGGCAGCTAGATTACGAGGTCTAACAGCTCACTGCGTCTTTTTAAACGTCGAAAAAGCTTTACGAGATCGTTTTATAATGGGAATGCTTCCGGGTATGGAACGTGATAAGCTATTTGCTCAACACGTCAAGGTATTGACATTAGCGAAGGCAATTAATCTGGCAGAGAGCATTCGTACGGCACGTATGGGTGCAGCATCAATATCGGCGACAGTACAAGAGCCACTGCAGAACGATCAGGTTTTCAAAATTAATCGACACTCGACAGCTTCGGCCAGAAAGATTCAGACAGTGTGTTCTGTGTGCGGGTATAGGAATCATAACTCGTTAGAATGTCGATTTGCAAAGTATAAATGCAAGAAATGTAATCAAAAAGGTCATTTGCAGCGCATGTGCAAAAAGATAAATTTTATGCAGAAAAATATGACTAGTGAGAGTGATGTCGATGGTAGTGTGCCAGTTACACTTGATCAAATAAATGTCGAAACGTATAAAGATAGTAGATTACGTAGAGTTATTAAATATATACAAGATGGTTGGCCAAGGAAAATGCTAGATCAAGAGCTTAAACCATACTTTTTATGTAAAACACAGTTATCTTTTGAGAAGGGTTGTGTATTGCGTGGTCATAAATTAATAGTTCCTTCCAGTTTACAAAATAAAATAATATCAGAATTACACAAATCCCATCTAGGCATTGTGAAAACTAAAACTGAAGCTCGTAGTCGATTTTGGTTTCCTGGCATGGATAAAAAGTTTATTATTACAAATTGCCCTATATGTGTTCAACTTAGACAGTCACCTCCGCGTGCTCCTTTGGCTTCGTGGCCTCATCCTCCACATCCATTCTATAGAATACATGTGGATTTACTTGGTCCTATTAACAGTAACTGTTATTTTATTATTGTAGACGATTATACAAAATGGGTAGAAGGCTACGAAATGAGTAGTACATCTTCTTCTTTAATTATAGCAAAACTATGTGTATTTATGTCGCGATTCGGTGTACCGCATACGTTAGTAAGTGACAATGGCACTCAGTTTATTTCATCTGAATTTTCGGCATTTTGTCTGTCAAATGGTATTTCACATGTTACATATCCAGCTGCCAGCAATGGACAGGCAGAAAGCTATGTTAAGATAGTCAAAAAAGGAATCAAGTCTTGTGTTTTAAATAGCAACAATATTAAGGATATAAATAAGAATCTTTTAAAATATCTTTTCGACTATCGTAACTCAGTGCACTCCATGAGAGGTACTTCGCCTGCTCAATTAGTTTTTAGTCGAAAACTTCGGTCTCGTCTGGATATAATAAATCCAAAAGTTCCAGCAACATCATCAGATGCTCTCGCTAATCATATTAAGCGTAAACAGATGCTGCAAAATAAAGCCTATGGAGGACGAAATTATCAATCATTTAAGTCTGGTGACTACGTTTATTATAAAAAGTCAATGCCAAATAACCAAAGATCCTGGAATCAAGGAATCGTAATAAGAAAAATAGGAAAAGTAACCTACATCATGAAGGATTGCATCACCTCTCAAAAAATGAAGAAGCATAAGAACCAGTTAATAGTTAATAACGGTACTATGACTTCCAAAGTACAGAATTGGGAATGTCCTATAGAATTGAGTGATAGGTCTTTCGAGGAATCTGCTGTACACCCTTCACTTGGCACTGATGCAAGTCCCGTTAATCACCCTGAAAAAGAAACTGTGCAAGAAGAACTCTTGCCTACCACAGGAGGATGTTATAATACAGAGGACGAGGGCAGCCACCACCGGCTCCTGTGGCAAGAAGGTTATTAAGAAATATTCGTCGAGTTGATTATAAACAATTTTTATGAATTTTCTAAATTTGTCTTCAATATTTTTATAATGGGGAAGGATTGTTGTATTGATGTATATTTGAATAGAGAAGTGGTTGTCATGTCAACATAGTTGTTTAGTGAGTTGATGTTTCTCAATAATAATGTATAAAACACAAGATTATTTCTAAATATAACAATATCTTACTTACAAAAACATAGAAGAGAAAGCTAGGGTAGGGAAGAATAGGGTGATTCAATATGTGAACAACTTTGATGTCTGGAACTAACATCTCTCACTGTGCGTCTGTCAAAAATGAACGTAGCTATAATGTTTTTCAAATATATACGATGTACAACTAGATGCTGTAGTTTCCGTGCTGCGTCTCGGAGAAAAAAAATCATTTACAAAGAAGGAGACAAATTAAATCCCCAATGTCGAATTTTAATACACAATACAATCCTATGATTTAATTAATCACTGTGTTTATAATTAAAATTTCACGCGGACGTGGGACGCGGACGCGGGCACAGCTAGTTCAATATATTCTCACATATAGTGGTACTATTAGAACGTCACATAGGTTCAGGTTTCCTCATATATTGTGTGCGAATCTGCGGGCATTGGATAAGATTTGTAGACGTCCTACTATATTATCATCGTTATTATTATTGTTTATAATCTATTGGTTATACAGCTTTTCATTTGAAGCGGACAGCGACAAAAATTTAGGTCTTGGAATTCGTTTATATTCGGCCTAACAGTATTTCTAGCGGCTATGAATTAGAATTGTGAGCACATAATTGTTTAGTAAGTGATCATTATTGGCATCTAAAAATAGCCCCAACTGCAGTTCGTATTTTTTCGAAAGTTTATAATAAACTTTTATGTATATTTGTGTAGATATAACCCAGCTTATTTTCCAAAAATAAAATTAAGCGTGAAAAATAATCGTGTACAAAATTGAAATAAAATATTAAATTTAACGAATTTTATTGCGTATTTCAAAATAGCCTTAAAGAACATTAATGATACGCTAAATGTTACAAAATAATATATTTCCATTTTCTCCTTAATTAATTTCACATAACATACATTAAAACTTCGAACGCATGAAGTTACCACAATTTTGTTATAAAATATATACACTTACATAAATATATTTTCGCTTTTTTAATTTTTTTATATAATTTTTACGTTTAAAATTGTATGGATAAATTTTAATATTAACCTGTACAATTTGAAAAAGTGCTTCCGAAAAATTCGAAACTCAATTGCACCGATTATTTTAGAAGTTGTTTAGAAGATGACAAACAGCGTGTGTCTTCATATTCACCATGGAAAACGTTGTGCACCAAGCATACTTTATTATATTTAAGTATACATGAAATACCTTCAATGAAGTCGATTACATAGGTACTACAGTTTTATATACTAACTCTCAAATCTGAATTTTAAATACGAGCTATTATAATTTCGTTTTTTTTAATTCATAAAAAACGCAGAATTCAAAAACACTAAGTACTAATTGAATTATAAACTCAATTATATTATTAAAAGAAACAATCATTTCATTGATATCGATAAGTATTTTTAGATTCAGTGGAAAATTTATCTGTGAATTAATAAGCCGATACAAAATAATCAAACTTTCACGTTTACCGCAGTATTGGCATTATATAATGCAATTGTATTGCAGATATGTCTGATAAAAAATCGACAATACGTAATTTACAAGCACTTAGCTCTCTTATTTACCATCTGTTCTCTTATTCTTGTGACCTTCTATTTCAACAAGTTTTATGCTTCCGTTCCAACAAAACATGTTTACCAACATTACCAACTATCATACATAATCCATTTTTATGATTTTAAGCCAAGATATTTGATTAGATTGTTGAGATTATCTGAAACAGTGCGGTAGGTAGGTACACTTTACAATATCGCAGACACTAAATCTACTTTACATAGACACGGACTTCATTTTTGACGAAAAAGCAAAGAAATCGCGGTCTGTGCCACATAGATATTTATTTCGAACAATTGACAATAGCTATTTTTTTCGAACTGACTAGTTACTCAACCGAAATGGCAATTAGCGCAAGGATGCTAGAATGGCTGGACCTCGGTTTGGACTATTACCTATCGCGTATCGAGCTAAGCTATCTATGCGTGCTAAGCTAAACAAACATACATATATGCGCTGCTGCGACTCATATACATACCTTCATATATGCCGTATTGACGCGTACATGTATTTTTGATCTGGCAATATTGGCTAAAGCTAACCAAAAAGAAAAAAAATAAGGGAAAAGAAAAACCCTTCCACAACCTGTACCTACCGCCCGTGTATGCGGGGTGCAATGTGGTACGTGTGGTAGTGAATGCAGTGTCACTATATCGTGCTAGCAGCGTTTTAGAGAATTCCACTCCGGGAGATCAATCCGAGGCATAAGACGTTACTGAAGGGAGCCACAGCGGGTGTGCAGGAGCGAAGTTAACCGTCCACGGTGGTGTGATCTAAGGTTAGGAGAGCGTGAGCGAGTGTACGCTCTGTTTAGAGAATCGCAGGAAGATAGTGAAACACATTTTGTTAAACTCGTATAAAGAGAACGTTTCCTATAGTTATTTGAAGTTTTATGGTAAACCTATTTATAAAATAGCAATAAAGTTCCTATTTGCATTTTGAGTTTGTTTTAATTTCTACATATTAACAAAATGTCACGATAAGAACACGTTCATTGGACTAAATGTGTACAATTGTAGTCAGTAACGTCGAGTCAGATGCTATAGAAATAATTCATGTGCATGAATGACAATTCCTCGATTATCCAATTAAGGAGGACAACTGCCGTCTGTTGTTTTAAATATTTCAACATTTTAATATTATGTGTAGGATACATCCGAGTATCATATCTATATCTAAACTCGCTAGAAATCAAATCAAAGTTCAATTTATTGTGATTATGGTAGAAGATCAATATCTAAATATAAAAATGCAGAGGGAAAGTAGTTAAGTACATTTTCCTGCTCTGTTTTCTTTTTTTTATGTTTAGTAGCTATAGATGAGTTTAACGTTATCAAGAAAAATAAATTGGAAACAATTTTTATTTGTCTACCCTTATTGGGTCGAAGCTTTATTTATAACTCTTTATGCGTCATACTTCATAACCTACAAATTTTGATAAAAAAAATTCTATAATTAACAAATTAATGATTTGTTGTCGAATTTGGAACATTGTTTATTTAAATTGTTCAGCCATGTAATTCAGATTTCGCGGTCAATTTCTTTGTGAAAGCCTTGAAATGCCCATAAGCGTTCGAATAGTTCGAAAAGGAAGGCCAGTTCTACACATGGATCGTACAATCTAACTTTTTCTCGTTTTATATTGCAATTAATGCCACAGCTTAAACTGTGTTTCTAATGACATATGCTATTAAGACGTCTACGATATTTCTTAACTTCATTGTTATTCATCTACTTTTTAAAACAATTTTCAATTTAACAATATACATACCGAAAATACAAATATTATGAGGCATTCTATATGTTTTGTATATGGGTCTTACTATTTTAACGCATTGCGACACAGTATATTTCTGAATGCGATCTTCTATGTGGACTAAAGAAGCTCAAAAATATACGCAGATTAATGTCAAAATACGGCAGTACGAAGACCTTACCACCTCATTCATTGTTTCTATTTATTTAGTAGAGAATATAGAGTTATACAAGTATGGTTTAAGCAAGTTCGTTTGTTTAAGATCTTTCTTAATCGAATACATTATTATGATATTTAAAATTCATTAATTATTTATTGTTACAGCTACGCCAACGTTACAAAAGTCATGCTTATCGCCGAAAGAAATGTTAGAGGTGTATGGAATAGAAAATGAACCAGGAGTGATAACAATCGGACAGGAAACTTTTTTGGAAATGTGCCCAGCTCTCGTGTATCAATTAGACCAGCGATCGTGTTACAAAATAGAGTCACCTGCACCTAAACTGGACAGGCTTTGGAGTAAGTTAAAACATTAAATAGCCTTCTAAAATATAAACTTTTAAAGTAAACTTTATTTATATTTATCATGTAATAAGTTATTTCATAAACTAAAAAATTACTGTATACATTTATCTTATTTATGATTGCAGCATGGATATACGCAACTCTGAGCATCTTGGTAATCAGCGCTACTGGATTATTGGGAGTCGCAATCGTCCCACTTCTAAAGTCTGTTATATTCAGTTACATACTCCATTTCCTAGTAGCGGTTGCAGTGGGCACACTCTGTGGCGACGCATTACTGCATCTTTTACCTCATGCACTAAAATCACACGGTAACCCATCAGAACCACAAGAAGAAAGTGAAGTAGTATTAAAATGCAGTGTTACATTCCTTACGATATTACTCTTCTACACTGTAGAAGCTATTATGCAGACCATACACGGAGGTCACTCACATTCTCATGATATAGAAATGAAAGCTGTTGATGAGATTAAAACAGATTCCTCGAAGCAGATGGAGCCTATAGAACTGGGAGCAATGATGCCCGGATCGCCGCCACCGCCAGTTGAACGACCGATGACGTCTACCGCTCTGATGGTAATTGTAGGCGACGGATTGCATAATTTAACGGATGGCTTGGCCATAGGCGCGGCGTTCAGTGGAGACCCGGTGACAGGTTTCGCTACAGCTTTAGCAGTGTTCTGTCATGAGCTCCCACACGAGTTGGGTGATTTCGCTGTGTTATTGCGTTCCGGTATGAGCATAAAACGTGCCCTTTACTATAATATATTATCATCGGTTCTTAGTTTTATGGGTATGGCCGGTGGTATCTGGCTCGCGGAAGACCACGAATCTGCCTCACAGTGGATATATGCCGCTACGGCCGGTACATTCTTCTACATAGCTCTTGCAGATCTAGTCCCAGAAATGAATGAGAATAACCATGGTAAAGGCATAAATTTATTGCTTGCAGTGCTCGGAATACTCACGGGTGGTATCATAATGTTGTTAATCGCGCTACACGAAGATTCAATACAATACCTTTTTAGAAACGCCGAGCAATGAGATAGTTATAATAAAGTATGAATTAGTTTTAACTCGAGGCCGATGGACAGTACTTTAAGTTATGGAAATAACTTCAATTGTATGAACTCAATCAACTGAGTCCATAATTATTTGTTAAGATATTAATCCTAAATACTTAAGGATTAACGTCCTTTTATACATAGAAAAGAAAAATAAGTTATAATTATAAATAGCCGACCAAGTGCACGTATATGAATTGTGATATTTGTACGCAGGGTTGTTTCTATGATATAGTGTTATTGTAAGTTGTTTCGTTAAAAATTTACTCTATTCTATTACTGTAAATACTATGTTTATGTTCAAGACAGATGGTATCTATAAGTAGGAAAAATAATAATAAATTAATTATTAATTATATTTGAAGTATTGAGATGTTATTATATTTTAGTACAATAAGAAAATTACTAAGTAATAGAAATTATTATTCAATGTAACTTTAACAGGCTGAGGATATTTTTTCTCGTTTATATTAGTAGGAATGATAAGTAGTTAAAAATAATGTATAAAAATCGACCTTTACCGAATACCTATTTGGACACAATCATAAATGAATTTAAGGTTAGGTCTACAATAGTCGTCATCCATAAAAAAGAAACGATGGGCGCAGAGTAGCCGATGTCTACCACTGTACAAAATAAATTATTTTTATAAGATGTATGTCTTACATATTTCCACATTACCGCGACAAATTTAATGCAAACACACCTATAAATGTAATAAAGAGGAAAAATAATAAACGATAGTAGTTAATAAGTCTATGCACATTCAGTATTTTGGGAATTAGTTGATTCCAAGCATTTCATAATAATAAAGTCTTTGAGATGATCTCTTGAGATCAATAGCTGTAATACGTTCCACTTACCTGTATCTAATGTAGCATAGTAGCCTAGTCACATTACATTAATATATTTTATATTTACTAATATCACTTCTACCCTCAGCTAGTTAACCTTTGTCATTTAAAATCATTTAATGGTTGTTCTATGTTTTATTTTTACATTTACTGAAAAATATCTTAATAAATGCTACGTTTATAATTATTTTGTTTATTTTTTAGCAAAAAGCTTATATATCACAATGATTTATATAGGATTAGTACACATAAGTTCACATTAGTACACTTAAGAAAACGCAGTATTTTTCTTAATTGTATCATGACGAAATGACTCCACAATATCAGATGGTAAGTACAGTCTAATACAAAAACAGCGGCGACTGGCGAGAAGCATATCTATCTATAAAAGATTCGGCGCTGCTGGGTATATAAAGGGTGATCCTGAAAGGCGACAAACTAAATGACAGTTAATGTGAAAGAATGGTGTTCACGATCTAGTCAGATACAGATCTCTACCACCATGCTTTGGCTAACCACAATATAAAACAGCTAATTCCAGAACGAGAACGGGCTTAAGCGTGCCACTATATCACTTTTTTAATACTTTATCGGTGTTATTACAAAAAAGTTAAATACGTATTGAATACTCGCTTTTAAAAGGTTTCGTATTAAATGCACCACGGTCACTGAATGTTCGCCATCTTGCTCTTTTATGTCGCTTTGGTTACGTTAGGTTAGACTTGCGAAAAAGGATAACGCGAACTTGTCTCGGGCGAGCACGGTGCATGTAATACGAAACCTTTTTAAAGCAAGTATTCAATACGTATTTAACTGTTTTGTAATAACACCGTATAGGTGTTAGCGTTTGTTCAAAATCTCTTTTTTTTTTAATGACGATGTTTTATAAGATACTAAATACGCATAACCTAGAGGGGGGTTGGCTCTCAAGGGTAGCTGCCGGAACACGCCAATAGGTGTTAGGCGACAGATTTTCAACTTGAGGGTGGTAGCTAGCCAGGCAGGCTTAGAAAAAGTCATGTTATGATTTCATCAGGCCTTTTTCTTCACCGATAGCTCCGGTTTAGTACAAGGATACGAACCTACATCGATCGATGTAGTGTCCTAAGGCACTTATCAACTAAGTCATCGTTGCTTCAAAATGATGCTTGGTGATCACCATCCAGTCGACATCGATCGATGTAATGTCCTAAGGCACTTATCAACTAAGTCATCGTTGCTTCAAAATGATGCTTGGTGATCACCATCCAGTCGGAAGCAATTGCCATGTTCAATTTCAATAAATTCATTAATTAGATACTGAGCTTTTTTGGTTAAATAATCCATTGACAGGCTACCAATCAAATCAAATCAAAGGCATCTTTATATCAAGAGATGTTCTCAGATTTTAATTTACTTTGCACAAATATAATGAAATTTAGGTAAAAAAAAGAAGAGACCTTGAATTAACCACGAATTGTCCATGGAAAGTATCAATAATCACTGACTAACTGGTACTAGACCAGAGGTTCCCGAACTTTTTTCTCGTAGACCACTTTTAAAATTTAGCTGATTCCAGTGGACCACTGGACAATGTGAAGATTAGATCTAACTATGGAAATTTGCTTTGCGTAATGAATATGGAATATGCAAGTTTTTACAAGTAACAGTCGCTGAGCTTCTTACAATATTTTCAGTCTACATTGACAAGTGAAAACATGCCAACATTTTAGTTCTTCACTATCGAAAGCAATTAATTTTCGTAATGAATGATGAAAGTTTCGTAGATTGTGAATCCCCATTTTTTTGTCACGCCAACGTAGACCCCATGGAGTCTCCTGTGAACCCCTAGCGGTACACCTGGACCACTTTGGGAACCAAGGTACTAGACAAATATTAAATAAACAGATTAGGAATGTTACTTTACTGCCATTAACATAATTAAAGTATAAATTTCTATCTACTTTATAAAATACTAGCTGACCCGTGCAACTTCGTCTGCACCAAATCGGTTATTACCGGTTTCAATAATATTTTTAAACGCAAATAATCTTAAAAAACCTAAAACCCGATTGCAGCGACATTTAGCCGTTCCAATTGTAAATCCAAACTATCCAGGGAATCACTCAAACATATACCCAGTTGGTATGTGGGAAATCTTTTAAAATAAGCCTAGAACCTGTTCGCAGCATTACCTAAAGTGTCCAATGAAGATCAAAACTAACTTACATATATTGCCGATAAATTTCTTCCCAGTACCCCTTGTAACTTCATCACTTACATACCGTAAAAATTAATCTTTATCTACATTAAATTTCCATTTTGTTTTAGTTGTTTATTTTATAAGAATTTGTAAAGTATACGTGAAATCTGTATTCAATCTTAATTTTGTCAAATTTATTTTACTTTTGACATATAAACCATCTTTTTTACTGAGATACTGAACTTGGGATAATATACCTTTCTAACAGTGAAAGAATTTTTGAAATCGGATCAGTAGTACCAAGCATTCCTCTAAAACAAAACTTTACCTCTCTTTATAATATCATTATATGTAAAAACGACGTAGTATGGTAACTGCAAACACCTCAACTGATTACTTTAATCGCAGATTCACAAACCTGAACCCAACTACTTCAAGACTCGACAATATTTAGAAAACGAATTTTATCAAATATCGAAACAACACACGTACTGATAGAACTCTAATTGAGATTCATCTTCTACAATGCAATGTAACTATTATCTAGGTGTTATGTTTTAGGAAAAAATCTTGTCACATTTGTTTAGCAAACATTTTTTATACAATAAAATAAATGTAACAATATATAAGTGACAGTTTCGTTTACACATATTTTTCATATGGTTGATAATTACGCCTAGAAATATCATATAGCCGTAGCTCAGTTATAACGTACGGGACGTTATATGGTCCGACGGAGTCGACGGTTCGGAACTCTGCGATCATTTTTTTTGTTATTTAATTTTAAAGTAGCTTAGGGAAATATAGCTTAAAATATTAGCTAATCTGTTTGCTATATATAGAACAAAGAAAATTTACCAAAATCCGTCAAGAATTTCATGAACTATAATTTTTGACTTTCGTCCGTTATCCCGGAGCATCCCTTGCGTTTTATGAAACAAAAAGTATCCTAGATGTAACCTTGTAATATTAGTTATCACTGTGCCAAATTTCGTCAAAATTGGTTTAGTACTTTCAGAGTGATACGTGTTCAAAGGGACAGACAAACAGGCAGATCCTGGAGAATCCCTTGCGTTTTATGAGACAAAAAGTATCCTAGATGTAATCTTGTAATATTAGTTATCACTGTGCTAAGTTTCGTCAAAATCGGTTCAGTAGTTTCAGAGTGATGCGTGTTCATAGGGACAGACAGACAGACAGACAGACAAAAATTGTAAAAGGATTATTTTTGGCTTCTATATCAACAACAAAGTCTACCCCGATCAAAATTTTCAAAAAATATTATATGTACAGATTTGGCTTTGCTACAGTTTTATTATAGTATAGATTAATGAGGCTACCAAGCACGTAAAAGATTGATTTAATTCTTATTGTGTTTGCAAATTACTGCTAGTAAAACTCAGGAGCTATATATTCTTCAATTTCATTAGATCTAGTATAAAATATTCATATACACATATGTTAAAAAATGAAATCCAAATATTCATTTAACTATTATTAAACAA
The DNA here is from genome assembly GCA_036509395.1 of Antheraea yamamai. NCBI lineage: Eukaryota > Metazoa > Arthropoda > Insecta > Lepidoptera > Saturniidae > Antheraea > Antheraea yamamai. The sequence goes on along the minus strand of AP028427.1, from coordinate 14,873,880 downwards.
TAGTTCAAAGTGCACCAGTGGTGGCCAATCTCGCGCCCGCAAGTGTAAATGCGTCCAGGGTTGATTTATAATGCGCCCGCTGCAAGATTATCAATACTAATTTTAAAATACCATTTCTTAAAATGTATGGTGTAGGTTTGATTTCCACCTAAAAAAAAAGAAAAGATAAAAAAAATTTCATAGCGCGCTTGCTTTGAAAAAGGTTGGCCATCGCTGAAGTATAAGATTCTAAAATTTTATTAATACTTTTTTTAATGAAGTTCAAACGAACTGCTGCCTTTTTCGATGCGACCTCGTGCGAGACTTCATGATAGTGCTCGATCTTTTCAAATTACTAAGTAACTGATTGTTTTAGTAAGGAGTAAGTGTAAACAATTTCTCGTTACTTTTATAGTTCTACAAAACAGAATCCTGTAAGGGCCTCCAAAACAATACTATTTCCGAAATTATTTATAAAATAAAAAAATATAGACAAAATGTACATGTATATACCCAAAGTATATAAATTAGCTTAATGGCTTATGGAGTTTGTCGTCGTTCCAAAAAAACCTTTATTCAAGTCTAGTTATTCTATAGTTTTGGAATTAAATATTTCTAACAACACATTCGGCGAACGGAGTTGGTTTTGACTAACGGGAGAAACGTGAATGTACCGAATACTTCATTTAAATTTTCCAACACATGGCTATATTGCTTAATGAAACTAATTAAATTCTTGTGTTTTGCTTGTTGGGATTATACTCCATGTGTAAATAGTAAAAGATTTATCATGCACTGTGTTATATACGGTAAATTGAATGAATAGTGACAAACCTTAAAGAACAAACACATGTAATATCAGTTGCTTTTTATCTTTATGTAACAGATTTGGTACAAGCTCTATAATAAACAATATTTAACTATTACAAACTGCATACGACAATTCTTGGTTGGTACTTACTAAAACTTATAAATTATGAAGTCAAGAGGCTGAATGACCATGTTACCTTTACCATTACTTGTTAATATAGAAATAAGAAAATAATGTCAATGTCATTACCAAATGTCAAGTAAAGCAAATAAAAGTAAAAGTTATTTGAAATTATAAAAAACAATATCCTTGTTATATTGAATTTCAAATAAGCGTTATAAAAAATGATCAAAGGACTGGTAAGTGGAGAAACGTGTATATTTTTGATATATAACCTAACTTATGTAATTACCAAAGTCTCATAGAGATCTTATAATTGTTTTTAATTTTCCTAAAACATGAAATGTAAAGAGCTCAAAAAATATAAAGTTTTCGTATGAAAAATCTTTATAAACTTACTTACGTTTGGGGAAAGTAAGATTTTGCATTCTGTGTACACTAATAACCACAAATAAATACTATATTTACGAATATATAGGGCTTTTTAATTGTTTATAATTAGTTGTTAGGATAATGTAAAAACAAAGTATATGTTGATTTACTAAATACTACACGCCACTACGTAATAGGTTTTCACATTTACTGACTAAAACAAAAATTAAATATTTACAACAAATTAAGTCAATATATATTTAAAATTATTAAATGATATAATAGCTAATTGTACTTTATTACAATTCAAATTGATGTTTTTGGCATTATACTTTTAACTGGTAGTCACTTGTAAAAAGCTAAACCGTTGTTCATTTAAAACAACTTAATGTGGGCTTTACCCCCTTTTTCAATTGTTTCCAATATACAAATAGACATACATCGGTCAAAGGAATACAGGCGTAGATGCATTACCTAGCATCAGTATTATATCTAATATGTATTTATATTACTCATTACATAGAAAAAAAATAACTTTTTTTTTTTTTTTTTTTAATGAAGCATGATAAATATGGATTGTGCTGATCAGTAAATTGCATAATTAACCACTTCAATTTTTGACAACGCCTTCCGGGTTAGCTACCACTCTGAAATCTTTCACCAAATACCTATAGACATGTTGTTCCAACAGCTACAATATAGAGTTAGTCCCCATTCTTTGTTGAGAACTATTTTAAGCAACATTGTCAGTGAGAATGTGGTGAAACATTAATCTTGTAAAGCCTATAAGAACAAAATATGTCTTTAAATTATTCACTTTTCAAGAATTGATCAAAATATTCACCAATACGTAACTTCAATCATGACGGATTAATCCCCGTTAGACACCAAAGTAGTAGATTATTTGAAGTAATCAAAGCGTAGCAAATTAGTCTCTTGCCTTCTGATTATTGCCATGTGTGCAGCAATAATGTTCTCAGTAAAATTGGGAATATTGCTAAAACTGTTTCATTTGGAAGTAGGCAGAAAATTATTATTACATATAAAGTGTAATTTATTTATCACTCCTTATAAGCAATATTTAGATATATATACAATATATTTAGATCTCAGATCCATGTTGATCTGATTTATACATAAGAATAAAGCATCAAAATACACTAGCAATCTATATGATAAATGCAACTAATAAACTGAGAACAGTGCAGAATTTTATTATAATAATAATTAACCATAAATTATTGTATACACATAGCTATATATGTATAATGTTATAATCTCATATAATCTTATATGTGTACTATAACTTAAATATTTCTGCATCTTCAATAACACAACTAAACCACCTATTTTGTTTATATAACTTATTAGTGTACTAAACTTTGCTCATGTTTGATGTGTTCAAAAATAGAACTGTCAAATTGATAATTCAGATTACATAACATTGGAGCCCAATAAAAAATTTATTAATGCAAACCTGGAAATGCATTATCAACTAAAAAAATGTTAGTTATATCATAATACATATTGCCATTATGGGTTGCTTTACTTCTCTTCTTAAAACAAGTGTGAGTTTTTATTTAAAACAATTAGGTTTTACAGTTGTTTCATGAATATGAACTGCTTATAACTAATTGCTCTTGGCCAATAATACAGTTGTAAAACAAATATTAGAAGCCCTTATTGAAGTAGGTATTGAAATAAAACCATTGGTTTAAGGGTGCATATTCATAGAATGCATATTTCATGTTTATTATTTAAATTTAGTGATTTCATACAATTTCAGATAATATTTGGTACAGGAGTCTATGCTGGAGTTTACATAGCACAAAATTATCAGGTACATTGGCAACTAATTGTATAATATTTTTAGTACCTGACCCTGCACTTAATGTGCAAAGGAGGCCATGCCTACATTTGTAGTGGCCAGTTATTTGTTTCTTAGAGTCTATGAATAAGAATATCCACATATATCAATACTTCTGGTCCAAAAAATAATAAATTTTCTTTGACTGTATGGCCTCTTTTGTTAAGTCACATTTCTGTTTAACAAGTTGTTTATTAATGTGTACATTAACTGCTATTTCTGAACACAGGATGCTGTTAGTTCAATTTGTAAGAGAACAGTTAAGGAATGTGACAAGGCTTTGGATACTAAAAACAAATGGTTTGTTTCATTTCTTTTTTTATTTTTTGGACCAAGAGTAGAATTTCACTTTGTCATATGTATACTTTAACTGATTTATTTTTCTTTCACAGATTGAGAAAGTTGAAAATCCAAAGGCATTATTCGAAAAGGCTCAAGCTTATGTGAAAGCTAAAATTGATGAGATCAATGATGGAAAAAATAAATAACATATTATAATAGAAATAGAATGAATTAAAAGCTGAATTAATTTGTAAATACCACTTTAATATGATAATTTAAATAAAAATTATGTAGTTACTAATCCTTTTTATATAAGAGATACGCCACCACCAATGTGCTCAACTCTCGTTTGTGGCTCTTCAAAAGCCAACCAATCACTAGAATGTGTGGGTAAGAGTCCCATACTCTGACATTTGTAAAGTGCTAATAGTATGTTAACTATATTTCCGATGAAATAAACGAATTTTTGTCCTGCTGCTTGAGTACCCTCTACCATTTTAAAAGTGCTCTGTGTAGAGAATAATGCTTTAACAGGTCTGACAATTAACATGCCGACCATCATTATGGGGAAAATAGAAATCGAGTTTCCAGCCATGTACATTATGAACAAATTCATAGGAACTTGTTTTAACGGGCCAAGAGCTACGTCCCATAGCTTTTTTATAAGAAGTAAATTTGCATCTGTGTCCTTTGATGATTCTGTATAATTTGCGTTCGCTGATTGACTATAACCTGGCGGGGATGGTAATTCGGTTGTTTGTGAACGATTCCTGAAAGTCATTACAATAATTAATTGAATTCTCTAAGATAGAAACTAAAAGTAGAATTTAAAATATAGAACCTGCTGATGACTTACTTTGGATTGAAATCTAAAGACCATTTAAACTTTTTGTTGGATTTCACTTGCGACATTTTTCAATATGATATTTCTTATTCTTTTATATTTAAAATCTGGATAAAAAATTAATAACTCTGTTCACGGTGTTCTATATCAATTTATCATAGAGCAGCTGAAAGATACGTAGAGTAGCAATTATGTATGGTAACGATATATACTGTCATCAATGTTGCCAGATGAATTTAAAGAAATTTAAATTTTGTGCAAACTTATACATAGGTAACTAATAAATACTCGTGACTCTGCATGTGTTTTATATACAGTATGAATATTATTATATTTCATAAAATTATGAGTACATTCTATTATTTATGGAAATATTATTAAGACTAAAATAATCAAAATCAGATCAGATCAAATCAATCAGATCAAATCAAATCAGATCAATTTGAGACTGGAAAATAGTCGATCAGTCAATGTTACGTATCTTTTTGGCATGAACAGTACAAAAAGCGAGACGATTATTTATTACCTCAGGTGTCTTATAAATTCCGGTCCGTCAAATACTTATTGAGTCCAAAGTGATAATATTTAGAGCAAATAATAATAACTCTAAATATTTTCTGACGTCTAACTTATAAACGTATTTTTTTTTAATAAATAGTTATTGCTGGACCATTTATAATCTGTGAGCTTTAAAATAAATCCACCAAATTTCTTTCGGCATTCAAAAGGGACAGAAATGTCCCGCACGTTTATTTAAAAATTGTTAAATCTCACGCCATCGGAAAAGGCATTTAGTACGTGTACCCTATATAGGCCAATGGGTCTATAAATCTATGGTCACAATAATATATTTAATTATATGAAAATTATATATATGTTTTTATATTATCATATATTTAAAATTATTTTCATAAATAATGATGGCTAATTTAAAATATATTTAGTTTTTTCTTGTGATCGATTAACAAATATTGTATAGCTAATAATTCTTTGTAGCAACATCACGTTACACATTGACAGTTTCACTCCGCAAGGAGTAATATTATTCTGTGGACAGTTTCCTGGGAGAATTTATGAGAGTTATTTATGAGTGCTAGGAGTAATTGTTCTGCATTTTTTGAGTTACTTTATGTAAAAAAAAAATTTCATTTGTATCAATAATTGTATACACTAACACAATTGAAACTGGTTTTATCTAAGTTTAATACAGTTCGCTGTGTACACAAACTCGAACGTCGTTTCCAGTAGATAATTACAAAGATGTCCCTATTTATATGTTGTGCAGAGTATTGCGACACATAGTTGTGTGTATTTTATTTACAACTTTCATATTCTATTTTATAAAACAAAACCATAATTCTGTAATGTTTATAGGTGTTCTATATATGAAGAGCAGTGGTCATCAAATATCACTAAAATTTTTAGTTTCTTCATTTTGTATACATTTTATGATACCTTAATAAAATCTAATTGTATGTAATTGTTTTATTTCTAAATCAGTTTTGAAAATTGTTATATAAAGTAAAGGATGTCCCAACTAGAACGCAATTTATAAATTTGGTGCCATTCGAAGTGTCATTGTTTGACATTTGAACAATTGTTATTGTTTGCTAGTAGAAGGTACGAGGTTAGTAAAAATGGAGCGATACACGAATGAACAACGCATTCTCATTGTAAAATTGTTTTACCAAAATGGTGAAAGTTTTGCGGCTACAGTTCGCAAATTGCGATCAATTTGGGGTCACAATAATGCTCCAAAAGAGTCAACTGTAAAGAGATTAATGGATAAATTTGCCGAAACTGGGTCTGTTAGTGATGTAAAGACAACAACTCGCCTTCGACCAGGTCGATCGACCGAAAATGTCGCAGCTGTACGTAATGATGTCGCTCAAACTCCATCCACCTCAATTCGACACCGAGCTCAGCAAATTGGTGTCTCCAAATCCACTATGCAGTGAATTTTGACGAAAGATTTGCATCTTCATGCATACAAAGTTCAATTGTCTCAGGAACTGAAGCCAGCTGACCATGGACAGCGAAGGGAGTTCGTTAATTGGGTATTGGAGAGACAACACGAAAATGCTGATTTTGCCTATAAAATCATCTTCAGTGACGAGGCCCATTTCCATCTTGATGGCTTCGTCAATAGGCAGAATTGTCGCATTTGGGGTGAGGAAAATCCTCGAGTGATTCATGAGAAGCAAATGCATCCTCAACGTGTCACTGTGTGGTGTGGTTTTTGGGCTGGAGGAATCATTGGACCTTTTTTTATGAAAATGAGGCAGGTCAAGCGCAAACAGTCAATGGTGTTCGGTATCGTGAAATGATAACCAGTTTTTTCTTGCCTAGAATCGAAGAAATGAATGTGGAGGGCATGTGGTTTCAACAAGACGGCGCCACATGTCATATTTACAGCCAGAGAAACAATTCAATTGCTGCATCAGTCATTTCCCGGTCGTGTTATTTCGTGTTTTGGAGACCAGAATTGGCCGTCTAGATCGTGCGATTTAACACCTTTAGATTATTTTCTTTGGGGTTTTTTGAAGTCGATGGTTTACGCGAATAAGCCGACGACGACTCAAGCCTTAAAAGAGGAAATTGGACGCTGCATTAATGAAATACCGCAGCATTTATGCAAAACGGCCATTGAAAATTTCATTAAAAGATCGCGTGTGTGCCAGCAAAGCCGCGGCGGCCATCTGCACGATATCTTGTTCCATACATAACCTCATTCTGTCTACTTTACGACATAATAAAGTTTCACGATTTTTTTTTAAATATCTGTGTTTTATTAAAAATTTAAAAATTGCGTTCTAGTTGGGACACCCTTTAATAAGTATAAATTATTGAAATTTATCTTTAGTTCAAAAGTATAAATTTTTCTAAAGTAAAGTCCCCAGTTATCATAATTATTAAATTCCATTTGTATCAGTGTCATTGTTTAGGAATCTATGTAGTTCTGGCATGGATACCAGGACATAGTGGGATCCAGGGTAACGAAGCTGTTGATCTTCTTGCCAATGAAGCTAACCAGACTGGATATTTTGATCACTATAAAACCTATGTTTAGGATTTATCCTCTCTAAACAAAGACTGATTCTTTTGCATCATGGAACTCAAATTTGAATGTATTCAACCAAATTAAAGTCAAATCTTATGCTTCCATTTAGGATAACATTCCTGGTAAGCCATGGGTTTATAAATTTCGTGACTGTTGTAAGTTTGCTGCGTGTACTATCTGTAGACTGAGGATCTGTCTGTTGATGTGTGCTCTCCAGTGAACCTTGCAAAGTTCAGAATCAGCGACAACTCAATATGCGAATGTAGGTCGGATGAAGGCACCCTAGAACAATTTTTTTTCAATTTCTCCAATTTAGTATTTCATAGTATGATATTTTACCTAACAATATATTACGCCCGTCTGATTTTAACAAAGGCACAGAGGTATGTATTTTCTCCTTTTGTCAATACTCCAATTTTATGTGTGTTAACAAAATTAAACTTCAACATAACACAACAACTAACAGTAATTATTTTGTAAATATATATTTATTTAAGGCATGATGTATGTAAGTGTTGTGTGTATCTCAGTGGTCTAATCTGGAAGAACTAAATTATATAATAAAAAATTAATATTCTCTACAAAGTGACTTTCCCATGACTGACTTGACAATGGTAGATATTATAAGACATAGAATAAGAATTATAAGATATAGATATGGTAGAATTCATATCTATGAAGCTCCAATATAAAAAGTTGAAATTGAAGTTAGTGAGTTTGGATGTTCGGGGTAATCTCTGGTACTACTGATCCGATTTTGAAAATTCTTTCACTGATTGAAAGATATATTAGATTCCTTTTTATTTTGGTAAATATATATTATTTTCAATACTTGATCACAATAAATGTAATTCAAATTAACAAATTCTATAACATAGCGTGCGTTGCTGGAATAATTTCAAATAAAGGATTTAAATCCGTAGCAAAATTAATAACTGTTAGCTTTACAAAAAAATACGATATACCATATATCTAAGTTCAATATCTCAGCCGAAAATATTGTTTTTATGTGAAAAAGAACATAAATGTTTCAATTACCTACTAATTACTAAAATTATTAGATATAGGTTTCATGTATACTTTACAAATACGAAATTTAATATTTTATGGAGGTAAAGTTTACTTTTTACAGCATGTTAATTGATGAAGTTGGTTAGAAGATAATAACATAAAAACTATAAGCCGGTAAAATTATTGCGTTGTTGCGAGGATAGTAAATGGGGCGCAGAAGTGAGGGCCACAGGAGCAACCCAGGGGATACCGGGAAGACATTTCTTGCCAATATATATAGCATAGTTTGGATTCACAATTGGACACGGTAAGTGTCGCTACAATCGGGTTCTAGGTTATTTAAGATTTTTCGTGTTTGGAAATAAAATTGGAACCGATAATAACCGATTTGGCACAGACGAACTTGCGCGGGTCAGCTAATTAGTATAGAATATAATGATCGCGATCCTTTCATCATCGTCGGTTTTACGAGAACATAGAAGGCGTACCCAAACTCAACAATAAATTGTGGAGCACTTATATATTAGAGATTAATGCTCGTAATGTATTTTAAAATAGTTAATTGCATTGTATTTGTACACTTAGTATTAATAGTATAAGTTAAATAGATCGGGAGGCATGCGGGGGTATGCGAAAATTATTGCAATCATATCGAATAAAGTTTTTCGATTCAAGTTTTGAATTGAATGTTCGAACAATTTTAACAACTGGAAGTTTTTGAACTATTTATTGATCGACAAATATGAATTTTATAATTATTTAATTATTATTTCTAATATTTAAATTATGCATATCATTCAAATGATTTCAACTACTTTCCCTTATTATACGAATTGCCCGAATATTTGTCCTCGCGTACGAATCGAATCAATCGATTCCATTGTCAAGGAATAGTTCGTAAATTCGGGTTCGAACGTTCTAAATAGGTTTGTAAAAAAAAAACTATTTCAAAAGTTTTCATTATTTCCATCTTATACTCACATATTATATAACAATATAAATGTAACAACTGGTAATATTAATCAATACATTTTACAAACACTTCAAATATTGACATACATGTGTATGTACCTATTTACTATGAACTGCTAAATTATATTTTGAAACTACCAAATATATTCCAGCAACAACATGTTTGCAACTAAACAACACGTGTCAGGGTGCTGTCACATATCACTTGAGCTTCACTAGGGACCACGATGTCGTCGATATCCTTTAACTTGTCTCTTGAAACGATATTGTTTGCGCAGAAAGCCGTAATCCTTAAGCACGCCTCTCTCAGTATATCATCCGGTACAGTCAGCACAATCCGCATATAGTTCGGGTACTCAAAGCACTATAATTAGATACATTATTATCATAGATTAATAAACATACGTATATTTTAATCATTTTATTACAAAGTATAATTAACTCAATTGGAATTTCATGGATTTTGGCACGTTATATAATCAAAAGAACCGGCCTTTATACTCGTATATGATTAATTCTATCGAACGAGAAACGCCAATTTTTATAGAAGCACGAAAAAGTGACGGGCTATATTAGAATCCTAGAATAATTATGGCTATTTAGGCATCAGTAATCCATCACCGTCATCATCATCACATCACCCATTACAGGGTCATACACCTCGTCCCCAAGCCCACGACCTATTGGCAATTTCTCATTTTGAGAAATTTACAGTTTTATATTTTCTCACATACAGTGGTATTACTACAAGAACTTTCCTCAAGTTCAGTTTTCCTCACGATGTTTTCCTTCACCGCCAACCGATAATGGTATCAGTTTAAATTAGCAAATGTATTGGAATGCCGAAAAATTCGTTAGCTGCGGCGTTCAGACCGGTGGACATCGAATCGAAATTCCGCCTGTCAAACTATTAGACCACCCTGACTAACTCTTTGTTATGCTGGCTTCCAAGCTTTTCGTTTCAACAAATCAAAAACAAATGACTGTGATAGGTTTATTACAGGCGTACGACTAAATTGAGTACAAATCACTAACAATCATTTATCTCAGTTGAGCCCAGAACACAACTCGCTTAAACATGTAACTTTAACGGGGATTCTCCAAGACAATCTACGAAATCTACATCTAAAAAACTAACAGAAAGTAGTAAAAAAGAACTAAATCACAACCTAGTAGACACATTACATTAATTTTACAAAACATACAAGACTACTATTAATTACTAGCTTTTACCTGCGGCTTTATTCGTGTTAATGAAGATTTGACCTAACGGGAATAATACTTTATTATGAGTGAAAGATATATGCTCTTTTCTGTACACCTTATAACATGTATGCACAATTTCATGATGATCGGTTTAGTAGCTAAGACGTAAAAACTGTAACAAACAAACTCCCATTCGCATTTATGAGATTAGTTAAGATCGATATTTCCATCAACGTAATTCGTACGCCTTAAAATAAAATAAAACAATGTTATGTTTTAGACGAAAACAAGTTAGTGCCCCAGTTAATGAACATAATTAGATACTAAACAGTTATTCGATAGCTAAAATTATTAGTATGCGATGTATATACCAAATGCTCAACTGCAACGGAATTAGACATCACATTGATCAACGTCGGTTAGAACAATACAGAATCTGAGTTTTCGATAAAAGAAAAATATTGTAATGAAACCATAACATGATAGCGAGACATTTTGCTTAACTAACACTTTCAGATGGTAAGCCTATATCTTAGCTTCTATGGATGTATTTCTCATAACTGCGTTAGAAAACTATGCGTTAACAAGCTACTATCTTGACCCTCGTCGTTACTAAATGCTAATACCACAAATATTAAATACGTAATAGGTACCTACCACGACATTTGACAAAAAAGTAAGTGCAGACAGAATAACAGATTTACGTCGTCATTGTTACTGTTTTTATTCGTAACGACCAGTTTCAATGCAGACTAACAGCAAATAGCTCACAGTATGGGGGCCATATATATTTTAAACAATAGATGGGAACTATCAATAATGAAGATAGAATTACAAAAGTATTTTTATACTTTAATAAATACAACGTGTATTATGAAGACTTCAAGGTTCCAACCAATGTCGTCGTCCCTTTGTTAGAACTTACCAAGATTCTTTTGTAAGAATCCATGCACAGTGTTATTATTTCCTTTTCTCTACACTTGTGAACAATAACCAAGCTATATTACGCAGGATACCACTAACAATTCACAATATAGGGTAGAATAACGTAAAACTATGAACAGAAAACGATACATTGTTGACTGAGAGCCTGCCAAAGACTCCCAATATATTATAGCAATCACAATTCATTTTAAAAGTCATCGTTATTTGTTTTTTTTTTCTAACATTATGAGTATTAAACTCTTAATTTTCAAAATATATATCTGTTTATTACTTTTGCAAAAATTAATATACCTCTACAAGTATAAATGTATGACGCAGTTTTCTACATCACATTTATTTTAGTTTATAGTAAAGATTATCGTGTATTTTGAATTAGAAAGCTCGATTATACCGATGTTCATTATTGAGAATTTCGTATATATGTAATATGTGCCTAAATTGAGTAAAGAGTATTTTGATTTGATTTTGAAAAGCACACTGTTTTAATAAGTAGCTAGAACCCAATCATATTTGCATAAAAGTGGTTAGGTTTCGATTTAGTTACAGCGATTGTCAAGTCTAATAAAATGACTATCGAATGATAATAGGACTTGTTTTTCTAATAAAATAACGGTATCTATAAATCATGTCATTAATTAGTGATTGCCGTCTACTTTACGAATGTGCGCATCAAATCAATTTACAAAAAAAGATCATAAAAAGAAAAAGAGTGAAACAAACCTGTCCTGGTAAACAAAATACCGACTGCTCAGCTACTAATCTTTCAACAAATTGAAGTTCGTTTTTGAATTGTGGAAACATTGACATCTTCACCTCAATCATCATGTACATGGCACCTTGAGGCATTATTGGTCGCAATCCTGGCGCGCGTCGTAATTCCTCGTACGCTAGTTTAGCTTGATTCTTAAAATAATAACACATGGACTGTTTAAACGCATGTAAACAATGATATTATGACAAAAAATCTGTAGATACGTCACAAACACTTCGAAAGCGCCTTGATAAAACTTGCCTAGCTAGCCGTCAATCCGCCCGTATCTAAGTAACATATAACTATTTCTTTTTCACCACCGATGTTGATATGCCAATTTATTTTTGGGGTGTAAGGGGTGTCGAATAACATCATAAGACTTGAAACACCCAAGCCAACCTCACCTGCGCGTGGTGCACCCTGCTGAATAACAAACGAGGCAATGGCGAAAGCGGGGTGGTAGGGTTTTACAGCCTGACTGGGTCGCAACCACCACGTATATGGCGAAAAAGCCCGCCATAGTGATTCGCTTCTGCGGGTCGCGTTTCGGGATCAGCCTGTGCATATGCAGCTTTTCGCAGGCCGGCATGACAGCGCGACCGGCGATGGATAGGTTCTCTTTCGGTGGTCACCATTGTTTTTGGATTGTACTGTGTTTATCATTGCACAGTCATTTTGCCGTGCTACAATAAAAAAAAATCCACATTTTATCTAAGACAGTGTGGCATTACAATATTACTTTACGTATGTGTGCGTTACCGTGCCATTTGTTATGTCAAAATATCATGTAGGTAACGTATCTATAGCTTTTTAGTTATAATATCATTGTATGTGAACACAAAAATTGGTACTATGTATATATTCAGAAACATAATAGAAACTGACTGTGACTAGAGTGAAAAACAGTATGCGACTTATCACATATACGCTAGATGCCAATTTCCTTACCTCAATAAACAGCACAACTTCGTCAAAGAAGCTTTGCGGAGTATACTTCAATATAGATGGTAAAGCTCTTTGAATTAAAGTGTTTGGTCCCAGAATTCGCGTAGCTAAATTTGATATACCTTTACGAACTTCTTTATCTAATATATTTCCTCTATCGTGAATAATGATCCAACCCATACGCCAACCAGGAACTAGAAACCTCTTTGTTAACCCACCACATGTCAGAACAGGAACGTCTTTCGATAATGACGACATAGCAATGAATTCGTGACCAGAAAATACAAAGTGTTCGTATATTTCGTCGGCAATAATAGGCACACGATTTCTGGACGCAACTTCCAATATTTCAAGCAAATGTATTTTATTGTATACTGAACCGCATGGATTCGATGGGTTAATTACTACTATAGCTGCGGTATCATCATCTATTTGATTTTCTAAATCATCTAAATCAACTTTCCATTGTTGATCGGGCTGCAAAAAAAAACATCCCGATTACCTTTAAGACATAACCTTTAGCCAAGGATTTGCGCAGTTATAGAGAAAATGTAGCGTAAATAAACAGTATGTAAATTGGATCTAGAGGCACAATAAAATGAAAACTTGTTGGGTGTGTTTCTAGAAACTCGTATATTATAATATCACCTCATACCGTAAATTCAACGTAGATTTTTGCTTGCTTTATTTCTTGGGTCTACATTTAAATAAATTTCGCTAACAGATGTTAAGTTGTATTTCAAAAATATTATTTTAGTGCTGATATTATAAAACATGTATTAATATCATGGATCTTTTAAACTTTCATTATTATCAATATTCAATTATTAATTATTACATTTTTATTAGATTAAAATTTTGAGGTCTCTTTTAATAATAGTGAAGTCTTAAAAAAGCAAAATTACGTCAAACTTACCAGTAAATTATAATATTTTATATTTATTCCTAACCCTTCTGCTACTGTCTTGTATATCATAAACCCTGGCCTGGGAACAAGAACATTTTGTCCAGAATCAGCGAGGACCGACACTACCAATTCAATAGCATGAGAACATCCACTACAAAGTATGACGTCGTCAGGTGATATTTCACCCTGATGTACACTGTATTCTGCCACTGCTTGTCTCGCCTCCAGGTGACCTTTAGCGGGCCCATAGCTCCTACTAGTATGCCACTCAATACTCTCACGGACCGCTTGTAGCACTTGTTCTGGAGGGTTGAGATTTCCAAATGTTGTTGGGTCACCTAACAGAACACTGGTTTTATAATACTTTGCGACTTAATTGAAACAAGTATAAATTAATCCGGCTGATTTAAAATATTGTGAAATCGAAATCCTGTTGACCTTGACTTCATAAGTGGGTTTCTAAAGTAAGTAAATATTATTTCGGGATCTAAAATGTCAACGTTTCTTATAAATCCGTATGTTATTTTTAGTTTACAAGTAAAATAAAATTTCCATAATAGTGATCTTGATTATATAGGTTAATCAACAACCATTTGTGTCAGTAACTAGTATTAAATGATCATTTCTATGACAATGCCAGATCAATCCCATAGAGTGCTCACTATATCACAAACTATTGCGTGGAAGTTTTGAGAACCTTATACGATTAATAAAGAATAAAATGGCTTGGTACGAGCCATTCATTGAATCATGGTTATCTTTGATACGATTAGCAAAAGAATATTAATAGAAAAATGATATCGTAATATGCATTTGACTATTGGTGAGTGAAGATTATATATTTTTTTATTAAATTAAAATAACTATTAAGTACTAATCGAGAGCAAAGGTATGTAAAAAAAACATAAATTATTAATATATTAAGGAACCCATAATTCATTCTGTATCTTTAAAATTTTGAAAACGTCAAAAACTTAGGTCCATACTTATCCCTATAATATCTTGTCCTTTTAATGTCACCTTTAAGTTCTCGATACTAGTACGAATACTATAATAACATACACACTAAAGTGTCCTATGACTAACAACAAAGCAAATCAACAAGACTTACCAACGGACAGTGCAATCAATTGTTTGTTAGGGTTTGGTTCCACATTAAGGTTCTCAACAATATCTCGGATCAAGTTATGGGTATCGCGAGCCAAAGTAGACGCACGCACCTCCCATGAACGGCTAGTTCGTGACCGTCGAGACATCGGCACAAAACTTTTGAAATATTAAAACCTGTGGCGACACTTAAATTTGAATTGTGAATATTGCTCGCATTTCGATACACCTCACTTATGTATCGGAACTGTGGCGTTTGACGAGCACAAGCTCTCCGAGTCGTGGAACTGGTTTGTAAATGTAGATGAGGTGACGGCAATAGAGGCAAGTTATTTATATATATTCCATATGCTTCTACAACAATTTTACTTGTTCTATACATCATCATATAGAATAATTAATTGTTAATAAATTACCCAAAGAAATCTAGTTTCGCCTAGTTCCATTTTTTGGAAAAAGAAGGACCTTAATAAATACCACTCTGATAAACGGTATAGTGTGCAACGCATATTCAAATAATTTTCCATGTTTACTTCAAGAAACGTAAACAACACGCAATAAGAAATTGTGTTTCATAATATTTACATGTCCATAAAGATCCGTTCACTCTTTGGTACATAGGTAGGGGAGGATGGGGGAATTGCGGACGCTTAAGGGAAATAACGTACAAAAGCTGTACTATTAGAAATAATCAGTCTGACTTTATTGATTATAAAACTTAAGTTATATACTTACAAAAAAATTATATCAAAAACAAAACCTTATCTGTCCGTAATTATCCGTAGCCCTAGGGGTAATTACGGACGGGTGTTGGGTTAATTACGGACAGTATGGGGAATCTACGGACGATGATCAACATCATTTAGAAAAATCAGAAACATAGCCTTTAGAAGAATTCCCAGCTGTGTTGTTCTTTTGAGCCCAATTATTACATTTTAAGCACATAATCCAGTCTTCGTTGGGTCGGTCACAGTACTTTTCCTGGCAATAAATACAAGAATAATCATCATTGTCTTCTTAAGTTTGTTACACATTTTAGTCGTAGTTTCATGTTTTTTGTGTTCTTTTGTTTGTTTTTTGTTACTATTTTTCTCTTCTAGTATCAGAAGATTCTTTCTTTTTCTTTCTATTTTCTTTTGTTATTTTTCTTCTAGTTTATCTTTTTCCGGGGTACTTCTGATACCAAAGAAAAAAAACATTGTAAAATATAAAATAAAAATTACATTTTTAACTGTTTAAAATGTTTCGAGGAAATGTGTTTTTTCTACAGCCAAGGACGCCACGTCGCCCCTGGCTTACAATTATTACGATGAAAGCATCTCAGCAGGTGGATATAACATAATTTTTATTCCGGAAAGCCCATCATAAATACCCTTTTTATTGTTTACAGGTTTTAACGTTTGATTACAATCTTCCCTAATATTAAATGTAAATGAAAAAAACACGCTAACTCTCTGAGAATTGCATCTCAAATGTAGCTTTTTTTTACGTGGGGAAATCCCTTATGGATACCCCACCCTCTCGAGGGAGAGAGTGGGTTATATACTCGCACGGACTAAAACCCCACTACGTACGTCTGCCGCTATGGTTCGGGCGACACGAGATCTCTACAGACTTCATCGTGCCGCCCCAGCGGATATCCCGACAGCAGAAAACGCCGCCGCCGGGCTCCGTCGTTGTCACGAGACGACCGGGTGCACACCAGTCGTCTCCTCCGTCCGCCGGACCTGCGCAATGAGAAGATGGGCCCCCGACCCATCCTTCACGACACGTGTGGTCTTACACCAAGGTCCCGCCACAGTAAAAGGTAATCGGATAGCCCCGAACGAAACTCGGGGAGCGCGCAAACCACACCTTCACAAACACGAACTCAGTTGGATAGTTATACCCTGGCTGAAATTAAACCAAGAGATGGTGAAGGTAACGGTTCGTACACTGCATCTTCTTCTCTTGACTTATGAACCTTTGTTAATGGCCGCTTTGTTTGCTGGATACCGGGTCGGTGCGAATCTGGTATCCTTGTCATTAGTTATTTCAAATAACGGCTACACTCCCCTTGTCTAAATAGGCCTCCAAACAAAAAATGTGTCCACGCGTTTCTGGTCAACGTCAACGATAAAAATTTTGTTATAATCACCACAATTTGTACAAAAACAAAGATATTTTGGTATAAACCATTTCACTTCAAATTTATTGTATTTATCATACCATCTTTGAAATTAAATAAAGAACAAAGAACTCTTTTTCTATATATTATTAGTAACAGTATAGAGGTAATGGAGTAAACGTCACCAAAATGGCACCAAAAGGACAACAAGACTTTCATCACATTTATAACCGTTTGGAGTTGTTGGCGGGATTTTGGTCTGTCATGTAGTGGATTTTATATTTTATTCATAATCTTGTGTTACTTGACTCTATATTGTGTAAAATTAGTGGTGTTTTATATAATATAGTTTGTTTATTGTGCACAAGTGAAGTGAATGGAAAATAATACCACGGACCATGAATTCAGAGATCCCACAAAAACTCCATGGAATGTTCTAACAAGATGGCCACCATCTTGTTAGTTCATTGTAATTATATCAAGAAACTTGAAATATCGATACTCACTTGACAATGGCAGTAATAGTCTACTAGAAGACTGGTTGCCAAAAATGGAATGGAAGAAGAACTTGTAACACTATTAACTACTCGACAATGGCAGTAATAATCAAATAGATTGGTTGCCAAAAATAAAGTTAAAAAAAAAACCGTTAGGCTCAAGCGCCCTCTATCATGTTGGTATTTATGTAGTTATTTACTATAGATTGTAGATGAATTTACACTTGGCCTACAATGATAATATACATTTTCATTTGTCTTGTACTAATCGATGACTACAAATAGAACACTATAGAAAAAACGGTAAATTTACCTGTATTGTCGTATCTGCATGTGATGGGCACTTATTTCACATACTTTATGTAGTAATTGTATGTAGGCGGTATTTCCTTCCAGCACCATCTCAGGAATGATCTTATTTCAATTCCTCTATTTAATCCTTTACGTAGTGACATTTAAAAAATATTTTCTAAGTGCTTTCTTACTTTGTGGAAGGAACTGTACAATATGGCATGGTTTTAAATCCATCGGTCTAAGGCGTGCATTATTCGCCAGCCACTCTTTGAAATTTTATTAATTAGATCTATTAAGACGTACATAATTCTTGTTCACTACTCTTACTATATATTTTCATTTAATGACTAGTTTTTGCTCTCGGCGTCGCTTATTTTGATGTAAATTAGACCTATCTTTCGGCAGCAGTACAATTCTATTGAAAATTGTCAGGACAAGTTTTGGAAGATCTTACGGAAAAGTAACAAAAATGTCTCTATATAAATACTCTAGATAGGAGTTACCCTAAAACTGTGGTTCCGAAGACCAGCGCGCGTGGTTCGATTGTGAAAAGGGGAGGAAGGGATTAATTTGAACAACTCTTCAGAACACTCGCCATGATACAGACGGTAGAACACGCTTAGCGAGGCAATGTCTCTGCACAACTGAAGCGGCTCTGTAAACTCTCTAATGTCTGCATCATTAACAATACGGACAGCTCGTATCTGCAACCTGTCCAGGACATCCAGTAGGTATTTAGCGGAATCCTCCCAGAGTTGCGAACAATATTCCACGTAAGGCCGAACTTGTGCCTTATAAAGGAGATATAGCTGATCAGGCGTGAAAAACCGTCGCACCCTGTTCAGGATTCCGAATCTCCGAGATGCAGTGGAGATTACGTTTAAGAATCTTAAGAATCAAACGTTTAACACGTTACTAACATTAGCCACATTCTCATTTATCATCGAGTAAGAATATTATGAAATGACAAATCTATATATAATCTATAAAAAATCCTCACAGGAATAGAAACCTTCAAGATTTATCTATATATTTTTGAAACATCTCATGGAATTGCTTTAAATTCTGATCGCCAACGTTTTTGTGCGGCGAAATGTGATGGATAACACTGTGTGGGGTAGACCGTTGAGAACACCGGTTCTTGTCCGATCACGGAAGTTGAACAACGTCGAGCGTGGTCAGTACTTGAATGGGTGACCGCCTAGGAACACCGCGTGACCTTGGCTTTTTGTTGTATATTTTCAATTGAAATGTTTCCCTGTAATACAAAAGTTTCACTTCTATCCTATGTCTTTACGAGACACTCTGTTTCTTATCCAGATGTTTTTATTTTTTATACCAAACTAAATGCTTGTATATTTAAAACATTTCCTTCATACATCAAAATTATCAATTCAAGTACAATTTCATATCCTGTAAAGAAAACTGTGTCAAAATTTAATTAACGGCTTAATGAAGTGGGTCATGCATAACAACTTTAGATTAAACCCCGTGTGACGTTTTTTTTCGTAGGTGACTGTACTGGCAATTTTTTTCTCGTTAAACATATATATAAATACGTAATCAGGAGTTTTTGGCGGGATTTTGGTCTGTCATGTAGTGGATTTTATATTTTATTCATAATCTTGTGTTACTTGAGTCTATATTGTGTAAAATTGGTGATGTTTTATGTAATATAGTTTGTTTATTGTGCATAAGTGAAGTAAATGGAAAATAATACCACGGACCATGAATTCTGAGATGCCACAAAAACTCCCAGGAAAGTTCTAACAAGATGGTGACCATCTTGTTAGTTCATTGAAATTATATCAAGAAACTTATAATATCGATACTCACTTGACAATGGCAGTAATAGTCTACTAGAAGACTGGTTGCCAAATATAAAATAGAAGAAGAACTTGTAATACTATTAACTACTCGACAATGGCAGTAATAATCTAAAAGATTGGTTGCTAAAAATAAAGTAAAAAAAAATACGTAATCTATATTAGTAAAAATATAATACTGCGAGAAGTTCCAATAAAAAAAAATTAGGTATCTGTTATGAAGATCACTGATCTGGCATGTAACATCTAAATACCTATTTCCTGTCTGTCTAAATCTAACTCCATCATTACCAATTATAATAAAATCTCATATACAAGTAGCACACGAAATTTCGTAAGTGAATATGCTATAAAATATGTCAATAATAAATTTAGAAATCATAAAATAATATTTCAAAAACTCCCATCCGAATTTTTCTAATCTTACATATTATGAAAATGATAGCTCATAGAGATAAGAAATAACAAAAAAATAAATTGAGGCAGTCATAAGGAGTGTCAACAGAAGTGAAAACTAAAATCAATTACGATCTATACAGTTTCTCTATGATTACGTCGAAACAAACATTTTATCTTACAAATTAAAAGCTTTTATTTTCAGATAGCGAACAATATATATATATATATATTTATTTCCATATACCACAACATGACAAACATGTTGTACCGACCCTACTTATGTGGGATAAGGGTAAGAAGAAGAAGAAGAAACGAACAATTATTCCTAATAATACTTAACATAATTTAGCATATCGATAGTACCTATCCTATAAAATCTCAAACTCCACCTCACTGCCTTTCGTTCCTCAATTTAACTGATCAATGCGCTGGATTACAGGCATTTCTCTTTAGCTGTTTTATGGAATTAATTAAACATATTTCCTTACAGTCTTCTTTTTATTACATTCACTTCTGACAGAGCCTATCCGTATTATAATTTATTTACCACGAAAGCCCTTCGGGTACGTCTAAGACGAGTGTATAGTTGTGTATAGTTACCTCCTATCCATGGCAGGTAGGCTATGAAATTTCCTAATTCTTCTTGTAATGACATTTTTTCTTCTATAACTAGAACTTTATGAAAATGCTTTTCCTTGTCTATATCAAGTGCAGACTAGGTAGAATATGGTAGTGTGCACACTCGGAACCTAAAGTAGTCCTTAGCCAGGTGGGCTTAGAGTAAATGCCCTACCAAACATGTGTTTACGTGATGAAAATACAATCCGCGACCTCCGTCAACTACTTGTATCACTTCCGATCTATAACAAATGAACTTACCTTGTCAAACCAAGTATAAATCGGCGAAGTCAGCCTTTCGTTTAACATTGTTTGTGGTTTCTTTTTACTATCTACTAATCCAGTAATTTACAATTAAACGAAAGAGTTAAATGTCTAAACACCAATGAAATAATAAGTAAATCGCTTTATTACACATCTCAATTTCAAGGCACATTTATTCTAATTTAAGAATGTGGTATTAAGAGAGCCAAATTAAGAGGAGTATGGGAAACTCATGTACCCAGTTCCCTTTACCACGTCGAGATTCTTTGTGGATCACACAACTGATTGTCCTGTGTTGGATTCCAAATCACAGCACAAGCTTTTCAACAGACTTTTCAATATTGTGCCGGGTCAATGTTGCTTTTATAGCGCTCATGCATAATCATATCTCGGTTTACAATGCCTATGATGACGAGCTAGGCAAACTTTTAAACGGCTGGCAAATCTATTTGTGTGTTATGGACAGCGCTGCGAAGGACTTCGGTCTCGAACTTGGTAAATATATGAATAATGAAAATATTTCACTCAACATTTGTTTTACACGAATAGGTGTTATTTGATTAATGAAGACTGCTATTAAATATAATGTCATCATTACATAGTATAAAACAAAGTCCCCTACCGCGTCTGTCTGTCTGTCGGTTCGCGATAAACTCAAAAACTACTGAACGGATCTTCATGCGGTTTTCACCAGTGGATAAAGTGATTCATGAGCAACGTTTTTATACATAATTTATCAGGGATATTTCAATAATAATCATAACCTGTCGGGCCTGCTAGTAAGTAATAAAAAAATACAAACTATTTGTATATAATTATATATTTTTAAAGATTATCATTATGTTGTGAATGCGTAAGCGTTGCGCATTCTCCGCTCTCTATCTCAAAAACGGTTAAATGTATAAAAAATATTTGCGACGAAAGTTGTAGAGAACTTTATTTTCTGTAATATTCAATAAATATATACGAATAGCATTAAACCCAGCGGAAGCGAGATCTTTGCAAAAACCTATTCTTGTGACCTTTGACCTTGGATATGTTAAGACGCGGATACAAGATTTCATGAGACGTTTGAGACAACTTTTGGATTGGTAAAATGAAGTTTAATACAAGTTTACAGCTTATTATCTCTCATTCCGAGGTGAAAGCTCCAATATGACTGGACTAACTTGTAATCTGGAGTTACTCGTTGTCTTGGAACTACATTTTGAATCACACATAAACAAAATTATTAGAAATTGTGTGTATGGATTAAAACTTTTGAATCGTTTTCGACAATAGTTTAATGTAACAATATGTAAAAGACTCGTGGATAGTTTGGTATTTTCGAGACTAAATTACTGCGATATTGTATATGGCCACATTACGCTTTGAGGCAATCATTTTAAAAAGCCATGTTATGTTAAACTTTCATATAAACAATATTTATTGCAAGTTCAAAGACAGTAGTTGAAATTTACTCGCATCTGCTTACCCTAAGTTCAGTTATGTTAATTGTACGGAACAGTCAAAATTAAATGCTTTTATTTGTTTACATTTTAATTTAAGATTTCAGTGCAGACATCTATATTTAGCCTCAATTTTGTTGTAACAGGATAAATTTAGCATGTTTGGTTTGTAAGTCTTTTCTTGTTTTTTTCTTCATTTTTTATATTTTTTTTTAATTTTTTATATATCATAGGAGGCAAACGAATATGTGGGTCACCTGATATTAAGTGATCACCACCATCCATAGACATTTCAACTCCAGGGGAGTCGCAAGTGTGTTGCCAGTCTGTGTTTGGGGGAGGAGGGAGTTGGGGACGGGAGGGGAAGGTTGGGGATGGGGAGGGGAGGTGGTCTTCCGAAGCTATTACTATATATGTATAAATGTCCACCGACTGGAAGTCCGTTTGCCTTATTATCATAATTAATTTGACTTAGCTTAGCTTGTCGCATCGTTACATCAAAGCTGATTGTAAAGTAATTGATAAAACGAAAAACCGGTCGATGGTTCCGAACCGTAGAGTCTGTAAATTTGTGACTCGACTGACATATTTAAACGACTGCGATTCTTTCGATTGAAACGGTAACTCAGCGTTCTTTTCGGTTCTTATGCCGGGCATTACTTTCCCTTATCCTTGAAACATATATTATTGAAACACTCGTGTAATCTTTGTACAGTGTGTAAATTCATGTCTTTTATCAGCTGCATTGTAATTTTGAAGGTTGTGACGTTTTTTGTAACAATAATATGTAACTATATATCATTACATAGTATAAAACAAAGTTCCCTACCGCGTCTGTCTGTCTGTCTGTTCGCGATAAACTCAAAAACTACTGAACGGATTTTTATGCGGTTTTCAATAATGGAAAGTGTGACTCTTAAGGAAAGTTTTAGTTTATAATTTGTCTAGGATTATTTTATAATCAGAGCGGCACAACGTCTGCCGGGCCCGCTAGTAGTGTATATAAAAATGGTTAATGTTATATCTGAGACCAATATTCTTCAAAAACATTTAACTAACCAGCAGGAAACTGGGCACACCTATGTTTGAAAAATTTTTCTTTTTGAAATGAATATTTGATTAGCCGCGTTGAGCGATTAAAAAACGAGTACGAGGAAAACTTATGGCATCGCGTCACCGATGACCTTAACATGCTCGTGACGTACTGCGCTTGGATCAAACTAGGGACGCGTAGTACATCGGTACATGTAGTATTGATATTTGATGTTGAGCTTGTGCAGAGCCCCATCATATGTTTGATTATTTAATAAACTGTATACAAATGTATGTAGTTATCGCTCGAAGTGTCAATACATGTAATAGATGTAAGAATCAGACTAATGCTAATAATTTCAGTTTACAAATTATTAAATTTAAATAACTCAAAACTGAACACAGTTGTTTAATTGATTTTAGTTTGTTTTATCTTTTCTAAGGATATTTCTTGGTTCTTCAAAAATCCTCATACGCATCATCCCCATTTGTGTCATCTTCCTGTAGGTTAATTATCAAAGGTGGTGCTTGATCTCTTAAAATAGTTTTCCTTAAGTCCTTATCCTGGAGATCCTCGGCATGCCTCACATATTTGGCCCAATCTTCTTGAGAATGTTACTCAAGCGTATCAATGTATGTCAATCAATAGCGTTGTGGAGAAGAATTTCAACATTTTTTCTTAGTATATTCTGGTTGTCTGCCTATGATACTTCGATTTTTATTCAATCCACGATCGCTTTTATTAATAAAATACAATGATGATATTTATACAGCATAAGGTAATCAGAGCTTAATAAATTTTATAGATAAAGTATTTACTGTGTTAGTTAGGAGATTACGTTTGAGTACCGAAATTGTTGACTTATAATACTTTTTGTTTTAGACCCATGTTCATTAACATGTCATTAACATTAACATGTATTGCCACAAAAAAAACGGCTAGTTTAAAAGAGAGAACTCCCATTGCAGAAATCACAATCCACACCAATACAAACACCTCATCTGCTCCAAGTTAATCGATTGCGAATTCACAAATTCCATCGGATTTACGATTGTATGAAAATGGTGTGTAGTAACTAACCGGTAGTTAAGATTTTTTTTAATCGAAAATGGACCAACTCAAATATACCACTTAGCTACAACTACTAAATCAAAAGTGTTCAAATAAATGACATAATATAAAAATTTATCTGTATTTTGTGGAATTAAAAAAATAAGTAGCGTTTTTTTTAAGATGATCCCCGCAGTCCACGCGATATACACAAAATAGTTTATTAATCGTAAATGTTGTTGCACTTACTGTTTTTTACTTATGCAAAAACAAATATCTGTTCTGAAATAATATTCTCAATGTATTCCCTATACAAATAAATCTAAATGTTCTGTCGACGTTTGTTCACTCAGATACACAGTACTTATTTCCAAGGTCGTGCATAAATTTGTACATAACGTCACAAGCACAAACAACTCGTTTTGTAAGAAGTATTTAACCATTACCATATAATAATTTCTATGTTCAACATTTGTCTATCATTACATAGTATAAAACAAAGTCCCCCATCGCGTCTGTCTGTCTGTCTGTTCGCGATAAACTCAAAAACTACTGAACGGATTTTCGTGCGGTTTTCACCAGTGGATACAGTGATTTATGAGGAAGGATTTAGTATATAATTTGTCAAGGTTTTTTTTATAGTAAAGGCGAGACAGCGTCTGCCGAGCCCGCTAGTTTATTATAAATCATAAATTTGTTCTAGATTACATGAAGCAATTAATTTGATTGAGGTAAATTACCAACCAATAAACTCTAAAGGAAGAGAGAAATAGTTTAAACATTTTACATAAACAATCTCCGTGCTATTACAAAAAACTTAAATACGCATTGAACTCTTACTTTAAAAAAGTTTTGATCACAAAATAATGTCTTACCCTTGTTTACAGATGCATATTATTTCAATTGAAATATTCTCTAACACTTGTCTAAGCTCTTATTTTATCGTTTGATGAAATAAATAATTTACACAATTTTAGAGATTCACAAGTAAATCAAAACTACTACTACATGACACTATTGACATTTGACCAATATATTTTACAAATTATTAATCTGACGTTATGCTGTTATTTCACCTCACACACTTTGACGTAATATATTAATTTTATAAATCGTTTATTTTAACAATTACGTTATTTTCTTTTAACTAAAATGTCACAATAATATTAACCAACTTAACTTAAAATAAGTAAATTTTCTTAATAAAGATCTGAACAAAAATGTTATTCACGAATTGAATATGATCCAAAAATATCTGTATGTAATGGAACGTTTTTGAATGATGAGATTGAATTGAACGAATGCTATTTAGAGGTGCTTGCATAAAAAACTTAAACCAGATGTTTAGCAAGAGACCGCTTAGACAAGCTTTTGTAATAAAGTATTTTAAATATGTGTTCAACTAGGTTTAAAATTTTAGGCACTGCCTAGTAACATTCGTGTTACACCTGTGTTAATTTTTGTTTTTGTAATAAGACCGTTTATGTTTAGACAATAAAACTGAAATCAAAATAAAATTATTCAACAAATATTTTATTAAAATGTATCAATTAAAAACATATTACAAATGCGGCATATATTCGTAATTATGATGTATGCCATATCGCATTTAAGCCTCTGTACGTTTATTCGGTGCAAGTAAAATATTTTCAACTCCATTCATCTTATCATTGATTTTAACATGTTCAGTACAGAATAGCAGAATCCTCTCGCAAGCTTCCAATAGAATATCTTCGGGTACCGTTAACACGATACGGATATAGTTGGGATAGTTAAAGCACTGAAATTGAGAATTATTATCATTTCAAAAATAATTTATAATATTTTCCAATAGGGTATCAAATGACGTTCCTGCTTCTATTCTAAATGTAATCGTTGCTTTTGGAATTAATTTATATATTTTGAGTTTTAAAGTGCAAAGTCTGAGTTATAGTGTTTATATTATTAATTAAATCATGTACTTATGGGCCTTTTAAGATGAACTAGTTGTCGCCCAGTGGTAGAAATTCGACCATAATTCATTTAATTTTTACGTTTGAACTTTATTAGGGTTCTTTTGTCAACTTCTATAATCAAAGGTTTCATCATGGCTATTCAATTTTTTTTTCAAATTACATAACAATTAAGTAATAAATAAATATGTATTTAAATTTAAGATTGAAATTAATTATACCTTTGAAAGAAAAAAAAGACGATTAAAAATATTGAAATAATAAAAAAGTTGTCTATTCTGTATGAAAGACATAACTTAACAATATTTTTAATGATTCAAAACTACTTTGTGGATAATTTCTTTAGTAAAATCTCTTTCATCATTTTTGCAATTGGATATCTAAGGGTTTGTAAAATTAAAAATAAAAAGAAATACAAGGTCGTAATACACGTACCTGACCTGGAATACATAGAACTGATTGCTCTGCATACAGAAGTTTAATAAATTGTAAATCATCACAAATATTGGGGAACAATGAAATTTTTATCCCTATCATTAAGTACATAGAGCCTTGGGGCATAATTGGTTGTAAAGCTGATGTTCCTTGTAAAATTTCACAGGCAATTTTAGCTTGACTCTGAAAACATAAAACACTGCATCATCATTTTTATTTTTCGCGATAAATCCTCATTATTAAAGATTATTCCTAACTTATATCTAATTCACTGAACTTTTACACAATAACCTAACTATATTGTGCAAAATACTACCAGTATAACACAATATTATATCAAATAACTCAAGTTACTCAAAGTAACTCAAAAACATTAAAATTCTGCCAAAAACTGATATTACATTATCATTAGTATTTTTTATAATCCGATATTTTATGTCTTAAAGAAAACTGTGAATATAGTGTAGCGTAAATACATTGATCTTTACGTAAATTATCAAATTATTTTTAAGCAAATGAGTACATTCCATACGATTTTCTGGTCATATTCCTATCGTACACACTGCACAATTATAGAAATATGTATGACACAGATTCCTTAAAACATATTTACTTAGTTTTGCATATACCACATCTACATTCATAACAATTAATTAGAATTATAGCTAAAGGTAAGTTTCAACTTGTGAATTACTTTTTACTAAAAATGTTATAATGATAAAGTGTTTACATTTCTTTATGCAAACCAAGGTGATGTCTGATATTGGTAAATTTATGAGATTTTAAGGTAACACTAATATTATAACGACAATAGCCTACAATTGACTATATATCTGAGTTGACTCTTACCTCAATAAATTTCATTTTCCCATCAAAGAAACTTTGTGGAGTACCTTTTAATATCGCAGGCAAAGCTCTTTGTACTAACGTATTCGGGCCAAGAATTCGAGTGGACATATTAAGTAAACCTTTTTTAACTTCTTTTCCTAATATATTTTGTCTATCGTGTATAACAATCCATCCCATACGCCAACCAGGAACCAAAAACCTTTTTGTGAGACCGCTACATGTCAATACAGGGACATCATTGGACAAGGATGATATAGCCGTATACTCGATTCCAGAAAAGACAAAATGTTCGTATACTTCGTCAGCAATTATGGGTAAGCGATGACGAGACGCTATGTCTAATATATCACTTAAATGCTTCTTCGTATACACAGATCCACAAGGATTAGATGGGTTATTTACAACTATAGCCGCTGTATTTTCATCTATTTCCTCCTCCAAACTTTCCAGATCAACCATCCAGCTTTGTTGAGGCTAAAAATTTAAATAGAATTAACAATCAGCACTATAAAATAATTACATGCCACAAATCTATCTGTGTACATCAATGATATTACAAGTAAAAAGTTTTTTTTATATCATAGGCGGCAAACGAACAGGTGGGTCACCTGATATTAAGTGGTCACCACCGTCCATAGACACTTGCAACACCAGAAGAGTCACAAGTGCGTTGCACCCCTGTGTTTGGGGGAGGGGGAGTGGGGAAGGGGCGAGGGAGAGGGGAGGTGGGTTATCCGGCGCCCTCACTGACCGAATGAAAGGCAACAATGTAAGCACTGTTACTTCACGTCGGTTTTCTGCGAGAGGGTGACTACCTCGGCGAGCCGACCCACTCCGTGTATTGTTTCCGTTGTATCCGTGTTTGTGTATTACTCCGTGGTATTATTACCCCTTGCAATTCTCTTGTACGGAATAATCAAACCTCATATATTACGTAAAACATCACCAATATCACAAAATATAAAGTCGAATAACACAAGATTATGAATAAAATTCACTACAGGACATTCCAAGACATCTTCAAAAACTCTATACAGATTTTCATGGATATTAACACTCTCAATAGCACATTGGTCATACATGACCAGCCACGGTTTCTCTTGTGACGTCACGGTGGTCATCTGTGACCGGAGTGCTAGATTTTTTACAGTTCTAAAAATTCATCCGTGGCGTAAAAGAAACACTTTCGTCACATGGTCGTACTTTAAAGGAAAAACTTGGTCTTATTTTCTTAAATGACTAAAAATATAGCTTATTCGTAAATATAGCTTTGTTTACACATAAGTCTATCAACGTGATATGCGTAGGTACTTTATATTTCTCTAGCAACCACTCGGCGGCTTCATACGTGTTAATTACGATGTAAAACTGAATTTAACAAGAATAAAACACAATTAATGACAAATCTGCACGAGCTTAGCTTTTTAGGTATGAAATAATTTTCAGAATCGAAGCAGTAATACCGAAGATTACCTTATAAAAAAAATACATAAACTGCACTACTTTACAGTATTTTTAAATTACAGATAAGGTCCATTAACAGATTTAAAAACCCGATAACAACACAATCCGATAACTTTAGTAGATATTTTCAATTAAATTTTAAATAAATCAGTGCGCAAGATCATAAAGATGTTTAACGATATAAGCCGTTATATCGTTGGACCATAATTATAATACTAATTATTTATTTATCAATGTATAAAAAGTATGATCCTTTTCTTTTTATGAATTAATACATTGAATTAAAAAATAAGTATTTAAAATTAATAACAAGTTTAAATATATAATACTCTTGAAAAAATAATCAAATATTTGGTTTCTAACATCTATAATGACAAATATATATTCAAGAGAAATTAAATGAAGATACACCTTTTTAATAACAGTGCGCGCGGTAGTGTTTGGAATTTAACAGAATTTAAGTTCATATGAAAAATGATTGTAGAAAAATAAAATGTATGTATAATAATGTACTGCAGATACATTGAACTAAATAAACATTCATTATTTACGTTCATACCGAACGTCAAACACTTAAAAGTAAATCACAGGTTATTAGTCTGTGGTCAAAAAGTCGTTTTTAGTAGAGATTTTCAGTACAAACGTTATACATATTTCAATAAATCGAAAATAATTGCATAATAAAGTATTAGTAGACGTTCGCAGCTGACTTATTACAACAGAATTTTAAAAATGATTACAGATGTTACACTCTTTATTTATTTACACATTATGCGTTAAATACTAATGGCGGAAAAAAATTACAGTTTAATTTTGACCACTGAACGACCGCTAGTAGAGATAAAAGTCCAAAATTCAATTTCTAGACTCAATATATATCGAATCAACAAGTAAAGATTAATTTGCCATTTTTATAATAATAGGAATAGACTATAATAAGATTTATGTATCTTACCAATAAATCGTAATATTTCATTTGTATTCCTAAACTTTCTCCAACGGTTTTATATAACAAGTATCCTGGCCTGGGTATTAGAATATTTTTTCCTCTATCAGCAAGAACTGCAACTACCATCTCAATAGCATGAGAGCAACCACTACACAGTATAACATCCTCAGCGCTTACTTTACCCTGATGGGCACTGTATTCGGCTACTGCCTGCCTCGCCTCCAGATGCCCATTGGCAAATGCATAAGTTCGACTGTCATTTGATTCCAAGCAATCGGATACGGCTTTTATGATATTGTGAGGAATTTTCAAATTTCCAAACCATGTTGGATCACCTGAAAATTAAAAAATACCAATCATTGATGTTTCATAATAAATATAAAAAATACTGGCACATAAACTGTGTTGAAGGATATTTCATAAACCGATTTAATTTATTCAATCAATATTAATTATTTAATCTTTTGCGAAGGAATTTTAAATGCCCATTTTTACAGCCGAGTTACATTTATATATATATATATATATATACATTTATATATATATTAGGGTGGAGTGAAAAAAAAAAATTTTTTTTTTTTCTTAGCCTGTGGGTCAAATTTATAGCTTATAAAAAACAAAAATTTATGAAAAAAAAAAAAAAATTTTACTCAACATCTTGAGCCAGCCCACTCATTTTTAAAATTAATTACAAGTAAAAATATTTGGTTGCAAAAAAAAAATTTTTAAAGGCGTTCTAGGAACTTCAGAGTATCCTCTTTTATGCCAATTAAAAATCACAAGTTAAAAAAAAAAATTTGTGACTATTGTTTTAATTAAAAAAAAAAATCCCAAAAAGTACCATTCCTCTTTAGGGCACTAGAATAAAATTTGAGTTGGAAATGATCATAATTGTTAGTTCTTAGATGTTTTAAGAGATTCAAAGACAAAAAAAAATTTTTTTTTGCAACCAAATATTTTTACTCGTAATTAGTTTTAAAAATGAGTGGGCTGGCTCAAGATGTTGAGTAAAATTTTTTTTTTTTTTTCAAAAATTTTTTGTTTTTTATAAGCTACAAATTTGACCCCCAGGCTAAGAAAAAAAAAAATTTGTTTTTTTCACTCCACCCTAATATATATACATATATATATATATATATATATATATGTATATACCAACAGGCCCGGTGGACGTTGTCCTACCTTGATAATAAAAAAAATCTAAAATTCAACCGCAGCGCCCCCTACCGTTCCAATTGTGAATCTAGACCATTCTCGGATTCACTGGAAGTTGGAACACGTACACAAATTTTCATCAAAACCGTGCAGCCGTTTAGGAGGAGTTCACTGACATACACACGCACAAAATAAATTTATATATAAAGATATATATGTGTTTGTATTATATATAGCAAAAATGAGGCGAAGTTAAAAATTTTAATTGATTTTAGTGATAAAATTAATTCCTTTAGTTTATCTTTTTTGCCTATAATAGATTTTCACATAATTCATTTGTCTATGCCACTATAATAAAGAGAAGAGATCTAATCATATGTTTAAACTCAAAAAAATATTTTACAGATTTAAAAATACATTTCACCATGATGATAATGATCAGAAATCTCTTCTATGAAAACTAAAGATTTTAAATTTTGGAGAATAGAAAACAGAAGCTAGTACAAATTAAAAAAAATAAAGATTAGAAAAAATTTAGATGTGTACTTCGTACCATAATAGAAGATTTATTTCTGTACCTGAATAGTGTCATCATGGACATATTTTTTAAACGTCACCGTGAGGTTAACTTATATACGCCGTAAATTGAAAAGTTTAGGAACCTGTAACTTATATATGTACAATAACTTATACAATAATGTAATTGTTTTAGACGAACAATAAAGCATAACATAAAACAAACTCTTTAATTCTTCATATTTCCAATGCACAACCTTTGTAGTTGCCATCAATTGTTTTTCGTGAATAATAAAAATTCTTCTAGATATCGCTGGCTCTAATCTATATAGAAATGGCATCGTTTCTCAGAACATCGTCTGAACAATATCTTCATTTTAATGAATGAGACTAAAACAATGGCTCACATTTAGTTATAAAGTGCTATTACACCGTAATCGTGAATAATACGATGATTAAATTTTTGCTTATAAATTTATGCAATACCGACTATAACACTAGCAGAGTCAAACCCGGGAATTACTTTGACTCTGATAAATTACAAAATTAGCAATAAGATACTGAGATATTATTTTACCTAAAAATATTATTTAATACATATTTTATACCTAGATGGCCAGTGCTCATATTATGAAATATAAAACTATACTCGATTATAAAATTCACGGTAACTCAGTACAGATTGTTACAAATAAATCCAGAAGTTTTTCTGATGGCCGTCCGTCCGGTTTAGCTCCCAAAATAACTATTACTAAGTTATTAATCCTACACGATATTCTGACATAGTTGGTAAATATATAATATTTAAAAACTATCACGTACGTAATACTAATTGGAAGTAAGTAATTGTGCTAAAGAACTACGTTATAAACCAAAAGAGGTAGATGAGAGCGACAAGAAATGGAACAAAGAGGAATAAAGTATTAAGAAACGCAAATAGTGTATTGATTAAGTAATGTTTTTTTATATAATATACAATTAATTAAATATTTATATTATTTTTTATAGCTAAAGAACTTTCACATCTACTGCGTAACACGCATTCTTTTTAACAATGCACTAGAGTGATTTCACTTTTATGCATTCAACTAATTTCCATCATTAATATTGATAACATATATCAAAGTAGACCTAGTAGAATTGTGAGGTATTAAAAAATAAACAAGGTGATTCATTCAACTAAAACAAACACGTGGATTTGTATACGTGAACTCGATTCTATGTTAGTATGCATCTCATAGTCAAGTGATTCGATAGTCCACATGTACCAAGAACGCCTGTCTTTTAAACTTAGCCTGCCGAACCCAAACCTTACTTTTAACAATTTTGTTGCGACAAAAATTGTCGTATACTCGAATGTGAAAATAGTAGTGACAGCGATTTTGTTAAATTGTTAAATTATTTCTAATTCTCCCAACGATATACTAGCCTAACCGAGACTGTAGTCTCTACAAGATTAACGAAAAAAATATGTAAGCTATAATAAAATCAATTAAAATTAATGCCGCTAACTAAATCTCAGTAGTAAAATTATTTATTTGAAGACACTTTCAGAATAAAACATTACATATGTTTAGATTCTGATTTTTAGAACATGTGTTTCACTCACCGACTGACAGAGGAATATTTTTTTTCTTCGGGTTAGGTTTGACTTGAAGATTCTCAAAGATTTCTCTAATAGGGTTTACTGAAAGGACAGAGAGTGCAGAAGCACGCACGTCCCACTCCTCTCTCCTACCAACAGTTGGATATGTCATCTCTGCTTAATAACGAATAGATAATAACAATCACTTTCCATTGCACCGGGGTTTTGTAGTAAATTATGATATAAACAGTCACGGACAAATTAAAACTATTTGAAATGTAGATAAGGAGAATATTATCACGCTAGTATAATTTCAGGGTTCACTCTGAAAAAAACTTAATAAGCTTTGTTTGCTTGTTCGTGTGTTTTTATATGTACATTATATCTATTTATTATTATTTATTTATTTATTTATCAGACAACAGGAGTCCACAAAAACAAAAACAAATTATATAGTAATACATAACTAAGTAATAAGTTTAAAAATAAATTTAAATAATTATATTAATACTAGCGGGCCCGGCAGACGTTGTCCCGCCCTGATTATAAAAAAATCCTTGAAAAATTAAATACCAAAACGTTCCTCATGAATCACTTTATCCGCTGGTGAAAACCGCTTGAAAATCCGTTCAGTAGTTTTTGAGTTTATCGCGAACAGACAAACAGACAGACGCGATAGGGGACTTTGTTTTATACATACTATGTAATGATGTCCATATATACAAAGTTATAAGAGTATCAAATAGGATGAAAGGATGAACATTAGGGTGGGCCAAAAAAACTTTTAATTTTTTTTTATTAATTACCATGAAAATATCGTCTGAGATGACGGAAAAAAAATTGTGTTAAAGTTTCAGCTCTTAATATTAATATTAAGAGGTGGCGCATTAGAGTTTTTCTTTTTTTCTTTATTCCCATACAAAAAAAATCATATCTCACCATTCGTTGTTCGTACAGCAAAATTTTTCAAGAGTTTTTTGTAGAAATTGAACGTTCTACAAAAAAGGTTTCCTTAATTTTTTTTCGCACGCCTCGCCATTTTAAAGATATTCAAGATTGAAATTTAAAGATTTTAAGGTACATTTCTTTTTTGCTTCTGAATTTTGTAAGTCGTTGACAAATGAACGTTATGAAATGCGCAATACATATTTCTGCAGGAAATTAAATGCTCTACAAAAAAAGGTCTCTTATGCTCAGTCGATTAGAATAAGCGTTTGAAAGATATTTATGATCAAAGTTCAATACTTATCGCTCTTACTAATTTTTCAACATTTTCTTCGGAAAATTTTAATATAATTCATTAGTTTCGAAAAAATTAAGTTTTTATCAGCACAAAAATACTTTTATCTATTATTTAAATTATTTTTTATATACATGTACGTTCGGGTGGGCCAAAAAATTTTCAAATTTGTTGAAAATGTTGAAAAATTAGTAAGAGCGATAAGTATTGAACTTTGATCATAAATATCTTTCAAACGCTTATTCTAATCGACTAAGCATAAGAGACCTTTTTTGTAGAGCATTTAATTTCCTGCAGAAATATGTATTGAGCATTTCATAACGTTCATTTGTCAACGACTTACAAAATTCAGAAGCAAAAAAGAAATGTACCTTAAAATCTTTAAATTTCAATCTTGAATATCTTTAAAATGGCGAGGCGTGCGAGCGAAAAAAATGAAGGAAACCTTTTTTGTAGAACGTTCAATTTCCTACAAAAAATTCTTGAAAATTTTGCAGTACGAACAACGAATGGTGAGATATGATTTTTTTTGTATGGGACTAAAGAAAAAAAGAAAAACTCTAATGCGCCACCTCTTAATATTAATATTAAGAGCTGAAACTTTAACACAATTTTTTTTTTCGTCATCTCAGACGATATTTTCATGGTAATTAATAAAAAAAAAAATTAAAAGTTTTTTTTGGCCCACCCTAATGAACATCACACTATTATATAACAAACGATATCCAGTGCTTCACAAAAGGATTATCGTACATATCTACCTTTGTTCTCATTATATTATTGGGACTATCGTGAAGTCTACCCAGGATGGATGCTATTCTCTTACGGATAATAGCATAAAAATCATCAACTCTGGCATTTACAAACATCCCAGAACCGCTACAAAATCATGGTCATCTCAATAAAATCTATAAATGTTATTATATTGGACACGCAATGCGTTCACAGTCCTTTTACTGAAGCTGATCCATAGGTTGCTCGTATAAAAATATTGACAAAATGCTCAGAATAACTGGATTTTAACTTCGTCACTACAACGAGCAATCCTACGAATCAACATATTCCCTCTAAGTGGGAGTGCTTTACGTTCTCTTTCAATATCATTATCATCTTTCATTTCCGCCGTGATAATGTGTCTAAGATATTTAAATTCATATACTTTATTCAAGGGCATACCATAAAGTTTATATGGTGGTAGAGCCACGCTGAAGTTATTATTGGTTTCAGCATGAATAGGTTGGCTCGCCCGGGGTAGTACCACCCTCTCATAGAAAACCGACGTGAAGTAACAGTGTTCGCATTGTTGCGTTTCGTTCGGTCACTGAGAGCGCCGGAGGACCACCTCCACTCTCCTCCCTTTTCCTCTCCCCTCTCCTTCCCTCCCTTTCCCCCAAACACAGGCTAGCAACGCACTTTCGAGTCCCCTGGTGTTGTAAGTGTATATGGACGGTGGTGATCACTTAACATCACTTGAACCACCTGTTCGTTTGCCTGCTATTACATAAAAAAAAGATTTATAGGGGGTATGTTTCCTGAAAAGCTTTTATCAGCAGTAAATACCATATATTCACTTTTTTAATATTATACTTTAAGCGATGTTTACTAGCATAAGTCTCCCAGACAAGCAAAATTTTTCTCATAGCACCAACCGTAGGACTGTCATTCTCATAACTTATGTTATTCATCATCTGATTATCAATCGTGCATCCTGCATGAATTCCGTATAATTAAAGGATAAGGTATATTTATATACAAGTTAAAAAGTTTCAGGGAACTTATACCCCCTTGTCCACCCCACAATCCAATCTGTATATATCAGAGGTTTCTCCCATCTATCTAACGTAATTTTCTTGGTGTCCGTACCAATGTCGAAAAATGTTAGTAAGTTCGTTGGGTAAACCGGTGTTCCTTAACTTACTCCATAATGAGTTATAGGAAACTAGATCGAAAGCTTTGGTTAGATCTAGAAAACAGGCATAAACGGGTGTTCTTCGGCTGGTATAGTACCTGACGGTCTGCTTAAGAGCTAAAATATTATATGTATACTAGCGGACCGGGCGGACGTTGTCCTGCCTTGAAAACAAAAAAAATCCTAAAAGTCGATCGCAGCGCCACCTGCCGGGTCCAATTGTGAATCTAAACCATTCTTGAATCTCCACGAACACACACAAAAAATTTCATCAAAATCGGTCCAGTCGTTTAGGAGGAGTTCAGTCACATACACACGCACACAAGAAATATATGTATTAAGATTATTATAGATATTATATTATATGTATAGCGAATGCCACAATATCATAATTAAATAAAATTATAGAAGCAAACAGCAATCAGTAAGTGGCTATATCCAAAATCTTAGAAATAAGTATTTATATAATGAAAGATATTGAATAAACTTAATAATAATAAGAAATAGAAATAGGTGCTTAATTAATCGTATGTATATTATCACATATTATTTTCTGAACCAGTTTACAGGACTATTCGCGGACATTAATAAGATACGAAAAACAAGTTTAATGTATATCAGTCAGAAGACTTTCTGTATATTAAATAATTACAGAATCGACTATTAGAATCCCTATTAAAAATCATGGTGTGAAAATCAAAGCCATTATGGCGAAATGGGTTAGACCAGAAGAATATCCTGATACCAGAATTGGAATCCCGATTCCATCAAAATTTTTTTCGGAACTGGCACTGGCACTTTTATTGGTTTTTATTTAATTTATGACCACTGTCAACAAATGCTGAAAGGGCACATCGTGTCGTACAGAAATTTGGAATGCCTCTTGGGATCTGTTCGTAGGAACACGATCTACCTGAAATTACTTTGAATGGTTTTAAATGGTTTTAAAAATTCGTCATTAGCTGATTATCCAGCCATGAGACTTTTACAAGCTAATTATTACAATCAGATATTAAGAAAATAATTTCATTATTACCAAAAAATCAGATATCAGGTATCAGTACCAGAATCTTAGATATTAGGTTTATCATTATTAGAAGTGCAGCTATCAGAATTATCAGGTGTATTTTTAACAATATCAAATTACAGCTTAAGTTTGAAATAGTTGAAGGTCACACAAGAAAAAATAAATGATATATAAATCTTAATAAGACATTACTCATATCTTTACCCAGTAAGTAACTATATAAATAAAATATTGTGTTGGAAAAACTTCTCGATAGTTTTCGATATTTTTTTTTAGTTTTACTTCTTAAACACTTTTGGTCCTTACTTAAAAAAAGTAAGATTTTAAGAAACTAAGATTTTTAGATGGTTATAGCCACGTTTAAGCTACTATGTTTGCAAAAAATCAAATAATAGGTTTAGTAGCTAAGGAATAAAAGAGTAGCACACAAACAAAAAAAGGATTGTGTGGTTTTATGAAACCACGGTAAAAGTGAAACTTTTTTTCACACTATAGACATTTAACTAATAATAGTCTATACACTACACGGTCAGCTGCTGCGAACTATAGGCGCCACCATATTGGCCCTGGCTGCTCTGACGAGCGCCTTTCACTTTATCCCTACTCCGCGGCCGACCATCACGCGACATGCAACACACAGACGAAAAAGTTTGAGACGATGTTATAAAAGTTTCACTTTAATAAAAGAAGAAATTCATCTTCGCGTTAGTTAATATCTACCATATAAAAACTGAACATTATTTTCCGTGGTTAGGATCTAAAAACTCTATTACAGGAAAGAAGTTTCAAAATCAATTTATGATATAATCGTAAATTGAGATCTTATGAAGGAATTAAATAAATATCACAATTTAAGTACCTGTATTTGAAAGGTATTATTCACTAATCCTAATACCAAGATCTTTTACTTACGCCTCAATAACTCATAGATTTTGTCTTACTTTTTTAAAATTAACCTGTCGCACCTTATTTCATTATTCAAAATGGGGAATATATAGATATCTTGTATTTTTTTTTTCTCGAACTGATTACGCTATTGACCTAGCAAGGTTTTAGGGAACGTACCCAAACCACGTGCCCCGTTTAAAGGGGGAAGGGGGTCGTCAAAGTACCACGCTTGGTTACAGGGAGGAGGGAGGGGGTTAGCGTCACGTAGTCAATATCCTAAAAAGGAAATCTCTCGTTTTTAAAACTCACAGGCAGCAACAATGACGTACATATACCAAGACGTCAGCTGATTGAAAACTAACAGTTTGTAGGGCAGTGCACTTGCCAACCAAATCGACGAGAGTTTGTGCCGATATAATAATGGCGTACAATCGATTGTACTGTACATTGCGTTCGTTGAATGTTACAAGGATTACTTGTCAATACAAAAAGAATGAAAAAAGACTTGTTTTTGTAAATTATATCCCTATATTTGTACAATGTCATTTTACATAACTTTTTCTACTTGATGATAATTTTTCTGTCCTCTGGCCGGGAAATGGCAACTTTCTGGCTGCTGTGCTAAAAGTGTTTGCGTTTGGCAGTTATATGCTTTTGCCAGTTGAAACGCTTGTCCAGATCCTGGGTATCGTACTTGGTATGCTCGTAGAACTTCTAGGTTCTTCAGCTTTACTGACGGCCAGATACCTTTTCTTAAGGTAAAGATAACACTAACTAATTTAGTTTCATTCTCCATTTTAACCAGGTAGAGACGTCAATAACATCTGACGGAAAAAAACGCCGCGACTCGAGCTCACGACGCTTATCCGTCTGTAGAGAATCGCGATCGGTTACGATTATTACGAAAGAAGGTTAGGACTCGTATTTCTGAGGTCCGGGCCGACAGATGGGATAGGTTCCTGGTGGACATCCGGCCGTCCCACCTGGCGTACTGGAAACTCGCGCGAACATTTAAGTCAGACGAGACTATTCCGATGCCCCCTCTCGATAGAGGCCACGGATTTAGAGAAACAATGTTCACCGAACACAGCAAACACTGACCCTATACATATTGGATCGATCGAGACCTCGGTAGAGCGCGCGCTCGCATCCCCGCCGGCTGATACGCTAACTCCTATCACTTTTGAAGAAGTATCGGATGCCATCAAGCGTTTAAAGCTTAGGAAGTCCCCAGGTCCCGATGGGATCAGGAACGAAGTATTGAGACTCCTTCCTGACCACATCATAGCTTTATTGGTCTGCATCTTCAATGCGGCCATATCCCAGGGCCACTTTCCAGCCGCCTGGAAGAAGGCCATAGTGATAGGCATACACAAGCCCGGCAAAAAAGCTACGCTTCCCGATAGCTATCGCCCGATTAGCTTGTTAGATACATTAGATATATTATACGAGCGGCTCCTTCTGAACCGTCTCCAGGTCTCGATTACAGATTTAAAATTATTACCACTTGAGCAGTTTGGATTTCGTGCCGAACACTCTTGCACGAATCAAGTACACCGCCTCACGGAGTACATTTTCTCTAATTTTAATGCCGACCCGAAACGTAAACCGAAACGCACAATTGCAGTCTTCTTCGATGTCGCCAAAGCCTTCGATAAGGTCTGGTATGGAGGACTCATCCATAAATTATGTAAATCTCACGTACCCGATAAGTTAATTCATATTATCCGCGATTATCTCACTGATAGGACTTTCCGCTTTAGAGTGGATGGGGAACTATCCCCGCCCCACCCGATACACTCAGGTGTGCCACAGGGCTCCATACTCACACCCTCGCTCTTCAATATGTTCATCAGTAAC
Source organism: Antheraea yamamai (assembly GCA_036509395.1). Taxonomy (NCBI): domain Eukaryota; kingdom Metazoa; phylum Arthropoda; class Insecta; order Lepidoptera; family Saturniidae; genus Antheraea; species Antheraea yamamai. The sequence continues at coordinate 14,833,335 of AP028427.1, read as the reverse complement.
CTACCTCGGTCTCCGGGGGTCAAGGTAGGTTGTTATGCTGGGATAGACGTTGGTCCTTTTGTGACCACTTCAAGCATATAGGCCCCAAAGCGATGCGCATCGCTTCCACGCTGGCGAGCGTACTTCCAAATTTAAGAGGCGTTAACGACAGCAGTCGCGCCTTATACACGGGGGTCATAAGATCAATCGCCCTCTATGGTGCGCTAGTGTGGTATGACGCCTTAACGATTGGTAACCGTAGGACTCTACGGAGTCTACAACGAGTCATGGTCATCCGAAGCATTCGAGGATACCGGACAATAGCGTATGAAGCAGCGTGCCTTCTGGCGCGATCTGTTCCCTGGGAATTAACAGCACTCTCCCAAGCAGAGCTATATTTTTAGAGCTCTGAAAAGGTTGACCGCAGAGAGCGTATTGCTCCACGAGAGAAAGACGCAGAGAAGGCCCAGCAACAGCTTGTAATATGGAGAATATGGCGGGAAAGACTGGCTTCACCCAGTGCAGGATTTAAAATCATCGAGGCGATTCGTCCAGTGTTTTATGAGTGGATACAAAGAAGCCATGGTGTCCTCACCATCAGAGTGGTGCAAATACTTACAAGACGCGGATGCTTTGGCAAGTATCTGAACAGGATTGCTGGGAAGGAACCAACAACGAAGTGCCATCATTGTACCGAGGAAACCGACACTTCCTTGCACACACTGGCTGTATGTCCGGCATGGGAAGAGGAAAGAAGTATACTTACGGTAAGCGTCGGTAACGATCTTTCTCTCGCAGCAATAGTCAAAGCTATGGTAAGCCAGGAGTCGGCCTGGAATGCTGTGGTGTCCTTCGCCGAGAATGTCATGTTCAGGAAAGAAGCTGCGGAAAGAGACAGAGAGAGAGATGCCAGCGCCTCAACTATTCGCCGTCGAGGAGCTGGGCGAGGAGCCGGGCGAGGAAGAAGAAGAGGTGGAGGCGATTTCCACCAAAGGCCGCCCTAAGGGAACCTCCCATGTAGGCTACGTAGGTGTGGGGGGAGTAGGTTTAGGAAACCTCTGGCTTGCCTACTTACACTGTAAGTAGGCAAGACCAGGGGTTAGGCGGGCGTAGGGTTTGAGTAGGTAGGTAGGGATGGTAGGGTTAGGGTATAGGTAGGGCGGGGGGAATGGGTGGTGCTGGCTAGGTGACCTCTGGCTTGCCTACCTACTTGGTGGGTAGGCAAGTCCAGGGATTGGCGGGCGTAGGGTTTGAGACAGGCAGGATAGGGTTAGGACCGAGGGATGGGGGAGGGTTGCGTAGGTTAGCGTAGACCGGAGGGGACCTCAGGGTGGCTTAGGCGGAGGAGGAGTAAACCTCGATAAAAAATCAACGGTGGGACGGTGGCGGAGCGGCTTAGCCTCTTCGCTGCCGGCCGAACCCAGGGGGGAAGGGGCGGGGGTCCTGACTTCCCATTGCACGGGTTCGGCGGACTGGGAGGCAGTTTTGTAACTGGGCTGCCTCAGCGAGTGCGGAGTGGGAAACGCCTGCCGCCGGGGCGTCTCGGAGCTTGCTCACGCTACCCCGAGGCACTCCCATAGTGCGGCGTAGGTTATCGTGGAGTTTTTTAGTCGATTGAAAGTCGACTCAGCTCAGGACCTCCCCCGGGGACCAGGCAATGTCTGTGAAGAAGGTTCTCCACGATAAAAAAAAAAAAAGAAAGGTTGTTATGCTGACGATACCGTTATTTGCACTTCCAGCTGGCGGTCGGACTTTCTTAGGAAGCGCATCGAAAAGGCCGTTTGCATACTCGGTGAATGGTTTCGTCGATGGCGCATAGAAGTTAATCCTGATACGAACGCCGCGATACTTTTCGATCCTTTATGACGTAATAATAAATAACCTCGAGCCCGTCAGGCTATACGGAACCGATATAACTTGGGCCGGCGAGGTCAAATATCTCGGTGTTACATTAGATAAACATTTAAAGTCGAGTCACATATAGATAGAGTGCGAAACAAAGCCGCTATGGTCTTGGATCGCCTCCATCCGTTGCTTTGTCATAGGAGTAAGATGTCCCTCAGACACAAGTTCACTTTGTATAAGACATGTATCCGTCCCGTGATGACATTTAGCAGTCCCGGTTTGCACATATGTCGTTAGATAATTTTCATAAATTTCAGGTTCTTCAAAACCGCGTTTTACGTAAAGTAACCGGTGCCCCGTGGTACGTCCGGAGAGTCGATCTCCATAGGTACCTGGAGATGCCTTCTATCTGGGCGTACGTAAAATCACTTACGATTAGTTATTTTGAAAAAGCCGTGAATCATCCCAATCCGTTAGTGGTATCCGCCGCAAAATACGAACGCGTACGGAACGCTGCGCGTTATAAAAGACTTATAGCCGCAGTATTAGGCACCCGAGCGCCACTTACATTATTTTCCTTACAATGACTTTTTGCCTCGGGTGTCCGGAACCCGAGTCGGAATCGGAAGAGCGCGAACCGCGGCGGAGACGTTTATGATAGGTTACGATTTTAAAACCGTTATCATCTTGCGCAGAGGGCGCGTGGATCGTGGACGACGCGGGGATCGTGGTTGACACGGGAATCTCGGACGACGCTACGGGCGCCGCCACATTGAGCTCCATATTGGAGCCGGTCTCCGAGCTAGAGCTTGGTATGGGGGCTTCTAACGGACCCCTATCGATCCCATTTAAAGTAGATTGCGGTGAGAGAGACGCGAAGGAGTTGGAGGTTGCCACACGGCGGGTACATATTGAACGTCCTCGGAGAACTGGGAAAGAAGATTCACAAACGCGGAATTAACTGACCCTTCGTGAAGTCCCTGCGCGAGGAGACCGACGCGAAACCTATCCAATACTTCTTGCAAGTTATCCATTCCGTGGATTGAGGGGGAGGGACGATGACGCGAATCAACCTCCCTGCCTTAAAGGCAGGGGGGCACGCCACACAAAAACTACGGGACTATCCCGAGTCCGGACCAAGAGAGCTATTTAAAAAGAACCAGAAGAAGAAAACAATACAAGAAATGCGTGAGCGAGACAAGCAAAGGAAAATAAAATACGTAAATAAACAACAAATAAATAAATAGGTAACTAAATAAATAAATCATTGAAAAATAAATAAATGTATAAAGAAATGACGACTAAAGGAATAAAGAACTACGTAAATAACTAGATAAATAAATGAGTGAACAATAAATGTACCAAGAAAAGCAATAAATAAATAGAGCCGCGTAGAAAGGTCTCACTTAATTTCAGGAATCGAGAATGCAGATGTGCAGCGCTCCTGTGCGCTACGTCAGCCAGATCGGAACTTCACATCGAAAACCGAACACTCACGAAATAATAACGAACGTCACTAACTCGCGAGTATCGAGATCGAGCGTAGGACGCAGCAGAACGCACGACCGTTCTCGTCGATGGACCGATTGGAACTCCTAGATATCTTCTATAAAAATATTGTAGTGAGTACTATAAATAACCTATAACTATAAGTAATATGTAATACGTATAATATTTGTCTACATGACATGATTATTATGTTAAGGAACACTATTCCAGAAAATGTTAAGAGTGAGACTCTTATATTTTATAATAATTTGTTAAATGTAGTTTATTGTTTTTACGATTAATATATTGTAGCATGTAGTTTTTCACAATGTAGAACATTTTATGACTTACTCAAGCATACCAAGTTTTAGTGCTCATTTCGATTTCGTGAAAAAGATATAGTAATAAGGTAATAAATAATATTGACACTAACATTAATTAATACTTTACCTGCTTACCTAAATATATTCTAGACTATAAGAGGCGTCCAATCATATTAGATAGTAAATATCGTGGCACTACGGGTTATAAATTGCCTTTGAAATATTAAATTGTAAACATTTTGTTAACCATAAACTATGTTTTCTCTAAAATGATGTTTAAAGATGTGCGTGCACGCGTTGATTTACGACCTCTAAGATCGCAATCCCTGGGAAATTCACACCTCCGGATAACCACACACTTTGAAAAATAACAACCAAGAAAACGATCACAGGTGTGATTACATTATAACTCGTAGATAGTTGATAGGACCTGGAGGAAAGTCTTTCGTCTACGCATGAAATATTTATAGTATGGCTCTTATATATTCTATATTTTTTTGTAGCATGTAGTTATTTATATGAACTAAATGCAATAGCCATTTATAAACACTGTGACTTGTATTTTGGGATACATGCTGGTAACATGGGTGCTTCATTCACTAATGCGTATATGTATGATGAGCTTAGCTACTTTAGCTTAGTAAGAATCAATTGTACATCCAAGGCAACAGACTAGACCGATGATCGGCTACTATCCATAAGGTGCCAAACCTTTGAGCTTGTTGCCTACCGGCTGAGCGCCATAAGCGCTCGCCCTATTATTTCGGTGAAGCTGTGAAAGCCCATAAGGATAATAGCGTATAGTCAGTTTAAAAAATGTGTTTTGGTATATATTATTAGATATTGTCAGTAATAGCAGTGTTGAATATTTTAACACAGTAGCAACTGCCCATGAGTTTGTCTACGTTAAATTACAATATAAAGCATGACGGTAAAATATAGCGTAGCCCCACATCGTAACAAATTATAATAAAATGAAGTCTATAAAAACTCTGTTGTAATTTAAAGCAAAGTCGCGGGCGGTTTCTAGCATTTTGTAATAAACAAAATTAATATTTGTTACAGAATCTAATGATAAATAGGTATTAAAATACAATTCACCTACATTGTTTATTAATAGATACCTAACTATTGTGTTTTATTCATATATCAATAAACGACTTCTACTTGCACACGTTATGTATACCTACTAATAACAATAATTATACTACAAAGAGTTTTGTTAATAACGGATAAACTCAAAAAATATTTAACCGATTTAAAAGTATCTTTCACGTATAGAAACCTTTTTTTTTAATTAACATATGGATGAGTGGATCTCCGGGGGGAGAGTGGGTAATATCCGACTCGCACGGACTAAAACCCGACGGTGTACTGACAGACCGTATTTGTTGGGGCGGCAAGGGATCGTACTAACTACTCAACTTTCGATAGCCGCACCAAAGGCGCGACCGGCGGATGCCGACTACCGGACTCCTGCCTGACAGGAAGACAGGCTGAGTACACTCCAGCTGCCTCCCCTTGTCAGCCAGACCTGTGCAATGAGGAGATGGACCCCCGGCCCATCCCCTCAAGTCCGGCTACGGTGGCGGGAGGAGGTGGGCGAATTGCCACCTTCTTCGCGGGCCCTCCCCATTGACTCCTTCTACGAGATGACCTCCTCGCAGAAAGAGGCCATCGCTTGCCATACCTATTCGCTGCCGAGCATGGCCAAAACCATACTCGCCAGCAATAAGTCTTGGATAAACAAGGAGTGGGACTCCCTGTGGTTTCGGCTGGTGCAGGTACTCACCGGACATGGATTTTTCGGTTGGTACCTGGACCAGATCGCTAGCAGGGAACCGACGGTCCCGGACATGGATGTTTCGGATGGTACCTGCACCAGCCGCAACGACAGGGAACCACACCCCCTGTTTATCCACTCTGGCAGGACCGGGCGGACGGCGTCAATTGTGTAACGCCTGTAACGCGCGTCCGCCAAGTCCTGAAAGCTGCATTATCAGAGAGTAACATGGTCTGTATTTTATTTGCAAAATCTATATGAGTACGAGCGAAACCGCAAGCATAAACCATTAACGCATTCATTTATACTAACGTAAACTCAAATTCATTCCGAAGCTTCCATAACTACACTAGTATCTAAATAATTATTCAATAAAAGTTAAATAGTTTATGCAAAACAACATAATTTTAATTTTGTATATTTAAATGCCGACATTCATATTATCTTAATATTATATATTATCATATTCGCTGATTACTATATAACGCATGATACCGGCTATCAATATCTATTAACGCAATCTAATATATAAAAATGTCGTGTCACGGTGTTTGTGGTCGAATTCCTGTGAAACGGCTCGACCGATTTTTATGAAATTTTAAATATATGTTTGATAGGTATGAAAATAGGTCGTAAAGTATATTTTATACCTCTAGATGATTAAAATGACCCAATCCAGATTTTTTTTCAACTTTTTTTGTCTTTTTACATATTTGTTTGTATTTTTACATAAACATAACTTCTCGAAATCTCAAAAGGCGTATCAACCAAATGTCAACTTTTCAGCAGTTCTACAACTATAAGTTGTTACAATAAACAAACAAAATAATGAAAATAGTTATAAGATTTCCCAAAATTGTAAAACATATACGTATATAATACTGACCGATCACCATGAAACTTAGCACAACTAAGTATTTTTACATCGAAAAGTTTTTATCTGTTTTACTATAACTTGCTGCTAGATGGCGCAACTTTCCATCAATTTATACATAGCGTGGACGGTAAATACTGAGCGCCAATTATATTATAATTATTAAATTCTTATAATATCATTACTGAGCGCCGTACAACTGGTAGGTATTTCAATAGGGAGACAAATATTTACACAAAATAGTTTGCTATAACACACGTACTTATAACAAAAAAACAACAATAGCCAGAAATAATAACAAACGCACGTGGAGTTAAATTTATTAAATGCAGTAAAACAAAATATCGTTACTTCATCCAGGCGGAAGTAGCCAAATAATTAACAAAATACTTTTCGCAAACAACGTCTTTATCAATCAAAGGTGTATGAAACGGTTCGTTTATCAGATTAATCATTACCTAATTATATATCACGTCATACGAAAACATATTAATCGTACCATCATCTGCCGACACAAATTAATGACACCTGCGGGCTGCGACCGCTGTTACTACTTCACCAACAGCATTGTTATGAAGTGACAGCCTCACATTACCCTCGATACTAACCCAGAACCCTGATAAATTAATAAAAACTGTAATAAGAAAAATTGTTGTTTAATAATCTAATTAATTCCATTATCTGCTTTTTGTAGTATACGTTAACAACAAACTGTATTATATAATGAACATAGGTACAGTTATGCGTGGGTATTCATAAAGTGTGATAAGTGCACCCACCCACGATATTGTCATTGATTGTCAGTCGTTAATAAATAAGTGATTGTGTTACGTAAAGAGTTTGTTTTTCTCTAAATATAAACCAGTGGCGACGAGGGTGGGATTTTTTTGTTGCAAAAACTATGGCCAGCGCTTCCCTTTGTATCTGACTGTAATGTCTCTCAGCTTCCGATAGTGTGCGAGAAGCATAGCAAATAGGCCGTTCCCCTCTAGCATCTGTGGTGGACAGCACGGCTCCCACACCCCGTGCACTAGCATCACATGTCACAATTAACGGTTTTTCTAAACTATAGTCAGCCAATACTTCAGTGCTAGTTAAGTAATTTTTTACCGTTTTAAATGATACGTCACAACTTTGGTCCCACACTCAACGTGATGATTTTTTCAATAACTTAAACAACGGAGTTAAATGTGTACTGAGATTTCGTATAAATTTCCCGTAAAAATTTACCATACCAATAAAAGATCTTAGCTCACTGACGTTAGATGGCTTTGGTATTTCAACAATAGCCTTTATTTTATCGGGACTGTATGAATCCATTTCTAACGATATTATGGCCTAAGTAGTTGACTGAGTCAGCTAAGAAAATACATTTATTTTTGTTTAATTTAAGTCCGTTACGTTTTAACCGCTCAAATACTTCTTGAATCGCCCTTAAATGGCCTTGTCTTGTAGGTGACGTAATTAGTACGTCATCACAAAAAACTGAAACACCCGGAATATCAGATAACAACCCAGTTGTAATTGTAGAAAAAATATCTGGACTCGAAGAAAGACTATACACTAATCTATTGTACCTGAACAAACCCCGGTGTGTATTAATAACTGTGTATTTTTTCGACTGATCATCTAACAATATTTGGTTATATGCCTGTGAAAGATCAATTTTAGATAACTCTACATCGCCGTTAAGATTGGATAATAACTCATCTATTCTAGGTAATGGAAATTTGTCGACCAGTAAAACGGGATTTAATGTCACCGTGAAGTCAGCACAGACACGTAACGCACCATCAGATTTATTAACCAAAACCAGGGGAGTAGCCCACTCGGAATGTTCAACCGGCTCAATCGTACCGTTTTCGATCATATAATCTAACTCGTCGAGGCGGTCGCGCATCGCATACGGCAAGGGGCGCGCGTGGCAAAATACCGGCACGGCGCCGTCTTGAACGCGAAGTGTCGCTCGTCCGCCCGTGTACTGGCCCAACGCTCCATCAAACAATTCACCATATCTGTCAATTAACATTTCAATATTCTTATCTTTATGTAATATAAATTTTTCATGTGACATACTATGAACATTTAATAAAGGTATTTGAATTTTTAATTCTGCTAACCACTGACGCCCTAAAAGCGGTATTTTACCGTTATCAAACACATCAACAAGTCTAAGATTTTACAGATAGTACCATATTTAACTTGCGGTTTTATCAATCCTAACGGTTTAACAATATCACCAGTATAATAACTTAAGGTCAAGTTACATTCAGTTAAAGGTAATTTATAAAAATATTTTAAATACGTATTTTTACTAATACAAGAACAAGGACAACCTGAGTCTATTTCCATTGAAAGTGGTTTTCCTTCTATAATAATTAACATATTTACCGATGGATAATTTTTCAATCCACTTTGACGTAGAATCTACCATGACTAATTATGAATTACTCTGTATGGGGTCCAAGAAATCAAGATGTAATCTTCTCCATGGTCGCCCGAGCCATGGCCACGGACAGGGGGAATGAGCTGGTGGCGCCTCTGCATGTGCAGCGCACGTTCTACACGTTCGACATTCAGCTTCAATAGCCTCATCAATGCCTGGCCACCATACGTCACTTCTAGCTAAACTTTTCATTTTTGACATTCCCATATGTGTTTCATGTAACTCACATAATACATGCTTGCGAAACTTTTCAGGAATAATAATCCTGTGACCCCACATTATGCAGTCTGATTCTAAATAAATTTCATTTTTGCGGTTTAAATAAGGTTGCAACTGCTTAATATCTGTCTGTTCTGGCCAACCATTTTCAATATACGTGTAAATACGTCCCAACATAGGATCCTTCAGTGTTTCTAGGCGCAAAGTTTCAGCACTACGGAGTAGATGCGGAGTAACTGTAGTTGAACTATGTTTATTGATTATTCTTTTTATTTTAGACTAGCTGACCCGTGCAACTTCGTCTGCACCAAATCGGTTATTACCGGTTTCAATTGTATTTTTAAACGCAAATAATCTTAAAAAACCTAAAACCCTATTGCAGCGTTATCCAGCACTTCCAATCGTGAATCCAAACTATCCAGGGACTCACTCAAACATATACCCAGTTGGTATGTGAGAAATCTTTTAAAATAAGCCTAGACTCTGTTCGCAGCATTACCTAAAGTAGTGTCATCAAAGTGAAGATCAAAACTAACTTACATATATTGCCGATAAATGTCTTCCCAGTACCCCTTGTAACTTCATCATGTAATATACTGTAAAAGTTGAACTTTATCTACATTAAATTTCCATTTTGTTTTAGTTGTTTGTTTTATAAGAATTTGTAAAGTATACGTGAAATCTGCATTCAATTTTAATTTGGTCACATTTATTTTACTTTTGACATACAAACCACCTTTTTTACTGAGATACTGAACTTGGGATAATATACCTTTCTAACAGTGAAAGAATTTTTGAAATCGGACCAGTAGTAGGTACCAAGCATTCCTCGAAAACAAAACTTTACCACTCATTATAATATTAGTATAAATACAACATAGTAACTGCAAACAGTAGTCCGGTGAAGCTGTTAAGACCTTGCTAGGTCAATAGCGTGGTCAGTTCGAGAAAAAAAAAGTAACTGCATACACCTCAACTGATTTATTTTAATCTTAGATTCACAAACCTGAACCCAACTACTTCAAGACTCAATAACATTTAGAAAACTAATTTTATCAAATATCGAAACAACACACGTACTGATAGAACTCTAGTTGAGATTCATCTTCTACAATGCAATGTAACTATTATCTAGGTTTATGTTTTAGGAAAAAATCTTGTCACCTTTGTTTAGCAAACATTTTTTATACAATAAAATAAATGTAACAACATATAAGTGACAGTTTCGTTTATACGTATTTTTTTCATATGAGGTCAATAATTACGCATAGAAATGTCATATAGCCGTAGCTCAGTTATAACGTACTGGACACTATACGGTCCGCCGGAGCCGACGGTTCGAATCCCGGCGATTTTTTTTTTGGTATTTTTTTTAAAGTAGCTTAGGGATATATGGCTTATCTTTTTAGCTAATCTGTCTGCTATATATAGCACAATGAAAATTTACCAAAATCCGTCAAAAATTTCATTAACTACAAATTTTTGACTTTCGTCCGTTATCCTGGAGAATCCCTTGCGTTTTATGAGATAAAAAGTATTCTAGATGTAACCTTGTAATATTAGTTATCACTGTGCCAAATTTCGTCAAAATTGGTTCAGTACTTTTAGAGTGGTACGTGTTCAAAGGGACAGACAAACAGGCAGATCCTGGAGAATCCCTTGCGTTTTATGAGATAAAAAGTATCCTAGATGTAATCTCGTAATATTAGTTATCACTGTGCCAAGTTTCGTCAAAATCGGTTCAGTACTTTCAGCGTGATGCGTGTTCACAGGGACAGAAAGACAGACAGACAGACAGACAGACAGACAAAAATTGTAAAAAGATTAGTTTTGGCTTCTATATCGATAACAAAGTCTACCCCAATCAAAATTTTCAAAAAATATTTAATGTACAGATTTGACCTTGCTACAGTTTTATTATAGTATAGATAGAAGATAGATAAGGTACCATACAAGTAGTGATACATTTTATATTGTAAGATTTCATATTTTGTTATTACAATAGTTGGTGAGGTGTAGTATACGTTAACAACAAACTGTATTATATAATGAACATAGGTACAGTTATGCGTGGGTATTCATAAAGTGTGATAAGTGCACCCACCCACGATATTGTCGTTGATTGTCAGTCGTTAATAAATAAGAGATTGTGTTACGTAAAGAGTTTGTTTTTCTCTAAATATAAACCACTTTTATTAATAAAATAACCGTAAATTTCTCGTCTGTACATAAGTTACTTCTAAAATATTATATGTAATTTCAGATAAATAACAAGGAATAACATACATCAGGATCATTTTTGAATTATTTTTATGGTTGACTCACAGCCCCTCGGAACTTCGCATTTGTGTGTAATATTATGTTATGATTTTTAACGAACAAATTATATGGAGAAGGGATCTCAAGTTGATGTTTCTTTTTAATTTTATATTTGGCACCAATCTTCCCGATTACTACTGCCATTGTCGAATAGATACTAATAATATTATGTCTAGTGATAATTTCAATGTTCCAACAAGATAGTCGCTCCCTTGTCAGTACTTTCCAGGGAGTTTTTGTGGCATCTGAGAATTCGTGCTCCGTAGTATAATTTCCCATCCACTTCAATTCTGCACAATATCCGCACTACATTACGTAAAATGCCACCTTTTACAAAATAAAGAGTCAAGTACTTAACACAAGATTATGAATAAAGTATAAAAGCCACTATATAATAGACTAAGATCGTGCCATAAACACTTTTCTTTCTCTTAAATGTTCCCACATGCAAACTATTCGAATTCGAATACACAGTTTAATGCAAACTACAAATCTACTAAATACTAGCGGACCGGGCGGACGTTGTCCTGCCTTGAAAACAAAAAAAATCCTAAAAGTCGATCGCAGCGCCACCTACCGGTTCCAATTGTGAATCTAAACCATTCTCGGATCCACTCGAACACGCACAAAAAATTTCATCAAAATCGGTCCAGTCGTTTAGGAGGAGTTCAGTCACATACACACGCACACAAGAAATATATATATTAAGATAATATATTGTATTGTAATATATATTCTTATATTATTTCATGATAAAATGTAATCCGGTAAAGCTATTAAGACCTTGCTAAGTAAATAGCGTAGTCAGTTCAAGAAAAAAAAAATAGTGCGTGGAGTCCCTCCGCGCGGAAGAAGTGAAACTTCGTAATGTGGAAATGAAAATAGGAAGAGGTAGAAATTGATTTTTAGTGAAATCACATTGTTTCTTTAAGACAAACTTTATTAACATTGCTTATAATTCACAATTGATCGCATCCTTTAAATATCATTTGCGAGTGGAGAAATATCCAAATCTATAACATATACAATGGGATTATGATAACTAAAGTAAGATACGAAATGTTTGATTATTTTTCTCGCTCTGTCTCTTTCTATTCCCCCTCCCCAAGAGCGTTGAGCGTTGAACGTTTAACGCAACAGTGCTTTCATACCCCTTCCATGGTAGCGTTAAACGTTTAACGCAACCTTGTTGGAAGTCTCATTTGAAGTTTCACTTCAAAAAAATTAATGATAAAACCATAGCATGATGATAGAGTTTATTTTAAGTCCGCTTGGCTAGCTACCACCACTCAAGTTAAAAATGTGTTGTCAAGCACCTGTTGGTGCATTACACCAGCTGCATTTAAGAGCAAGTCCCTTAGCTCTAAGTCCCTAAAGGCTTTAGCAACTTTAAATTGGACGTGGTAAAGATTCTGTTATAGATTAAGTGAGATGGATATTATTACAGACGCATAGAGTACAGTTATCGGCCCATCACAGCTGCGAGACCTTTATAAGGAATACGAACCCATTAACGAATAGTAATTTCACAGACTCTGATCGGAACGGTCACCGGGTGGACTCTGATCGATAGAGCCTGATCGGAATATTGACACGAGAATCTGATAAGAACATAAAAATAAGCAAGATATTTTAAGTGGCTGTATCAATATTTCTTAATATTTCGAGAGCAAAATATTGAGAACGACGATTAAAAGAAAGAACTTAATATAACACATTAATATAACACATTACACAAATATTGCGGATAGAGGTGATTCCCGACCACCTCAATATTTATATTCGCAATATAAATATATAAAAATATTTCCTTACCTACATACAGGACACGAGGCAATTGAAAATTAACACAAGCGTTGAATTTCGCGTTTATATTACTAATCTTACGCAATCATCGAAAATTCACAATACGGCCGGCCCCTCGTTCTCTGAAACAGTTGAATTAATTGTATCGAATCTTTATTGATTTTACAAATACTAATGGTGTCCAAATGTTTCATTATATTATTTATTTAAGTGTTCGTATGTAATAATTTATATATTATTATATTAATTAATACTTATAAAATTGTTACTACACTGATTTATGGTTAACACACAACGCTTGTTTTTATCTATAGATATAATAAAAGGCTAACGGGACGAACTCTGTACATTAAATATTGTAAAGAAAAAATACTCTGGTGGGGGTTAGAAACAATGACAGAAAACATTGCCATGGTTTTTAAAATTTTTATCTCTCTGTCTGTCGTTTGTACGGGATTCACGCAACAACTACTGAACGGATTTTGACCAAATTTGGTATGATAACAGTTTATACACCGGTATATCACTTAGGTCATCGTTTACATATATAACACATTCGTATATATGTATATCTTACTTATAATAAAACACAAAAGAGATGGGCTTATTATAGGGTGGTTCAATATGTGAACAATTTTGATGTCTGGAACTAACACCTTTTTCTGTGCATCTATCAAAAATGAACGTAGCTATAAAGTTTTCGAAATAGGTATACGATGTACAACTAGACACTGTAGTGCCATGCTACAATCGTTCACAAAGGGTGAGGTCAATTAAATCGCCGATGTCGAGTTTTAATACACAATACAATCCTATGCTTTGATTGAGTGACATTGTGAGTGTGTGACACTGACACAGTTTATAATTAAATTTTCTCGCGGACGTAGTCGTGGGCACAGCTAGTACATATAATAAGAATGTAAATCTAGCGTGTCTGTACTTTTAGATTTTTGTGAAAAAAAATGTAGAAAGTTTCTTGGAAAAAGAACAAAATACATTTCAATCCTTTTTAGAAATGTCTGTGTGTATGCCTGTTTGTTTGAACACGTATCACTGTTAAAGTGCTGCGTTCGAGTAACATTTAGTCTTAGTTTCATTAAAATCGCACTTAAAGTTATTGTAATTTTAATATCAGCTCGAGTTAAGTACGAGAGAAGAGAAGTAATAAAAAAATAAGTAAATACATTTCAATCTCATACAAAACAAGGATATCATATAATAATTAATTATAATGTATAAATAATATATAACACATATTAAATTAAAGAATAATGATTAATTGAACAATTTTGGATTGTCTTGGTTGAGGTTTAATTGTGAATGCAGTACTCTATCAGTGATGCATATTCATACAAAAAGACAGACAGAAGGACATTTCTAAAAATTACTTAAATATATTTTATTACTTATTTCTAGTCACATGCAGCACTTTTTTTCACAAAAATCTAAAAAATTCAGGCACGTTAGATTTACATTCTTATTATATGTATGTATAAATCAAAGATCAAAATTGTCCATAATTTATACGCTAATATTTTACGTTTGCTAATCAACAAAACTTGATAGAAGAATCCGTATCTCTCTCAAAAGATTAATAGAATTATGAAAACAGAGGCTGGCATTTTTATGAATATAATTATCTAAAAGAAACTTTTATTTTTAAATATTAAGTTCATATAACCAGGGATCTGTGATAAGAATTCTGGTATGAGTTGAGCGTTTTTCAATAATAACAAGTGTGCGAGTTCAATTTATGTTACTGCACGTGGTATGCACTAAAATCAATTGTAAAAGTAAAAAGTAGAGTGTGTTTCCTAGTCTTCTACAACATGAAACAAAAATTTCAAATTCCCGATTTTTTCTGTAAATATATCACTAGATATTCACTTTCTTACATTTAAAAATGTCTTAGCGTAGACAATGACGGAGGAATAGGATAAATGCAGGATGCACGAAATGGCGAAAGATTTTTAGGGTATCTTGCGATCCACGAATGCCCTTGAAACTCAAATGGAAGGCGTATAAAACTATTATAAGACCAGTTATAATACTACATGCATCTGAGTGTTGGGTTACGAAACAAACGGATGAGAGAAAACTGTACGCGACAGAGATACGATTGTTAGGATGTGTGGTGTAACTAGAATGGATAGAATAAAAATATATCAGATACAGTTTGAAAATATCACCAGTGACAGAGAAGTTGAGGAGTAATAGGTTAGCATGATACGGGCATGACATAAAGAGAGATGAAAGACATATAACTAGAATAGTTTTAAGTATGAAGGTGGACAGACATAAGAGTAGAGGAGACCGAAAAAGGTATAGGTAAAGTGTGTGAAAAATAACATTTGTATAAAAGGTGTGAATTCTGAGATGATATTTGATAAAGGAGAGTAGAAAAGGAAAACATAATGTATCGAATCAACCTAGGTGGGATTAGGGTAAGAAGATGATGTATATAATAAAAAATATCGACCGCCGATATCTAAATTTTAATATCAAACTATCGATATATCCCCCAAAAAAGCAATTAATATCGATATTTTAAAATAAAAAGATCGATGTTTTATTAACAGTCCTAGGTTCCGTTCTCTTGGGTTTTAATATTTTCCATTATAGCCAACATATTTTGAGAACTTTTAACTTATTTTCTGTCTCGTTTAACTTCTAGTTTTGATTATTTATCTATATGCAATGTATTATGCAATGTTCCTCTCGATCCTGTTAATAAATATCCTAGATTTAGCCCCTTTTCCTTTATTATACGACATCGAACAATTTTTTATAGAAAAAGTCTTAATTCTTCAGAACACAAAGGTCGTATAATATGTCGTAATGTCGCTGCACTACCAGTCCACAAGAGTGTTTTCAAACGTTTAAAATTCGAAAAGTATGCGAATGAGGTTAAATTTTAAGAAATAATATTGGCCTGACGTTCACTTTTATCATTCTCACATTTTAATTGATTTCAATGTGTAGTATTTCTTATTAACCTGTATAATGTAATCTACTATTTTGACTACTTCATCTACCAATCAATTCCATTCTCATACAGCACGGTATGGACTATCGCCTGTTTACCTAACAAGAAAATCCCACGTTTAAACTTATCGAAAAGGTTATGTAAAAATCATTATCCTCTAAATGTAAATGATATAGAAATGTAATACATATGTTAATATTTTGTATATTAATATATGAAAAGTATATTCATAGTTTTGCTGGCAATAAGATTTAAAACAACACATATTTAATTGTGTTGCTATAGATGTGTGATGGTCTTGCCAGCCTTATAATGATAAACCTCAAGGTGTTCAAATGATTTTTAAATTACTGAGACTCATAGAGTAACAAACCTGCGAGTTGTAAGTGTAAGCGGTTTCATAATTCTATGCTGAGACTTGTTTACTCGTGTCTATCATAATAGTGATTATTTCAAAATTCTAATCTGTTTATCATACAACTAAGATTTATGAGACATTATTATAACATTCTCGTGTCATATATGAACAGGAAGACAACCTTTGTTCATTCAAACGTATTTATATGACAAAGAACAGATTAATTAAATAAATAATTGCGGCCTTACAGATTTTGTAAAACAGCAGTTTCGGTTATATAATATACGACTCTGTGGGCACGATTATTTACCAGGTCAGTTGTCATATTATCAACGTCATTGTCATTTGAAAGTCACAAAAATGAAAATAAATATTCTAATTCCTAGTTATAAATCTTTTATAACTGTCCCAAATATGACAAGAAGCTATACTAAAATACCTACATCTAATGAGGATGCAATCCAATACTGTGCAAATATTGTAAGGTATGTAAAAAATATAGTTGTAAGTTTCGGTACATGTACGTTTCTTTTATACTTAGCTAAAACTATTACTTTATAAGTGTTCTGGTACTTAATATTTATCTTACAGATAGACAGCATGACTATGAAAGCTTTTTAGCGACTCTCCTCATGACTAAATCTATTCGATCTCCGGCGCTTGTTGTTCGAGCTTTTAACGTTGAAGTAGCACGGATACAGGACCAAACAACTGACTCTCAAACGGCAGCTTTTAGACTACAATTCTGGCGAGATGCAGTAAAAGATATGTACAAACACGAACAAATATTACGAAACATACCAGCAAATCCTATAGCACAAGAATTGTTCAAGGTGTGGCACATATTCAAATCTATTTTTATTCCTCAATTACTATATTGTTCATTCTCATATAAACATTAGCAGGTTAAACTAATGACACATTTTTTTAAGTCCCCGTTCCCCTCGGACATTATCGAGACTTTATTTATTTATGGCTATTTCTTTCAAAATATTTTTTACAGCTTCCCTTTTCATTTTCTATTTATTTCTTTTTTTGCTGTCTGCCACGTATTTCATGAACATCAGGAGCGGGTCTCTAGTATTTTCATCCGCCACTATTTTATGTAGTACCCCTTCCATGAGTTTAATGCCTATCTGGGATTAGGACTAATGAGATATCGATGATATTACAAATATTCTTAAAAGATTAATTAATTTAAAAACATTACAAGTACTCTTAAAATAATGATATAAGTAAAAAATAATTAAGAGTATTATAGCTCTTATAATATTTATTTTGAAGTAAACTACCTAAGATAACAAAAATGATACAATCCCTACTTTTTTTCAAAAGAAGAAAATCACAACATTGTCAAAAGAAAACATCTTCATTTATACTTGAACATAAATATTTTAATTAGCAACCCAAACGATAATTTTGATTTATGGAATAAGCAGATGAACTTAATTAAAATAATAACTCTGAATACAATTTTCAGATTTGCAGTTGTTATAAACTACCTCAGAGACATTTAGAGAAACTTATCATATCAAGAAGCAGTCTCCTAAAATTAAGATATTTTTCTACTTTGGAAGATTTAGAAAAGTATGCTGAAGAAAGTGTGTCCCCAATATATTACTTGCTCCTGGCAGTGGCTGGTGTAGCTAATGTTCATGCAGACCATGTGGCATCACACTTGGGCAAAGCACAAGGAATCACCAATATGCTTAGGTATGAAAACATTGTCTTTCTAATGCTGCCTACTTTAAAATGAATAGATAGCCATGATTCAGAAAAGATATACAAGAAAAAAAAAATACTGCCTACTAGATAATGGTCATTGTTATTTCTTATATAGAACTGTAAGACAATGAACAATGGAAGCATGGGGTTGTACAGTATATGTCACAAATTTTGCATCTAGAATATATGTGTCTCATAAGAAATATACTTTATATTTTATAGAAAGTTACTTAAATGATTACCTAAACTGATGGTAAATATATTTTTCAGATCAATCCATGTTTCAAACTACCAGAAAATAGTATGTCTACCTATGGAAATACTAATGAAATATCAAATTAGTCAAGAAACTGTATTAAGGAGCATTGATAGTGAAAATATGAGAAATGTTATTTTTGAAATTGCAAGCAGAGCTAATAGTCACTTACAAAAGGTATTCTCCTTATATATTACTCTAAGTATAGATGTTTTGCTTATTTGGCAGTGTGTTTGGGCACATGTTGATTGATTTAGGTTTAAATTCTGAAAACTGAGTCGCAGCTTTTGGTAAAGGAAAACATCTTTAACCAAAGCATAGTGGTAGAGTGTTTGCTGAGTCTGCTCAGATAGCTACCATCCTCAAGGTGTTAGTTTGTTGTTAAGCACATCTTGATGTGTTCCAGCAGCTGCACTTGAGAGCCAGTCCCCTCTACGATTATGTGCTTACCATCTTAGTCCACACTTTCATTTTCAATCAGATGATATAGGTCAAAGATTAAAACCTATACGGTGTTATTACAAAAAAAAAAAAACGTATTGAACCCCGGCTTTAAAAAGGTCTCATATTAAATGCACCACGGTCATTGATTGTTCGCCATCTTGTTCTTTTGTCTCACTTTGGTTACGTTAGGTTAGACTTGTGAAAAAGGATAACACGAACTTGCCTCGGGTGAGTGCGGTGCATTTATTAGGAAACTTTTTTAAACCAAGTATTTAATATATATTTAACTTTTTTGTAATAACACGAATAAAGTATGATGAAAAGCATCTCTTACTAAAGCATCATTTTACAATTAATAATTGATTATTATTACTAAAGCTTTCAAAATTGTAAATAATCAATCAAATAATTCTAGTATAATATCTACAGAACTTAATTCAAAGAATAACCCTTATGTATATATTATTGTTTTTATATTTGGTTATTGTTTACTACATTAAGTTTGTGTTGAAGTGATTTCTTGGTTGCACAAGAGATCCACAATAACTTAGAAATGTTCATAATATGCTGATTATAACATTAGGTATACCTCTACTCACCCATGTTGAGTTTTAGTAAATCCTTAAAACTAATTTTATTTTTTATATAAAAGTAATTATCTTTTCAGGCTAGAAGTATAAACGTGCCAAAAGAGACAAAGCAGATTTTTTTACCTGCAATAGCTGTCAATAAATATTTGACTAAATTGCAAAAATGTAACTTTAACATATTTGACAAGTCTCTGCTTAATAGGAATGCTACATTACCTTTCAGTTTGTACTACAATAGAGTATTGAATAGATATTGATTAAATGTCCTTTGTAGTCTTAATAGTTTACTAGTCACATATAAAACTTAGAAATTTATATGATCTTTTAATTTTTACCCTAATCCCGAAATTTATTAAAATAAATTACCAGCTTTTATTGGTGACTTGTTTATTACTAGTTTGAATCCACTATTTGGAAACACTTATACATTGTGGTAAGTCAACTTTTTAATATATAGTGCGCATTTCTTAACTGTCTAAACTTCTAAAATAAATATATATATATATAAATACTATGTTGTTATTATTGATCAAAGACTATACCATAAATTTCTCTAATTTTTATGTCTCACAAAGAATACTTGGTAATTTTAGGAAAAATAAGAGTAATGTACTGATTTTAGATTTTATTTTATAAGAAAATTGCACTGTTTTCTCTGAAGCTTCTTCATGCAAATAAATAGTCCATAAACCATAACAATAAGAGATTCAAGCAACAAGTTTGGCAGGTTGAGTACCTTAATAAATAACAACTAAAATACACTACAATGACATAGTTTATAGTATTAATGTTTACAACACTAAATGAGTATTCTCATCAATTTAGTGTTAACTTAATAATTATGACAAAAAGACATTGCAATATCATTTCAGACAACCTTATTCATCTTCCAAAAATGAAATATTATCAAAAATAGACTCATACAGTTCATATTCTGTCAATAGCTTTGGTATAGAAGTGACAGAAAATTGTAAAATCTTTGGTTACATATATGTAATGTGCTAAAAGCTAAGTTATTGATGCACTAATTTAAATTTAACAAAAACTGTTAACAAAATTTACCACCACTACATATGTACAGGTTGGCCAACATTTTTTTTATTCAGACAAAATAATTCTATACTTTAATCAGTTCTTTTTTGGAATTTGGTTTATTATTTTTTATATTTTACACTGAAAATCGAAATGCACCATTTTTAGAGTTCAACTTATACACTACAGAAATGAGTAACAATATATTTTGGAGAATCAATCACACTGAATGTTAACTTCACCATACAATCTTTTTTTAGCATAAATATTTATAAGTTTCCTTAATGACAAGTAAAAATACCCTTTAATTATTAGTACTATCCTCATTCACATTTCTGTGAATAAATATTATAGGCCCATTATGAATAAACCTAAATGTACTTAATAATTATAATGATTAGATAATAATGTAGTACGAACACAGCCAATTAAACAATCGTAATACTAATTTGGAATGTAAAGTTCACAAAATAAACATATGATTAAAATACATCTAAATTTTTATATAAAAAGCTAAGTAAGTACTACTTTTTTAATCACAATGAACTTCTGCACAATAATAAGCTGCATTAATAATATAAATATAAGTAAATAAGTTTATTCAGATGGTGTCAAGTCTTTTTCTGGTTCACCCTCAGACAATATCTGCTGCAAGAGATCATGTATAGGTTCAAATGCCTTTCTACAAGCTGCATTACTAGGTATAAGGTAATCATGCATATCATGGTGACTTATAGTACCATCACTTTGAATAAAACCTTTATCTATCCACACCATCTCAACTTTGTTCAAATTAGATACTTTCTCATGTAAAAGTTGATTGATTTTGGTATTTTTCTCCCTTAGAGCATTAGGATATTGGCCACGGGGTAGAAGACTCTAAAAAAATATGCATATAAATTATTTATTGCAACTAAATTGAAGACATGAATGGATTAAGATGATATGCATTCTTTTTTTACAAAAAAACAATCATTTTATAACCTAAATAAAAATGTTTTTATTTTATATTATAGTTTGCAAACGAACAGGTGGGTCACCTGATGGTAAGTGATCACCGCCGTCCATAGACACTAGCAACACCAGGGTATTCGCAAGTACATTGCCAGCTAGTGTTTGGGGGGGGAGAGGGGAGGTGGGCCTCCGGCGATCTCACTGGCCGAACAAAACACAAGCACCATTACTTCGCATCAGTTTTCTGTGAGAGGGTGATACTACCCCCGGTGAGCCCGGCCCATTGATGCTGAAAACAGTAATAGCTTCAGCGTGGCTTTACCACCTACAAAAATGTATTGTCCAATAATCCTATTGTGTCCTATCCTATCCTATTGACCTTATGTCCAAAAATTGTAAAATTACAAATTTTTCATCTTCATCCACTCACATCTTCAATTATCAGTAATATCTGGATCAATTATTAACAGTTTTATTATACTTACAGGTAAAACTATATAAGTACTTGGGTGCTTTTCCCTGATTGTTCTTATTATTTCTAGAATACCTCCACATATTTCTTCTGCAGTATGTTCAACATTATTTGTTCCAACATGTAAAACAATTACCTGAATGAAAAGTTAATTATAAAAGTGTTCTAAATACCAAATTAAAATTGCCTAATATCAATAACTTACTTTAGGATCAACGTGATCAAGTTCCCCATTCTTGATACGCCAAAGAACATTTTGAGTTTGATCTCTATGAATACTAAAATTCAGACAATGAAGTGGAGCAAACCACTGGTTCCACAATTCAGTATGCTCCAGTGCTTGTAATATAGAATCCCCTATAAAGATTACATCCGCATCTTTCCCTTTAGCGTCCGACAGGAATCTGTTGTGCTAGAAAAAAAAAATCCCAAAATTTTAATTGCAAAATACAAACTTCAAGCAATTTAGAAACACCTTCATTATTATAAATTTATTATCCTAGAACTTGTGAGGAAACAATCGGTGTATATAAGCATCTGATTAACACGAACAGATTAGATTCATCAATAAATACTCCAAAAACGAGAGAAAACGTACAATACTATTCCATCTTCCATCACCGTCGGAGTCTTGTTGAGGAGCAGGAACCAAACAAGGATTCATTTTCTATAATCTACTATATTCAAGAAACCTGTTAACTATAAAATAATAAACTAAAATATCTCTTATTATAAATTAGTACACTGCCAAGAAAAGAAAACAGCTTGGCGGTTTTATCGGTTCATTGGTTTTTGTCTAGTGTTACCAGATTACAACACAGACAATATTATTATAAAGGTGACCGAAATTACTAATCTCATGCTACTGCCATACCCACGTATATAGCCAGGAAGCCTTGTCTATGGTCACAATACATTTAGCCGCATGGATACATTATCGCAAAGAGAATTATCGTAATGTGTTACGAAATATCGGACTGCGTGACGATAGTGCAGGGCAATAACTGGACCCGTGGTTTTTATTCACATTATAGGAACTTGAAAATACTAATTTCAAATTAGTATTGAAATGACAAAGATGTGCGAATATTTTGTATGATTTTATCGGAATTAATTTTGAGGTTAATTTTTAGCGCCACAAGAATGAAGCTTTGGCACGTATTTCAGGAGTAGCATAATAGGAGAATAGATAATTTAAAATTACAATTCTGCTAGTCTGCACGATAAAGATATCTAAAATTATTAGGAAAAATACTGGTCTGCAATAAATTATTTTTTACTATACTACCTATCTTACCAGATAAATTACACGTAGTTACTACTAAAACTTAAATACTGTACTGTGTACAAGGTGTAAAATTATTAGGAAAAATATTGGTCTACAATAATTTGATTGTTACTATACTACCTATCTTACCAGATAAATTAGACTTAGTTACTACTAAAACTATACTGTATAACTATACTATACTGTGTACAAGGTCATAAACTTATCTTAAGTCGCTATTCAGTGGCTAAAATAGCAAAGTTGAGTATAAATCAGTTATATTTATTTCTATTATTATCATGACTCCTGAAAAAGCTATTAAACTATATTCGAGTGTACTTCAACTGTGCCATATTGGCTGTTTTGTATAACTGCAGGTCTTTACGAAATACAGAAAATACAGGTAGGTGCATTGAACAATTGATATAGTCAATACAACATTCTCATAAACAGAATAGCTCAATTCACATATTAAACCAAAATTATATATTATAACTTAAAATGCTTCAATAAACAACAACAAAAAGATAGACGGTAATAAGTTCAAGAAAACTACGTGTTTCATAACTGTTGCCGCTATAACATGTGATTTTGTTTTACATACATTTTATAATATAATTTAGAGTAAAGAGAGAAAAATATTTAAAAATACTAGTATTTATATCTTATATGATCCAAGACTCATACATATATAATTATAGTATGTCATTTAAATACTATTGTACTTATAAATCATTTACAAAATGTATCATTCTCCTTGGCTTAGTCGTCAACCTTATTCGGTTATAAGCAAATATACGACTGGCGAAACCAAAATCGGTCTTAAAGACCTTTTTACAAGGCACATGGTACAATCATTCGTCGCGTCAGTATTATATGTATGGGTATAAGAAGGCTTTCAAAGAATTTTAATACCAAAACGTTTCAGGTCTAATCTTATAATCGCTTTTCTTCAACACTAGTTACCACCTCATGTACACAGCTGTGCAACTCTCATCTTTATAGCACGAACTTTTTCCAATCCACTCCCGAAGTGTTAGATACGATCACACATGCTTCTAACATAAGAGCAACCTCGAATCACCCATACGACCAAAAGACTCAACTAACTTCAAAATATGATCTGTCATCTATAAGGATTCTATGCACTATAGCTCTCTTCTTTTCAGTACGTTCAAACTAGGTCTTGTCACCACGGAATAACTCTTCTCTTTCTTCCGTACTTGCCACCATATACGAAACATAGATCTCAAAACACCTCTTATGGAAAGTATCAAGAAATGGTCACGTTTACAAAGACACTATGCCTAGGTTGTTACAAACAGCGATTTTAGCGATCAAAAGTAAAAAAATGTGGATAAACCAATTTTAAGGTTAAATTTAAGGTTAATGAAAATATATTTTGCTTGAAAATATTATTGAAGTAATGATACATAGATGAGAGCCACTTGTAGCAAATACTGATACATTAGGCTTTCTAAGTTAATAGGTATGCATGATTAATGATATATAATTAACCCATTAAAATCAGGTGGAGCACATTCTCATATTTTTATTTACCATGAGTAACAAGTACTTGTCCTAGATAAATAAAAATATATATAAATGTATATTAAAAGAATATTTAAAGATTTTTTGCAGAAGTTTTATATTTGGGATATAATAGTTGATAAGTAGCAAAGGAAATTGAGGGATCGCGAAACAACCACCTAGCATCACCGAATATGTAGTTTTTTGTGCATGAGTTTTTTTATTCGTAGATGTGTAATTCACAAATGTATAGATACATTGACATTACACGAGCAAGGGTTAGTGATGTCAATTTAGCGATTTTGTCACAAAATCAACATTATATATTCGTTAAATTTTGCTACGTTATTAAATTATAAGGTACAGTTTGATACAATAAATGTATTAAAACGAAGTATAGCTTTTACTCTCAATAAATAAAGGAATGCGACAATAATCCGAAATAGATGTTGACGTTCGCTTTGCACTTATAATATTAAATTCTATTTTTGTAATGAAATGTAACTTAAAATGAATGAACAAACAATATTTTAATTAGAAGTAATTATTAAATGTACTGTAATGTTCAATCCATAAAATATATTGGAATAAATAATTCTTCGCATTTAAAAGTAAAATTTTTGATGATTACGAACTTTCAACTTCAACTTTGGAACAAGTTCAGTACCTTCATGTGATTACAGTTTAAAAGATGATAATGACAAATAGATTGTTTTAGTTTTTTCATCATATAATCACCACTAATTAAGTATTCAATGATTGCAACATCTCAAATTAACAGAAAATATCTATTTTATTATTTGTTTGCGATGTGTAGCGACTTGTCTTCCCCCCTCTAGCGACATTTACATCATCTTGTTCAGCACTGGTAATAATTCTTTTATATGCAAAAGTGGGCTCTATCCTACACATTCCTATAATACTTATTATACTCTTTGATCCTACATAAGTATACAACATACAACTGATATTGTAACCTATATATAATATACATATATGTCACATTACTATACCTATATATTTTTAGTCCGGTGAAGTTAAGGTCTTGCTTAGGGCTGTTGATATTTAAAAAAATAACGGATTTTCCATAAATCGATATTTAAAAAAATATATGTATTAGAGTTTGATATATCGAAAAAAATATCAATATCTATTTATTAAGAAAAACAATTGTAATTCAGCTTAAAAATGATTTACAGTTTTTAATACAGTATATTAGTTAGACAATTGATACTATAAATATTTTAAAATGTTACATTACAGTTCTAAGAGTCACTTGCACAAATGTTATTGATCTTACTTGTCATCATTATTGTTTTATCCAAATAAGATAATGATGTGTACCGATATTTTTAAGTCCATCAGTTACCAAGCTTTTTATGTAGTGGTCTACTGGTTTGACCGGTGGAATGTCATTTCGATGTCTGCAGGTTCGAACCCCGACGAGTACCAACAAATTTTACAAAATTCGCGTACACTTACTCATTTAAATTGGTAACACTATCAGCTGACGGTGAAAGAAGACATCGTAAGGAAAACTAAACCTGAGAAATGTTCTCCCTGAGAAATGTTCTCGTAGTACTACTTTATATGGAAAAACATACAACTGTGGATTTCTCAGAGTTTGAAAATGTCAATACGTCGTGGGCTGGTGTGGTGTTTATGCTCATACCTTCTTTCGGGGAGAGGCCTATGGCCCTGCAGTGGGTCTCTTACAGGCTGATGATGATGAATATTTTGCAGTAAGTTTTTTTTTTAATCCCTGACCTTCAGCCCGGTGCAGATGCTGACGGGGCATGGATGTTTGGAAAGAGCCGAACCCCCAATGTCACCTCTGTGGAGAAGAACTGGACGCTGCCCAGCACACCTTAGAGGCATGCTCGGCGTGGGGGGCTGAGCGTACTGCACTCACGTCCGTTATCGGGGAGGATCTGTCTCTCCCAGCCGTTGTTCAGGCAATGGTCGCGGATGAGACAAAATGGAGAGCCGTTCTCTGCTTCTGTGAACTTGTCCTGTTGCAGAAGAAGGAGGCAGAGAGAGGTAGGGAGACGAGCGCTGACGCATTAACAATACGCCACCGGAGAACCGCACGCGGTAGAAGAAGCGGCGGCGCTTTCCACCAGAGGCCTTCCTAGGCTATATAGGGGGGGGGGAAGGTTAGGTAGGTAAGATTAGAGTTAGGATTGGGATACGTAGGGATAGAGTGCGGGTAGAAATAGGTAGGGTAGCGTAGGGGGGGTTAGGGATAGTGTAGGACTGAGAGGCCTTAAAAGAGACTGAGGCGGATGAGGAGTTAACATCGAAAAAAAAATGGTGGGGTGGCGGCGGAGAGGCTTCCTCTCCGCTGCCAGCCGAACTCAGGACGGGAGGGGCGGGGACCCAACCTTCCATTGCACGGGTTCGGTGGGCTGGCAGGCAGTCTCGCAACCGGGCTGCCTCAGCCGGTGGTGGCGTGAAAACGCTTGCTGCCGCAGGGTGTTGCGGAACCTGCTCACGCACCCCGTGACACCCCCATAGTGCGGTGTACGGTTTGCCGTGAAGTTTTAGTCGGTAAAAGTCGCCGGAAGGCACCGTCATCGCTGCGTCCCGTACGCAATGGGCGGTCAACTCAGCTCAGGCCTCCCTGGGCCTGACAGTCCATGAGGATTTTCTCTCCACGTAAAATAAGTGGGATAAGGGTAAAAAGATAATAATGTACATCATAAAAAATATCGGCCACCGATATCCAAATTTTAATATCCAACTATCGACATATCGCCCAAAAAAATATTATTAAAAATATCGATATATTAAATTAAAAATATCGATATTTTATCAACAGTCCTACTTCAATAATATTTGAAATAAATTTTAGTAAGACTGGCTAGTTGTGCAACTCCTGAATAGTACTAATTGTTTTTTTTTGGATTAAGTTACGAATGTATTGAGTTTGTAAGACACAAAGTTAGTACCTTATTCATTTAGTATTAAAAACAATGAGCCATCAATGACAGTCTTTATTAGATAGAAAATGGGAGACGATCAAGAAACTCTATGCTCTGTAGAAAATAGACATAGAAAAGAAAAAAAAGAACTGCAATCTCAAATACAAGCACTCAAAAAGGCTGCAAAAAATGACAAAACAAAAAAGAAAGAACTTACAAATGAAATAGCTAGGTTAGAAATTGAATTGGATGCACGTCATAAGCAAGAAACTGATGCTGCTGGAAATATAGATGAAGGAGACGACACCAAGGAATTGATTGAGGTAGAAACAACAAGAACCAAAGTTTCTAAAGCCCAACGACGTAGAGAGAAAAAATCACAACAAGAGAAACAGAGGGAAGAACAAATAAAGCTTCAAGATAAAGAAAATCTTCACGGACCTAGAAATGTGGAAATATCAACAATAACTAACAAGTTAAAACAAAAAAACCTTCAAATTATGCCAATACCTTCAGATGGTGACTGCTTGTACAATGCAATATCACATCAAATGGAAGTAACAAGACAAAAAACATTAAATATTGATAAATTAAGAAAAGAAGTTTCTGACTACATAAAACAAAATAAGGAGGATTTTATTCCATTTATGAGCAATCCAGATACAAGTGACATGCTCACGGACATAGAGTTTGATGATTACTGTAATAAAATAAGTGACACAAAAGTGTGGGGTGGTCAGTTGGAGATTAGAGCTTTATCTAATTTATTAAAATGTCCTATTAGTGTAATACAAGCTACAGGCCCTGATTCAATTGAGCAAGGCACAGAATTTGAAGGTCCACCTTTGTTTATAACTTATCACAGACATATGTATAGTTTAGGTGAACATTATAATTCTACCTGTCCAGCAGTTGTCATAGACACTTAATACATAGAACCTTATTTTGAGATCTACCTGTTATTGCAAACAACTAAGTTATACCAATTTTTTTATTACAATTTGCCACTCGTCTACTATACTGTGAAACTATCATTTGTTTGTACATTATAAATATAGATATATCCAAAATTTGTCTATTGATGTAGTAATTACTATATTTTATAGATGCCTAGTCTGTTTTATTTATCTGTACATAATAATACGAATTACACAGGTTTTTATTAAAGTACTAGCTGTACCCGCAGCTCCGCACGCATTTTTTAAAATTGTATTGAAGAATTATAAAATTGTGAGAATATGTACAATTATAGAAATGCTCTTTAAAAGCAATTGTAAGTACGACATGGACACCACTTACAGTAACATGTAACGTGTACATTAGATATATAAATACTAATAGCGTGCCAAATGAGGTTTCTCATCAGCAACATATTTGGAACCTTAACCCACAATATATCTACCTCAGTGCTCACTTACACTGTATAAGGAACTAATGAAACAATAACTTAAAATATTATTAAAAAGATTTACATTTACATTACATTTAATACACATTGCCATTATAATTAACTTTCTGTGAGTCTGTTCCGCAAGAAATTGAATTATGGAACTCTTTACGTAATACGTTTATAATCTAAGATCCTATTAGGAAGACCTCTATATCATTCAAGTTATTAATACTTATAATGTTGAATTGTAAACAATAAGCTGATAATTATTTCTCTTATTAAAAGTAAAGAATGTCTTGAAATCTTACTAAATTTATG
The DNA here is from genome assembly GCA_036509395.1 of Antheraea yamamai. Lineage (NCBI taxonomy): Eukaryota > Metazoa > Arthropoda > Insecta > Lepidoptera > Saturniidae > Antheraea > Antheraea yamamai. Next base: position 14,804,007 of record AP028427.1, on the reverse strand, counting down.
CAGACAAAGTCGCAGATAACAGCTAGTCTAAAATAGAATAACCTCAATTACTTTTTATAAGGCTCGCTATCTACCAGTGAAAGTCTCGTGAAAATAGGTCAAACCGTTTTCGAGATAGCACTGCGTGTGAAGCCACGGTTAACAGCTAGTATTAACTAAAATTGCTTAAATTACTTTTTATAAGGTCACAGATATCTATCAATGAAAGTTTCGTGAAGATCAGTAACCGTTTTGAAGATAGTACTGCGGACGAAGCCACGATTAACAGCTAGTCTAAATTAAAATAAACTAAATTACTTTTTATAAGGTCAGCTATCTGCCGGTGAAAGTCCCGTGAAAATCGGTCCAACCGTTTTGGAGATAACATTACAGACAAAGCCGCGGTTAATAGCTAGTCAAATTTAGAGTAGCCTAAGTAACCCGCTGTAATTTCAGCTATCTGCGAGTGAAATTCCCATCAAAATCGGTCCAGCCGTTCTGGAGATTAGCGGGAACAAACAGACAGACCGACAAAAATTATAAAAATTGCATTTTTGTTATAAGTAGCGTGTATACTTCGTACCCTATCAGTAAAAAAATGTTATTTTTAACCGACTTCAAAAAAAGGAGGAGGTTATCAATTCGACTGTATTTTTTTTTTTTTTTTATGTTTGTTACCTCATAACTTTGGACTGAGTGAACCGATTTTGATTATTCTTTTTTTATTTGAAAGCTGGTACTTCCCGTGTGGGCCCATTTCAATTTGGTCCAGTTCCGACAACGGCATCCAGTGCAAAACCGTATAAGTTTTAAATTTGCATTAATTATGTAAACGACAAATAGACGAATAACTCAATATCACGCTAACCGATTTCGATGATTCATTTTTTATTGGAAAGGATGTACTTCAAGGGTAGTTTGATGAGAATTTGGTTAAGTTCTGATCATGGGATCCGTGACAAAGTAAGAAAACTTTCATGAAACGAGCCTACTCCTTTCTTAAGGGCCGGCAACGCATCTGTGTTTCCTCTCGTGTCGCAGGTGTCCATGGGCGGCCGTGATCACTTACCATCAGGTGACCCGTATGTTCGTTTGCCACCAATATTATAAAAAAAACTTCAATTCTTAGGAGCCTAGTGTGCTTATGTTCGTTGCTGTGTTGCAACATGACGCAAGCATTGTAATTACATTACTTAAGGTGTATTATGTGTGAAGCGATGGTAGCCGAGTTGGTGGTAGAAACTATCGCGGATTATTGATAAGGTTGCGTTCGTACCAAACGTTACTTATTGTACAACCAATTGAAACCATATCGATAGATACCATACCGCAAACATGCGCATATTTTAATATACTTAAGGCGGAACGGAGTTCGCGTGCACTGCTAGTAAAATATATTTATGTACACTAAAAATGGAAAAATAAAGTAAATTTTCAAAAAAAAGTATTAACCGACTTTAATATCAATCAAAAACCCATAAGGCACTAAAAAGCGGAAAATAAATAGTTTATCAAATTAACCAAATTAAATAAAACATATGAATATGTGTGCTACCTAGAGATGTATTGGAAGTCGGTGCGAACCGAAAATCATATCATAGGTATAAAGTTTAAGTCCACTCTCGCGTCTCTGTAATACATTTCTACCTGGAACAAATTTGAAATTTCGGTTGGCACCGACTTCCAATACATCTCTAGGTAGCACACATATTCATATGTTTTATTTAATTTGGTTAATTTGATAAACTATTTATTTTCCGCTTTTTAGTGCCTTATGGGTTTTTGATTGATATTGAAGTCGGTTAATACTTTTTTTTGAAAATTTACTTTATGATATTACATACAGACACTTCATTTTTATTATATGTATAGATAGGTTATAAAATTTCATGTGTCTTATCTGTTATAAAATACTAGCTGCACTCCATTCACATTGAATACAAAATTATTAAAATTTTTCTTAAAACTTTACCAAAGGATAGCCTTTTTATTCGGGCTGCCTAAAAATACCATATTAATCTGTTGATATGTTATTATTGTTATTCTATAATAACAGAAAGTGGTCAATTTATGTTCATGATTTCCTTTGTATCTAAATATTTATTGCTGAACCTGTACAAAAACACCATAATCATTCATTAAATAGGAACAAGTTAGATTAAAGGTATAGTAAATGATGATAAAATTATTTAATTCTGTTAAGTTTAATAAATAAATCAACTTAATTTACTTTTCATTTCCTAACTCCATTCAGGTATATTATTACCTAAGATAATAAAACATTACTAAAACCTAGTCAGAGAATATAGAATTAATCAACAAAGAATCATGTAAATTGATTCAGTCATTTCCAATATCTAAACACTAGTAATGTTCCAATTTATATGAAAGAATATACTACAATTAAAATGTTGATTTATTGTATACTGTAAATCATCATATGTGGCTAAGTCGTCATCATTCATCAGACCTATAAATTCATGAATTTTAGTAAAATACTTTTATTATTTTCCAATATATTTATTTCACTGTCTGAAAACATTATTTAACTCTTTGCACTCAAGGGCTCCAGAGCAGAGCCATTTAAAAGGAAAGATGGTCGCTGTTTGCAGATTGTTATGCTTTCGATAACAGTAGACAATCGCAGTATAGATTTGCTGGTTATACAAATGAAATAAAAGCTATGAGTACAAAGGTTTAAATATGGAGGGGTAAAGTTACGAAATTTGTTAGTAAAACTTTTCTATGTAAAAAAATGTAAACTTTGTTATTTGTGAACACTGTTCTCATTGACTAAGCTCCATTTTCTAATAAAGGAGTGCTATCGGCTGCATTTCCCTCTTCATTGTTATGTTTGTTGGGATCATCAGGTTTCATTGCAGGGAATAGCAATACTTCCTGTAATAATATAGATACTGTTTACAATAATTGTATTTTTACATTTGCACCCAACATTATAATGCACTAAAATCTAATAACATCACATAAATTATAACTACAGATATTATATAAATTATAATTATGTTTTCCTAAGATATTAAATTTATAAGATAATAGTTTAAAAAAACATATCTCACAAAAATTAGCTATATCTATAATTCGATTATACAGTGGATACTGGTATTGTGCTTGGAAATTTATTGTGAATTTGAATACTTCAATGGACTTGATTAAAGAAGAATATTGTGATGAAATTTAAGTAGGGTATTGTCTATTCCATACCTCACTGGCTACCACACTTAAGTTGCATATCTTGCGCTAATAGTGTTTTAGCAGTCTCACTTGAGAGTCAACTACCTTCCTAGTTTGTTATGATACATATTACCATCTTAGTTTATCATGTTACTGTTGTAGGCCATTTCGTATATTTAATATAGACCATCTGTTTTGTCTCATAGACCAATTGCCATGATTTTTTGACAATTCTTCAACTTCAAATATGTTTTGAAAAGGTGATTTTATTATAGATATTTCCTCATATAAAGAAGCAGTATTTAAATAGACAACATGTGTATTGTTCCACACAAGGTAAGCTGAATTAACTACTAGTAGGTTGCTACTTAAATGAAATCATTCTCATTGACCCTTATCTGTGTCTCATGGACTCCCAATATTTTTTCAATGATATTGTCCCCTTTGCTAGTGATCATAGACCCCTGGGGCTCGATATAAATTACCTCGGGAATCATATGTATAGACGATAGGCAAAACACTAACCAGTATTTAATTAAAAACTGAACTATAATAATGACACTATTGTACTAATATTCTAAAGTTTGTGAGTTTCTAACGTTGTAGGGTGTAATCTCAGGAACTACTAAACCGATTTTGAAAATTCTTGTACCAATAGAAAGCCACGTTATCTATGAGTTTCGTAGGCTGTATATGAACCCGAAAAAGGAAAAGAACTTTTTGTGGTAGTTAGATTAGCAAAGTAAGTTGCAGAAAAAACGGTTGAACGAAAATGTTTCTTACGAACGCTTTGCTTAACTATGAGAGATATGTGATTGAGTTCTAGAGAAAAGTTGTAAAGCTTGACAATGCCCCCAAAAAAAGTCAGGGACAGCATATATCTATCTAACTTTTATATTTGTCACAAAAAGTTTTTATATAAACAAAAAAATTTAATCCTTAAGTGGGTCGCGTCTGTCACTGTGAGTGAAGAGGCGTGGCCTATTATGTCTATGAGGTAGGTAGCCGCGCGGTACACTCTCGAAATGTTTACCGCCCAAGGAAGTGGACACGGATCAGCTAGTCCTTAATAAAGTGTTTAGAAATTACTCTATGTACTACTCACTTGATGTACTTGAAGGTGGTAGAGCCACACTGTAGCTATTACTAGTTTCAGCATGAATGGGTCGGCTCGCCCGGGATAGTACCACTCTCTCACAGAACACCAACGTGAAGTAACAGTGCTTGCATTGTTGCATTTCGTTCGGTCAATGAGAGTGCCGTAGGCTCACCTCCTTTCCCCCTTTCCCTTTCTCCTTTCCTTCTCCTATCCCTCCCCCATACACAGGCTGGCAATGCACTTGCGACTCCCCCCTTGTTGCTAGTGTCTATGGACGGTGGTGATCACTTAACATCAGGTGACCCACCTGTTCGTTTGCCTGCTTTTGACATAAAAAAAAACTCAGGCTAATAAAAAAATTATATATGTAAACCCAGAGTAATCTTTTCTTGAGTAATACTTTTTACCAATAAATATTCATTTTAATATTTTCAAACTCTTAAGATTTTTTCTTTTTCACTCTATAATTTAATCTTGGTATATACCTTATATTAATACAATGGAACGTAACTATCTAGCTATGTTAGACAGAAAGGATTTTTATCTTATTTGCTTGTGGCATTTTTTTTATCTGTGTCTTTATCTAAATATCTACTATTAATAATTGTTAGATTTAACATTTAGTACCAATTTTATTATTTTGATATACATGATACCTAAAATTAAATGTTACCTTAATGTTATTTGCATCTGTCAAGAACATAGTGAGGCGATCGACGCCAAGTCCCCAACCAGCAGTGGGCGGAAGTCCATATTCGAGGGCAGTACAGAATGCTTCATCTGTCGGTGGAGTTTCATCATCACCAGCTGCTCGGTCTTTAGCTTGTTGCTCAAACCTTTCTCTCTGAGTGGCAGGATCATTTAACTCAGTATAGGCATTACAGATCTCTTTCTTCATTACAAATAGTTCAAATCTAAAAATAAAAATGTATTAATATTAATAAATTTCTAACTAAAAAGTTGTCATATCTTACAGAGCGAAATGGTATTAAACCCCACTTTTGAACCAAGAGATAGCAGAATCCCTATATATACCAACTTCTATGTGATGAGTATAAATATAAATTCTATATCAGAGGCTGTTAAATATCTCTATATATATGTTATACAATTAAAATTTGTTATGAGGACATCGAAGGGACTACTCATATTTAGTCATAAAAACCGATAGTCGTAACAACCGCTGATGTTTTCGAGGTACAGCATTCAGCCGGGACCTTTGTTCTGGATCAATATAATCGGTGAGTTCTAAACGATGTTGCCATAAACGGTTTTGACTGTATAAGAGTTTAGTTTTGTAATACAAGCTATTCTTAGTTTGATATAAAGTGGCCATCTGCAAAATTGTGTTCTAATATTCACTTAACATTTGGAACAGCCATTTAATTTTGAAATCAAAATCAGCAGCAAAAGCAAATACTTTTTTTTATCAATTACACATTTATTCGGTATATAATTAAATAAAATTCCATTTATAGCATTATTTTATTCATTAAGTATGGTTCAAATTGATATCCGTTTAAGCAAACAACTTTTTTATTACCTTTCAGTCAGTCCAGGTATATCCCTGTGATACTTAGACAATGGGCTCATAATTTGTGGATGATCCAGAATAAATGTTGGGTTGATGCATTTGTCTTCAAGGAATTCACCAACTAATTTATCAAGTAGTCTAGCTGTTGTCCGTGGTGGTGGACATTCCACCTATTGTACATTGGAATTTTTATCAAATATGATATAGATCAATAGTACATCAAACACAAAAGGCTATCTAAGATAAGTAGATTATACTTTGAAAAAAAAATAAGAATCTATATTTACTATAAATATGTACGTAAATGTTACATAGTAACATTACCTCATGTTTTTCACATAATTGGCTAAGGAGAGAGTTTGCTTCAGCGGTGTCCAGTTTATCTGGAGAAGGCAATTTCACATTCAAAACCTTTTCCAAAGTAGCGATCATAGGAACTCTAGCAAATGGTGGAGTAAAATCAATTTCAACTTCTTCCCCACCCGGACCATCTGGATGGTATTTTACCTGTAATTTTATTAACAATAGAAATATCACAAATACATTGTTCTCTTTCATAGATCAAGTTTTATGAATTAAGACTCGTTACTCCTTACCTTATAAGTACCATGAATGCTTTTCACCATTCCTGACAACATTGTTTCTGTTATAGTAATTAGATCATTGTAATCAGCGTATGCCATATAAAATTCACAAGTTGTAAACTCAGGATTGTGTGTTAAATCTATACCCTCATTACGGAACTGCCTTCCGATTTCATAAACACGGTCAAGGCCACCAACAACTAACATCTTGTGATACAACTCTGGAGCAATTCTCATAAACAGGTCCATATTAAGATCATTGTGATGTGTTATAAAGGGTTTTGCTGTAGCTCCTCCTGGGATCATGTTCATCATTGGAGTCTCTATCTCTAAGAAGCCCATGTTATCTAAAAATCTTCTTACATATGCTATAATTTTGGCTCTTGTATAGAATGTTTGCCTTACCTATGCGTATTGAAACATATATTAATTATAAAATTATTTCCAAGATATTTTAAATAATAGACACAAATTGAGAAATAATTTTGAAACAAGGCAAGTTAACATATGTATTGATTAAAACCTATTTTACTATTGTGGCAATTATATTATTTCAAGGTATAAGTTGTAATCAATTTGAACTAAAACTTTTCTGACAATTTCGTATAAGTGGCAAAACAAGACAGAAAACCATTTTTTACTGTTTTATCATCATATAAGTGTTCATTATTTATCTGTTTTTATTGTAAATTTATTAAACAGCTAGTAACAAAATATATGAAGATTTGACATCACAGATTCTTCTTATATAGTAATACTAGCGGCCCCGGCAGACGTTGTCCAGCCCTGATTATATAAAAATCCTTGACAAATTATATACCAAAACGTTCCTCACGAATCACTTTATCTACTGGTGAAAACCGCAAGAAAATCCGTTCAGTACTTTTTGAGTTTATCGCGAACAGACAGACAGAAGCGGTAGGGGACTTTGTTTTATACTATGTAATGATATAAGTTATTCCATTAAGAAGTACAATTTTTAAGAACTCTAAGCATTCAGTGATTTGGGCTTTCTTTTCAATGAGGAAGTGGGAAAAGTGATGTGTAGAGCCTAGCAGGAAAATGTAAGTATACAGATAACATCGTTTACAAATATATTTTGTAAGTAAAGTATATCTTTGTTTTTTCCTCTCCACATAAAATATATTGTTAAGATAATAAACAATGCCAGACAAATTCAAAGGTATCAGCTAGTTTATTTGTAAATCTTTTGACTTATGTGGTTTTAGGTCACCCAAAGATATTTGTAAAATATTTACAATTTTTCAGTTTTTTTTAATTGTCAAATTATAATAGGTCAAACCTCCTTTGCCACTTTAAATTTGATGCCTCAACTGTCTTGAAATGCCCATTATGGTCAAACCTTCTATATATATCCATAGATTAAAGCAGTGTAACTATAATACATACCTGATCATTTAAAATGAGATCTAAATATCTTTTCCTAAACCGGGTCTCTTTATCTTTGAGACCAAAGTGTAAATGAGGCAGCATATGAAGACATGGAGAGAGTAATTTAATTGATTTTGGTACAATTGACAACTCCCCTTTCTTTGTTTTTCCAGGGTGTCCAATGCAACCTATGATGTCACCACGCCTCAGCTTATCAGTATCAGTCTCAAACTTTTCTTCCGATTCATACAGCTTTGCATTAGCCATAACCTGGAACATTTTGGTTACAATCATAATGAGTGTTGCTAATAATAATAACATTACCCTTTAAATAAAATAAATATGAGGATACATTGTCATGTGCAATGATCATACTATGCTTCTTCTTCTTCTTCTTTTTAAAGTGGCAACATATGTGCGTACACAATTTTGCCAATGTCAAGTGAATGGAGCCATAAACAATGGAGATTGTGCCAGACAATTAAGCAATTATCTTTATATCCAGACCGGGCTATCTACAAACACCCACCACAAAAAAAAAGCACATGTAAACTAAACATACAACATATTGTTAGAATACAAACATCCACAAGAGCAACACTAAAATCTAAAGTTTAATTTTGTTAGTATTAATTGCTAACTATAGCTTCTATTATGGTGACTAAACAGCAGTCATTTAAAAATATGTAGATATTTAACAACCACAAAGAAGTGACCATAAAGTTCATCATACAATAATTAGTCATATCCAGGGATCAAATCTTAAACCTTTTGATTAAATAATAGTTAAGCTGATTACAAGGTGTACTCATAGTGTGTATATAGACATAAGAAAACACTGATAATTGTTATAAAGGTATACTTTGAATATATTTAGTGTAATCTTTACTAATATTATAAATGTGAATTTGTTTGTTTATTTGTTATGCCTTCACACCAAGTTAAGTTGTGTTAACTACACAAATAATTAGTCGGGGATACAGAAAAGGATGTAGATACTTTCATCCACAAAAAAATACTATTCCTGGAATTAGGTTAAATCTACATTAATGTGAGCGAAGCTATAAACAAAAGGTAGTATTAAAATAAATTTTAGTGATCCTGGCAATGCTAACTATAAAATATCTGAGGACAAAGCTATGAGTTTGAAGTTCTTCCGACCTAGTGGCCATATTAATTTAAAGCTTTAACACATGCAGTAGTGTGAGTAGCTCACCACACCCTTCACACCAGAATAGGGTGTGTCAATAGTGCCCCAGTAGTCAAAATATGTGCAAGTTCTAACATTCAGATTGAATTAAGAGACAATGTAATGGATGGGTAAATAATATTTGCAGTATTTCATTCATACCTGAATTTTCACTCCTTCAGCCCTCAAGTCATAGAATATTAGTTTAGCTCCTGACTCCCTAATAGAATGCACTCGCCCAGCAAGTGATACAGTTGTATTCTCTAGCACTTCTCCACTATTTAAATTATTATACTTATTAATGAATTCTTCTAAAGAAATTGTCACAGTGAATTTATGAGGATAAGGATGTTCTTCCTTCGCTCCTGTTTTGAGAGCTGCCACGGCGGCAGATCGAAGCTTATAGTACTCATTAGGACTAATTTCTTCCTCTTGTTTTGATATTTTTTTCTCGGTCGCAGGTTGAACAGGTTGTTGTGCAGCCTTTTCAGCTTTCTCCTTTAATTTCTGTTCAGCTTTTAGCCGGCGCTTTAACTCACTAAAATACAAATAAATAATAAACGTTGAATAATTGGAACAAAATAACTTATAAGGAATAATCAACCAACCCTTTGCTTTTTGCTGTTAATACATTGGTGGAGGTACAACGACTTATTAGACTTTTATTTTTTAAAGTCAGGTTAATAAGAGTCCTCAGAGCATACATACTGATTTCACTATATACTCACTTCTTTGAAACTTTATCACTGGAGGTTTCTGCCATGACTTTTAAATCAAAATAATACTCTCAATTACTATGAAACGCAACTAACCTAAACGTCACAGACTAATCTAATTGTATCTAAATGTGCATAAAATGACACGTTTTTGCTGAGTAGAGTTGCTAGAGCATTTTGCTCAAATTGCACAAACGGAAACTGTAACTGAAAGTTTAATAATCACGGGTAGTTCCCCATTTTTGCACTCAACACTTACTGTGTACTTATTTTACGTCATCCTTATAAATCGTGTTATAATGGTTGTTTGTCCAGCTATATAACGTTAAATGACAGTAGAAATAAAAATATGTTAAGTGGACGTGTTATGTAAATATTCCATAAGAAAATAAGGTATCTATATATCTACACATTAATAAGAATGTAAATCTAAAGTGTCTGTACTTTTTCGATTTTCGTGAAAAAAATTGTTGCAGGTGTCTAGGAATAAGTAATAAAAAACATTTCAATCAATTTTAGAAATGTCTGTCTGTACCTGTTTGTATGAACACGCATCACTGCTAAAGCATTGAGTTCACAATAAAACATCAGCATGAAAATCATAAAGCATATCCTCAGGAGCACTAAGTCTTTGTTTCATTCAAATCGGTCCACTCTATCAAAAGTTATTGTAATTTGAATGACGGCTGGAGTTAAGTACGAGAGAAGAGTTGTAAATATTTAACTAATTTGGTTGAACGAGCTAATTTGAGGAACTACTAGTCCGATTTGGAACAATCTTTCAGTGTTAGATGGCTTGTTTATCGAAAAAAGCTATAGACTATATATCATCACGCTAAGACCAATAGGACCGGAGCACCAATGAAGAATGTTTCAAAATCGAATTTTTGTTTTTTTAGAGCTTCTGCTGCTATTTAATATTAGTCCAAACTATTCCTCACGGACGAAGTCACAGGCAGAAGTTAGTACTAAATAAATTTAAACTAAAATCTATCAGAAGCGAATATACCGTTTAAAATTTATGTAGGTTCCTAACTCAACATTTAATGTAATGGAAATTAAGTCGTGGTTAGAATCTAGTACAGTTTACCTAATTTGTAAGTGATATTTGATTATAATCGGCGCACTACACAAACACTTCCATTACATATATTAAATTTTGCTATCGTCCGTTTATCTATGTTTATGTATGCATGAAATGGCTAGGTTAGAAAAGCCCAGAATCGTGCAAATTTAGAGGTATTATAGATTAGTTATATCATGTATATTTTTCATAATATATTTACATAGTATATTTTTGATTAGTTTACTTAAGTGCGACGGCAACATTGTCTTAAAATTACTGCTGAAATAGAACAATGACATTGGCAAATGCCTCTATGGTTCTAAAATGAAATAGAAGAAATTATGTATATAATCTCTGATATATCTCTGATATATGTTTATATTTCATACAACGAATATTTTCAGGATATTTAATTTGTAACGTAGTTTTTTATTCATAATTTTGCTTTGTTCATATAATCTGTAAGAATGGTGGAATCTTCTGTAGTATAATTTGTTTATTATGCAGAAGGAAAGTGAAATGTTTTCTCAAGAAAACCATCAATTTTTTGGAATACTGCATTTATTATAAGATATTTTATAATCATAACGCATTTGCTAATGGCAGATATATTCTTCAATAAATATGATTAATTGCATAAGTAGGAAACATAAAATAATATTCAGATCGGTAAATTGTTGCATGCTTTAAAAAAGAAGTTGGTAGAGTACACCGTACAACAGTATTAGGTTCTACGGTACTCATGGAAATGACAGATATCTTAAATCAGATTATAACATAATGAGGTTATTTTGCCACTGTTAAATATAAAATGAAGGTTGGACATTTATCCAGTCGTGCAATTGTATAATTTTTCTTTGACAACACTGATTTCTATTGACATCACAGCTGTTCGTTTCTTGTGGTCTGTCTTACTAGGGAAAATTGTATATTTTATCTAAAAAGTGAGTTATATTTACTTTTATTTGTGCACTTATCCCTAATATACGTAAAATGAAAACAATTATTATACATTCTATAAAGTATAGTTACAGCGCCAGGTTGGCAAAATTTTTATAATTTGTCAATTTTTGTTTCTCTCGCATTATAGTGAATATCGAAGTATGTGTATTATAATATGGTATGCGGATAATACAATTGTGTTTTTGTAATTGTTATTTACAGGCACAATCTTATGTAGAGAGCGTTGGTTAGATCAACAGCCTAAGTTCTTGAAATACTATGCCTCTTTTTGGTAAGTCTCAAAAAAGCCCAGCGGAGCTTGTGAGATCGTTAAAAGATGCTGTAACTGCCTTAGAGAGAGGTGACAAAAAGGCAGAGAAAGCTCAAGAAGATGTTAGCAAAAATTTGGTAAGTAAATTGATATTTAGATTGTTGCTATGTGATAATGAAGATATTGAAATTAATGAATACTATAATCACCAGGTCTTGATAAAGAACATGCTGTATGGCACATCAGATGCAGAACCACAGACAGACATAATTGTTGCACAGTTAGCTCAGGAATTGTATAACACCAATTTATTGTTGCTTTTGATACAGGTATGTATTCATTATTGGTATATGCAATTATATATTCTTTCATTCTTAAGCATAAGGTTCAATTTCATAAATGATTACTTTTGATTCATATGATAAAAATCTAACCGAATTTTGTATATTCAATGTAATTATTTTCATCATACATGTAATAAGAGTTAGTATATAATTTTTTTTACATAAAAATAATGATATTAAAAATTAGGCTTATATATAATTTTAACTATCAACTTTGATAATATTGAGGTTTTATTTCTAGGAAATCATTGTGTTATATCACACCAAGATTTTACACAAATGTGTTAATTCATTAACTCAATATTGATTGATTATTTCATATTTTGTTAGCGAGTTATGAGACTATCTTTAAAATTAGATTCAATTCATAAGCTTAAAGCATATATAAGTAACATTCAGTATAAGAGAATTTGTATATTCAGTTACGACTTAATACCTGAATGTGTTTACTATTGTAGGAATAAGTAAATGTAGTGTGTAGAATATATCCACAAAAATTATATAAAAAGCATTATGTATATAATGTCGATTTAATATACATTAATACAAATTATTTCAAAAGCGTAATCCTAACATAAGCCTTAAGTTTTTGTATGCAGTTTAAATGTATAATTGATCAGTGGAACTGCTGAGAAATACTGCAATAATATTGTCTGTTGAAAATTTATGATTTATTGATGCCAATGGTTGACTAAACAAAGATCCTATTATGAATTATCGTGTTTTTAACACATAATGTTAGAATATGTAGCAAGTTGTGGTTGTAAAAAAAGGTTATCCACTTCATCATTCTTTTTTTTCCATATTATTGGACATTGTCGTAACAAAACATAATATACAGATGAGAATAAAATAGAAGTATATGTAGGTATTATTAAATTAAGAAAATTATTAAGAAAAATAATAAAGATAAATCTATTAAAAGACTTTCAATTATCAAAGTTGTGAACTTAAATATAACTAAATACTTTATAACATTGACACAATCAATTTGATATTAAAGAGAATATTTTAAATAATTTGTAATGAGAACAGTTGTTATATTTTAAAGCAATATATTCATGTATTTAGTATTTATTGTATTTAGTAGTAACTAGCCGGCCCGGCAGACATTGTCCCCCCCTGATTATAAAAAAATCCTAGACAAATTATATACCAAAACCTTCCTCATGAATCCCTCTATCCACTGGTGAAACCCGCATGAAAATCCGTTCAGTAGTTTTTGAGTTTATCGCGAACAGACAGACAGATATGTGATAAGGGACTTTGTTTTATACTATGTAATGATTTCTATCATAGTTCCTAGACCATTAACATTATACCAGCTTTTTTTTAACTAATGTGAATATAACAATCTTCTTGTAGCCAGGTAGTATGTCAGTGACTGGAGTATATAATGAAATTTCATTATGTAGTGCAAAATATTTGTAATTTTGTTGAGATGGTATTTTAGGCTGCATGACTCTCTTAAGCACCAACAAACCAAAATGCTACTTAAAAAAAAAATTATACAGGCATGTAATCCCCCTGATGTTAAGTAGTCACTGCACTTTATAGCTATATATAATGAATCTCAATAGAACTGTAGTTGTGAGGCTGGTCACTACTCTTGTAAACTGAGTTATAATGCCTCATACGTGAAATGAATCATGTGGAATTTACCATGTAACTAAAATAAGGCCACATAACTTTTACATTATTTGCTTTCCTTATGTTGACAAATTAATTGTTTATTATTTATATGTAACCAGCTTTTCCTCACACCTTAGCTTGTGTTAATGTATATTTAGCTTATCTCTTGGGAACAGCATATTTTATCTGGATATACCTTTTATGTACACCAGACAATGTGTATATGAAATTGCATGTTGATCAATTCTGTAGTTAAGGTGTGAAAGCATAACAAAAAAACTCACTTTCACATTTATAATATCAATAAGAATTGTAGTAAGATAGGATTTAAAAGTATCAGCTTACATAAAGTTTCTTAGTAATATACTATATTTATTATATACATTAATATTGATTTTATACTGTGGCTTCGAAATTGTCATAGCACAGAGGAATCAACTACTCCCATACATGCAAGTCTATTATAGTTTGCCATTAAAAAATTGTTTGTCACTTTGTCACACTTTTTCTGCATACCGTAGGATGCCTAGTGGAAGAAAATTAAACCATTTCAATTGTCAATCGTAATTAATTTCTTACTTGTGTGTAGTAGCTTATATCTATTTTATGTTTATTTTCAGAATTTGAATAGGATTGATTTTGAAGGTAAGAAAGATGTGGCGCAAGTGTTTAATAATGTGCTTAGACGTCAAATTGGAACTCGTTCTCCAACAGTGGAATATATATGCACTAAACCAGAGATACTGTTCACTTTGATGTCAGGGTGAGTATGACTCATGATAGTACTCTAATGTCTTTATGTATCCAGTGGCAATGGCTTATGAAAAACATATTTCCTTGACCTTTGATAAAAAAAAATGTACTCATTGACAATGATTGATTTTTTACAGTTTTTACAGATATTTCTAATGGATTGTTTATTTTTATTAAAATATTCATTTTTCAAATGATGATTTATAAGCTATAAATCATACTAGAGACTGCTATTATGTATAAGATATGTAATTACAAACAAACCCATTTAATGAGACAAAAATGTTCTTAGCACTTACTAGTAATATCATTTTATTCACCAATTTTAAATCCTTATAAACTAACTTTTGCTTGCGGCTTTACTCATGTTAATGTAGGTTTGATCAACTTCTTGGGAACAGTACTTTTTTATGGATAAAAGATACCCTATGTCCTTCTTTATACACTGTTTTAATGTGTAGGCTTAATTTCATGATTATTGGTCGAATAGTTAAGTGTGAAAGTGTAATATACAAACTCATATTTACTTTTATAATATAAGTTAGGAAATAAATGCCAGTTAAAGAGACAATAATCTACTTCCTGTAAATGATATTTTAAATAGTATTACATCAGCTATAATTCAATAAAACATAAGTATATTAACATGTATATATATAAAAAAAACCTTATAATAGTATAATGTGACAGCACTGTACCTGATGGTAAGTACAGTGTAACAATAGTGACCACTGTGGAGTACACAGTCCTTCCACAGTCGTCGCTATTGTGCCTTGTCTGCAATTCCTTCGACAAGTTGGCAACTGGATATACAGTATATGACCTCAAAACACAGCAACCTATAACATAATCACTCTGATGGATTTTTCACTATCAAGATAGTATCTACCATTAAGTACTCGTCTCCAAAGTTTTTGACAGCTTTGTATATAGCTGCACGGAACACAAATTTACTTGTAAATACGTAATATAAGAATAAATAAGTGCCAATTGTCGATTCCTATAATAATATTTGAACTTTGTTTTGTATTAAACTCTTGAGGATATTATGCGCAGTCCCAAACTTTTAACTATATTCGGAGCAGTCAAATAATTGACGGCAATTACTGTCCAGTTGTGTACATCTACACTACCCATCTCTACATAATTGTACTTATACATTAAATGAACATTTGTTGCTAGTACTGTGATTTCGAGTGCGAGAAACGTGAAATACTCTTTACACTTATCTTTTACACCTTACCTTTACACTTACTTACCTTTATACTTAGTTACCTTTACACTTACTTACCTTCACACTTACTTACATTTACACTTACCTTTTACAGGTTCTTGCATAATGTCAGCTTGTTCGCACATTGAGGTTACCTTGACCAACTCTGGGAAGTTGGCTCGCCACTTTTGACGTAAAAATTTGTATATTCTTAAAGGGGTTGCCCATCGATCGCCCAATCTGTCCAACATTTAAATTTTTTTGTTCGCTTATATAAAAAAGTTTTACAAGTTACAATAAATGAGCCAGCGGCCAAAAAAAATTAAACACCGATTAAGTTAAGGTGGATTCATGATGTATAATATAGTTTGCCCAGTTTATTCATCACACAGTTTTTTGAAAAGTCAAGCCTCCGGCAGCTGGCCTCTCGCCTAATGGGCACAGCGGGCGCCCTCGCCCGTTTGTTACCCAACCTCGGGGGGCCGAACTCTGCCTGCCGGAAGCTGTACCTAGGGGTCGTGCGGTCGATGGCCCTTTACGGGGCCCCCGCGTGGGCGCCTAAACTAACGGCCTATAACATCGCTCGCCTGCGGAGACCGCAGCGGGCGATGGCCGTCAGAGCCATACGCGGGTACCGTACGATCTCCTTCGAGGCGGCCT
This sequence comes from Antheraea yamamai, assembly GCA_036509395.1. Taxonomy (NCBI): domain Eukaryota; kingdom Metazoa; phylum Arthropoda; class Insecta; order Lepidoptera; family Saturniidae; genus Antheraea; species Antheraea yamamai. The sequence goes on along the minus strand of AP028427.1, from coordinate 14,787,441 downwards.
CTCTACTTGCCGGATCCCCACCCTGGGATCTGGAAGCGAGAGCCCACGCGTCTTTGTATCATCGACGCGTGGAGGCGCTGGAGAGGGGTCAACGTCTAGCACCTCGAGAAATCGGGATGCTAAGGTCCCAACTCCACCAGGTCCTAGTGGTGGAAGAGTGGTCTCGACGACTTGAGCGACCTAGCTGGGGCGTGGCAACCATCGAGGCTGTTCGACCAGTCATGGTCGAATGGCTCACCAGGCGGCATGGCACCCTGAGCTTCCGGCTGACACAGGTGCTTTCGGGGCATGGCTGCTTCGGGCGCTACCTGTGTCGCATTGGCCGGGAGCCAACTCCAGGGTGCCATCACTGTGGCTGCGTGGATGATTCCGCGCAGCACACGATGAGTGAATGTACCGCCTGGGATGTGCCACGCTACGAGCTGGTCGCGGCCATCGGCCCGGATCTCTCGCTCCCGATCGTCGTTAATAAGATGGTCGAGAGCGAGGCCGGGTGGCTCTCCGTCGCCTGCTATTGCGAGACAGTCATGCTTGCAAAGGAGGCGGCGGAGAGGGAGAGGGAGTGGACTACTAGACTCCCCTCCCGCGGTCGACGAACCACACGGCGGCGATGGGTAGGTGATGACCTCCGGCCGCCGTAGATGGGGCCTGGGGGCGATGGACACGGGCATGTCCGTCGCCCTGGCAGTTTAAACTGCACAGGCCCATGTGGTGGAGGTGCATTGTGCCGATGCGACTCCCACAGTTCGTCAGGGGGGGAGGGGGTCTAACACTCACTCCCCCTTCGAGGGGTCTAACATCTTTGACCCCTCAGACCGCAGTCAGGACCTCTTGAAGGGCCTACACCTATCGGGGGAGCAGACGCAGTGCCAGCCGGCAGTCCCTGCTCCCCCACCCAAAAAGGTATATGAAGGCACCATGGGGTTTTAGTCCGTGCAAATCGGACATAACCCATCCTCAGCTGCCCGACGGGATGGGCATCTGTAAGGGATCTCCCCATGTATAAAAAAAAAAAAAAAAAGCCTCAAGAGGTAGAAATGGGGGTGAAAAAAAAAATTGAGGAATGGAGAATTTTAGAATAATGCATTTGCATCTTCTTTATCCGTCTTTTACTTGTTTGATAAATTAATCAAATCTATCTAATAATCTATTTATCTAATGCCCGGTTTGTGAGATGTCGGGTAAACTACTAATAGTTATTGACTCAACTAAGTTATCCATAAGATAAGTTGTCAATTGGCCCGTTACGTTTTACTGACATTTATCGTATGATTGTGTGTTCAGAAACGCAATTTGACAAGTTATCGAACCGATAATGCTATCGAACAGATAAACTACAATAAAAGTACCACAGAAACCAGACATAAGGGATAGAAATGAGGGGTGAAGAAAATTGCAATAATGCATTTGAATCTATTTGCTCACATTTGCCTATTCTTTACTTTTAGAAAAGTCAACTCTTAAGGGATAGAAATGGGGATGAAAAAAAATTAAAGAAACGGAGAATTTTGGAATGATGCATTTGAATTCACTTCCTTTGTCCACCTTTACGTTCTATAATGACTGATCGATGACCTATCTCTCTATAAATTGCCAAGTTCTTATGAGAAAACTGGAAAGGCCAACTTCACGAAACTATATTAACCTACCAAAGACAATGACAATAATAATAACGGATAACAGCCGATAAATTATGTCTTCAATGAAGGCCAATGATTTATTACTTACAAATAAGTACTTTGTAGTGATGTCCACCTTTAGTGTTGAGTCTCTTGATACAATTATTAACACAACTAACCATATTTTAATGTTGTGTTTACAGTTATGAACATCAGGAGATAGCATCCAACTGTGGCACTATGCTCAGAGAGTGTGCGAGATATGAAGCGTTGGCTAAGATAATGTTGTATTCAGATGATTTTTATAATTTCTTCCGTTATGTGGAGGTTTCCACGTTTGATATTGCCTCAGATGCCTTCTCTACTTTTAAGGTGCGTATGTTAGACTTTGGGCTAATCAGTAAAACAACAGAACGCATTTGATAATACTTTTATAATAAAATTTATTAACATAAAACACTAGGTATTGGGAGTTATCGCTAGGTGTTTTTGTTTGTTTATATGTTAAAATTTTCCGTAATATCATATGAATATGTTAACGGTACGGCAGGAGAAGCGTTTTCTTATATCCATGACAATAATATTGTATAACTAGCTGTACCCGTGCCTCCGCACGGGTTTTTTTTATTCGTATTAAAGAATTATAAAATTGTGTGACTATGTTCAATTTTAGAAATGTTCTTTAAAAGCAATTGTAAGCACGACACTCACGCCACTTACAATAACATGTAACGTGTACATTAGATATATAAATACTAACAGCGTGCCGAATGAGGTATGTCATCAGCAACATATTTGGAACCTTAACCCACAATATAACCTCAGTGCTCACTTACACTGTATAAGGAACTAATGAAACAATAACTTTAAATATTATTATACAGATTTACATTTACATTACGTTTAATATACATTGCCATTATAATTAAGATTTTGTGACTATACAAAAAATAAACGCTTGCTGTTCCGCAAGAAATTGTATTATGGAACTCTTTACATAATACGTTTATAATCTAAGATCTTATTACGAAGACCTCTATATCATTAAAGTTATTAATAATTATAATGTTGAATTGTAAAAAATAAGCTGATAATTATTTCTCTAATTAAAAATAAAGAATGAGTTGAAATCTTGCTAAATTTCATGCAGAAAAAGTCGCGGGTAACAGCTAATCTAAAATAGAATAACCTCAATTACTTTTTATAAGGTTTACTATCTACCAGTGAAAGTCTCGTTAAAATCGGTCTAACCGCTTTGGTGATAGAACAGCGGGCGAAGCTACGGTTAACAGCTAGTCTAAATTAAAATAAATTAAATTACAATTTATAAGGTATAAGGTTTTATAAGGTAGGCTATGTGCCAGTGAAAGTCTCGTGAAGATCGGTCGAACCATTTTGGAGATAACACTGCAGGCGGAGCCACGGTTAACAGCTAGTATAAGCTAAAATTACCTAAATTACTTTTTATAAGGACAGCTATCTGCTAGTGAAAGTCTCGTGAAGATCGGTCCAACCGTTTTGGAGACAACACTGCGGGCGAAGCTACGGTTAACAGCTAGTATAAACTAAAATTGCTTGAATTACTTTTTATATGGTCTGCTATCTGCTAGTGAAAATTTCGTGAAGATCGGTCGAACCGTTTTGGAGATAGCACTGCGGGCGAAGCCACGGTGAACAGCTAGTATAAACTAAAATTGTTTAAATTACTTTTTATAAGGATAGATATCTGTCAATAAAAGTTTCGTGAAGATAGGTCTAACTGTTTTGAAGATAGTACTGCGGGAAAAGCCACGGTTAACGGCTAGTTTAAATTAAAATAAATTAAATTACTTATTATGGTGTCTGCTATCTGCCGGTGTAAGTTTCGTGAAAATCGGTCCAATCGTATTGGAGATAGCATTGCGGTCGAAGCCGCGGTTAATAGCTAGTTTAATTTAGAGTAGCCTAAGTCACCCGCTGTAATTTCAGCTATCTGCCAGTAAAATTCCCGTCAAAATCGGTCCAGCCGTTTCGGAGATTAGCCGGAATAAACAGACAGACAGACCGACAAAAATTTTAAAAATTGCATTTTGTTATCAGTTGCGTGTATACTTTCACATCCAATCCATAAAAAAGTGTTATTTTGATATACATACAGACACTTCATTTTTATTATATGTATAGATTTAAATATCCAATATTACATTGTATGATATTTTATCCCAATATAAATACATCCAAAACCGTTTATGCCGACATCGTTTAGAACAATATACCGCTTATATTGACCCAGAACAAAGGTCCCGGCTGAATACCGCATCTCGGAAACATCACCGGTTGTTACGACTATCAGTATTTACAACTAAATATTAGTAGTCTCTACGATGTTGTTATAACAGATTTTGTCTGTAACTACTAGTATAATAAGTATTTTATTAGTAGTTCAGCTTTTAGCGTTTGCAACATTTTTATATTGCTAAGACGGTTCTGGCTGAAATGGAAAAGGTTCAAAATTATTCAAAATTTCTGACGGTGTGTTCATTTGCAGTATATTGCTTCACATTTTCACTTTTTGCTATTTTTTATATTCATAAGCTGGTTCTGAATGGAATGGTAGAGGTTCAAAATTATTCGGAAATTGTGGCTGTGAACCCTCGTCCTGTGTTTATTTACAGTAGATTGTTAATAACGGTAACGAATCTTTCAGGAATTGTTAACACGGCACAAAATGTTGTGTGCCGAATTTTTAGAAGCTAACTATGATAAAGTGTTCGGTCACTATCAACGGCTGTTAAACTCTGAGAATTACGTGACTCGACGGCAGAGCCTCAAACTGTTGGGCGAGTTGTTGCTCGACCGTCATAATTTCTCGATTATGACACGTTACATCACCAACCCGGATAACCTCAAACTAATGATGAATATGTTAAAAGAGAAATCGCGCAATATACAATTCGAGGCTTTCCACGTTTTTAAGGTACCTATATCTTTTCTATACTTAAATTTATTCTGATTAATTTATCCTTCTCTTATTCTGATTAATTTATCGTTCTTTAGTAATTTGTGAATTTTTATATGAGTTTTATATCAGTAGACAGTAATTATAAACTGATTTGTATGTATTAGCCGTCATCTGAGACTTCGCTCGCGTAGAATTTAGCAAAAATATTTTGTTCAGTGTTGTATTAGTTACATTTACGCTTTATCTTACTTTATTATTAAAGCCAAAAGTTATAGTATCAGCTATCTGCTATTGAAAGTCCCGTCAAATAAAGTCCAACAATTTCGAATATTAGCCGGAACAAACAGACAGACAAATATTTAAAAAAAGGTTGTTTGTTATAAGCACCGTATATACTTTCATATTCGTGTGATAAAGAGTTGTTGATTTAGACATTACAAAGAGACACTTAATTTTTTTTATTTGTATACATTATAAATGGCATCATACTCGACTAGCATGTCTTCATAGGTCAACACAATAGATGCGTATTACAAATAAGAGATAGGTATTTATAAAAAGTACTCTGAAAGGATTTCACAATTTGTTTGGTAAAAACTTTAAACATTTTATAAGAACCTGTTTAGATTTCTGATGACGATAAACGTCTAAATTTTATCGCATCTTTTCACATCTACCATTTAGAGAATCGAGTAAAGTTAATTTAGGGATTGTAAATATATCAATATGATATTGATTTGTTTGTATTAAATATTTTTACAGGTATTTGTAGCCAATCCAAATAAACCAAAACCAATATTAGATATCCTCTTAAGGAATCAAGACAAACTGGTCGATTTCCTTACTAAGTTCCATACGGATCGATCAGAAGACGAACAATTCAACGACGAAAAAGCTTATCTTATAAAACAAATTAAAGAGCTCAAGCCATCAGAACACTAACACATGTAGCATTAAAAAAAACGCCACTTCCTCATCAGAATGTTAGTTTTAGACGCTATTACATTTAAATGCTTCGATTCACCGGAAAGTGTGCGACGCTGCAATACACAACGTTCAGAATACATTGGCAATCTGAATAGATTTTACATTTGGTCTGTGATGAATCAGGGAAAGGATATTTCTACTGCGAGCAAATTAATTAACATTTTAAATAAATATTGTAGTTAAATTAGTGTTATTGATGGTTTGCTGATTTTTATGAGTACAGTCTGTTATTTCCGTGGTGTAAAATGACATTTCCTGTGTTGCTAGTTAATTAATGCGTCGGTTTCATTAACAAGTTATGATTTGCATCTTACAATAGATTTTTTTTTTCATTTTCTATCGTACACAATAGTTCCTTATATCCAGTATTGAATAGGGTCTAATTCGGCATATATTCTTGTACAGCGCTTACCTTACACCCTTTTGAATTTTGATACAGAGTAAAAATAATGGAAGATGATGTGTTAATTTTTTTTTTAAAGTGATTTACATTTAGAATAGTAAAACAGTGTTTATTATTTATACAGTTATTTTTTTCTGAAACAACACTAAACGGCCCCAAAGTGAATGCCGATTAAAATAAACAAAACGGTGCTTATCAGAGGCTTTTAACTATATACTATATTTTTTGTCAGTTTCTTTCCCATATATTAATTTTTGTTTCCTAAATTATACACGACGATAATAATGAGTTATCAATTATGTTAAATAATCCAATTAATGTCTAAAATCCTCAATTCATTATCAAAAATATTATGGTTCAAATATTCGAATTATAAAATGAATGATAGGGCAACACTTTAAATATTTTATGGCAACTTTATTTTGAAATTTGACATTAGTGTTTGTCAATTTACACAACGGGATTAAAAACTGGAGTATAGTCAAAACTATATTTTGTTTTATGATGTGTTTAATGACAGCTTTCGAGTCACAATCGAGATGCATATATTATAATAATTGTATAGATTATAATGCAAATATTATAATCACATTCGCTTGCAAGTCCCTCTTATGTTTGTAATTATATAATTTACACAGATTATCTATTTATAATAATGACGAAGGGAAGCTGGTATCGAAGATCTTCAGAATAAATTTGTATATATGACACTTTTTTATTAGAAAGTTTCTAAACATTTTTTGTATTCCAATAACAGAAGTATTTAAAATGTTGAATATGAAGGAAAGTATATTTTATATTACATATTTTTAATATTATCAGTATTGCTTAAAATATTTCAAATCGAGAAGTGCATTACAGCATTCAGTGAAACAATTAATTTCTATTGAACAATTTGTTAGCAATATATGTTAAATTATTTTGTTTAGTAGAAGATTATACGCAATATTATGATTAATATTTAGATAGTTTATAAACATTTTCGAAATTTCCTTAAGACATTGTGTTTATATAATTTATATTTTGTCAGTAACATTGCAATTACATTTCTATAGAAACGAAAATAAACACGATATTTATATCATTCGTATTATTTTATTTCCCTTATCCGCTATATTAACAATTTGATCATAGTATGTTTTCGTACTCTGCTAAAGAAGCGCTATAGTGAAAACTCAGTGACACGTTATATGGGTTTTATATGCCGAATAGCTGGTATTCGCGAATTGGATGTAGTGAAGATAATTTTCTTCTTATATGGAAAATCAGGCATTTAACGTACACCAGTAGTCACTTATTATATGGATTGAATTTGATTCTTTTTAAATTGTAATTCTGTCATTAATGTACTCTTTTTACCGATTCTATGACTTTTTTTTAGTATACATTATCGGTTTTTAGTTTTTAATCATGTCTCATATGTTAAGTGACGATTTTGTGTCAGATGGCAAACACGCTAAAAATCTAGTTGCGGGGTGAGGCGGAAGTTCAAGTGCAGTTATCGGAAAATAGGTGCTTGTTTCAACCAGAGGGAGGTACCTAGAAAGCAGGGTTAGAAAAAGGGCTATCGTGCAAACAACCTTTGCTTCATTTAACCACTTATTACCTACGGGAAAATATATTCGTAAATAATATACATATTATTCTGAGAAGTCGTGTATCTGCCAGTAAGTCTTGTCAAAATCGGTTCAGCTGTGTCGAAGATTAGATCGGACAAACTGCAGATAGTTCAATTTTTTTATATGTTCAAATTTCTCGTACTTCAAGTTTTGATGTAAAAATTAAATTTATAATATAAAATTAAATTAAGATTTAAAAATATTAACTGTCTAGTAGACAGTTTTTATGATCATTTTTAGAAAGTTGCGAAAGATATAGATAATTACAGTATAGACAAGACAAGACTGATCTACTTTTTTATTTATTTCATGGAAGCAAATAGTACGGCTATCATTCTTTCAAAACACCACAAAATTAATTTGATTTTCTTAAAAAAAATCAGAAATTCATTTCCTTTGTTCCTTTTATAATGAATATTTAAAAGATGTAGACATGCGGCAGCGTGTCAAGCCAAGTTCAAGCTAAGAGAATGACGAGCGCGCGATACCGTGTGTACACGAACCATTTGGTGCCACTTTTGACCCCCTCATATCTCAAAAACTATTTCATATACATATGTCAAAATTGGCTCATCTATTGAGACTTGGGAGGTATATATGTTCTCCTAATTTTATAAACACACATCAATCAGTTATTTAAATAGTAACATCCAAAATTCGTCATTTTTATCACTGACTGACCTATGACCAAAATTCTAACCCAGGTCCCGATGACCTAGAAAGTTCAAATTTGGCATCCAGATAGGTAATACAAAGGAAACTAGTACATTTTTATCATCATTGTCTTTTCAATTAATTGTTTTTTTTAGGAATACTTATAGAGCCGTATGAATCTGCAATCATAATTGATGACAACCAGTCTTTATATGTGTTCTAAGGTATTCACGTGAATATATACCGAGTGGAATACCACCCTTAATTTTTTTTAATCCAAACATTACAGTTTTTGTACTTTCATATTTATTTCGTTATTAACTAGGAATTAGTATTGGAGATTTATAAACACCATCTGGTATTAATTTTATTACTAATAATTTCTGTACAAAAAGTAATGATATCCCATCAAAAATAGAAATGTGAAATGAGAGCCAAGTTCAGTATTATGACGTATGCCTTGGTTGTTGACTTCAATAACAAAAGAAGTGAAATTTAGATGGGTGCCAAGTTCAATAGTCAGTCCTGAAATTTATTTATAACAACATATAATATGTTATAACAACTTAAAATATCATTTCATATGTCTAGACTAACTAATGTGCAAAATTACATGCTTCTAGAGTCTAAACCCACTAGATTAAAACGTGCGTCGTATGTCAGTTACTCGTATAAATTTTACAGAGATACATACATAAGACTTTATATAATGTACTCTGTGCATAAGACGTCATAGTAAATACATAAAAATAACTGAATCTGAACGACAATCTTCGTACTAATTAAAAAAAACTGTAATTGATATAATTAGTGACTTTATTAATTAAGATTTGCCGTTATGAAAAAAACAAGTGGTTCTAATTAGTAGGTTATGGCTTTGACTCAATTTTATCGAATCTTTCTGGAAAATGTTAAACACCAGTCCACGACCATATTTCGACCATGGGACCTTTTCTACACCTGTATTAATAAATAAACCACGTTATATAAATAAAACATTGATGTATTATTATATTTTATTAGACACAACATTATTCACTGTACATTAAAAACTTGTGGTACATATTAATTGTAAAGTAGGAAAAGCTGATAATTATAATGTCTTGTTACTACTAGAAATAAATATTTACATTGTGTTGAATTGCACACAAAATAAAAATAATCAAATTAATTAGAAGGATTAGATCATCATATAATGTTCGCCTAATTCTAACTTATAAATGAATTTTAGGTAATATTATTTTTATTATTAAATTCTTTCCAATACCATGTAATTTCTTCCGTTGCCTTTATCCAAAAAAAGGGTGCAAGGTTTGTAATTCATAGCATAGCATATGACAATAACATGTTAGATTAAGAATTATATTTGTCAGTAGTGCCGGAATGTTTCGAAACAAATTCTTTTGTTAATGTACACGATCACACTGAATATATTTTGAAGAAGCAAAATGACGAACGACTAATAAACGACTAATTATTATATTTCTGAGCTTTAAAGATCGTCTAAACTCTCCTGAAAAGTAATTAGTTTAATGCAAATAATTATTCTAATGTAGTGATAAGCATTGTTGTGTACAACAACAGATTCATTAGAAAACATATAATAAGATTGGTAACTAAACAGTAGTATACCTATATAGTTCTGCATGACTCATGGATAGTTAGAATTAGGCGCCATTTCTATTTTATTTATTGCATTAAATAATCAAATAACCTACTCAGACAATCAACTACACACTGATGCTAAGAACAATACATTTAATTTTTTTTTAATATTTAGACGAGATACCAAAATTTAATATAATATACACAGCATACTAATATGTTGTAGTCATATAGAAAGTCATATTAGGTTTAACTCACTCATACTATAATGTTCTGAGAAACTGTATTGTTTTGTGTCAATAGATAAATGTATTGATTACCTTAAGGTGATAATTAATCACACTTAGGGTATGAAATTATAAATTTTTAATTTTTAATATGCTATCTGCCATCAATAAACATACTGCATATTAGATATGTAATATGCATCGACTTATAATTATTTACTATAAGATGACTTTAATTGTAATTATATATTTTTAAAATAAATCATAATTTATTATAAAATGTAATCATTTTCAATAAAAAATAAACATGTCAGAAATTATAAAAAAGTGGAAAATATTAGAATTGTGTGCCCGGTAGATATTACTTTATTTATTTGTATTATTTTTTTATTATACTTAATAATGGTAACCAAGTAAACGCGTGCTCGTTATTTGTTATCGCAAACATACCACATGGTTTATTACATTGATATAAATATGATATCCTGAGATTAAAAGCATAATTGTTCCTTAGGGCAAAACTTGGAAGTTAATAAAAGACAGCTTGTGGAGGACCCTTCAATGCGTTTTTTCAATGATTTGGGTAAACAAAATAAGAACCTAATATGTATTGTTAATTTTAAATACCGTTATATAACTAATATAAATATTACCTACACAATTATATTTTGTCCATAAAAATATTTATGAGAAGTATGTATACTAACAAAATTCAACAGTACTATAGTATGATAGATGTTAAGGTTACGCAAAAGATAATAAAATACTATCGATTATTTAGAATAGACACTTTTATAAAAATATGTAAATATCAATCATACCCTGGTCGAATGAATCAGTCTATACAGAAACAAAATAATTTTCATAGTCTATCTTACATTTAAAATTTCAGTTAAAAACTTATATCATAAAAAATAATCAAAAAATTGCATAATTTGGCGGATCTCATTGATATTATACCACGTAATTTAACACATAAATCCAACACAATAATTTGTACAAAATATTTCTATATTAACACAGTATTTTTGTGAAAATAACAGAGAAAACAAAACTAGAATAATAAAATTTATAATTATATGTCAAAAGTGTCCATTTGCAGTGCAATATGGAATAAAACGATTATTTAAATGCAAAAACATAGCTGAGATGAGAGGAAGCCAAGAAAGGTAACATTTCCTACAAACAATCTATACTATGAAAAATACAAAGCATTTAATATTTTTTCACATGTGCAATATTTGCAAGTGCGATTAATTGATTGAAAATTTCTAAAAATGTGATTAATAAATATAGTTTATGTATGACTACCTTATATTATTAGATCATAGTTAATAGGTATCTATACTTCAGTAAGCACTATTAGTCCATCGTAAGCCTAAACACATAAAAACGCAGCACAATGCGAGAGTTTTAAAAGTAATTATGAGATAAAGTCAATAATTTTATGATCATTATAGGTATTGTTGTCGGAAAAATTTATTACAAATACGTCGTCTACTAATAAATTTACTCACTAAAGTCCTACGTTTATACAATCACACGTAATGTAAGCAATTATCAAGTTTGTAACTTATATTTATTATTTAAAAACTTAGTCAAAGTCACTACATTCACACTTTTACATTTCCAATTGAATAATTTCTAAAGAGATCAAATCATTTACAAAGATAAAATTTGTAACATTCGATATTAAAACTAGAATAGGTCGGAGATAAGTAAAGAACAACTCTGCAGTTCACAACTAGGGGGTCTATTTTAAATTACATCAATTCGTAAACACATTTTTCAATATCAATTTTTTTAGATACTCCGAGAGCTGAAATTTTTTTTTTCATGTTTGGGTCTCACAATGAAGTAAAATTATGTCGATCAATTCATTCGATATATCGTATAAAAATATATCGATAAAATAGTCGCGGAACATCGATGCATATCGAATATCCCTAGTCCCCACAAATAGTATATTATAAAAACATAATCACTCATCAACATTAATATATTTGAACATTTGTCGAAAGTACATAATTTGTGTAACGTGTTACGTAAGAACATGAATTTTAACGTGTCGGAGTAAATTTTTGTTTTAATGCGAGTTTCAACTTAGCTCATGATAATAAGCTGCCCAGTGTTGTTGGCGTAGACGAGGCCCTGACCGGGTTGCGGCGCCCAGCGGAGGCAGTTCAAGCTGGTGAACCCGTGTTCCCAGTTTTGTTCCAATTCCTTAATAGGAGATAGTCCAGTGCGGCTTGAACTATCTGTTAAATACCAGTTGCAATTTATACAATTCCTATATATTTGTTTAAATTTACTCAGAGATAATAAATAGTAAAACAGGATAGAAAAATTTGAAAAAAGAAGAGGTCGATTTGACGTGGAAGGTTCCATATAAATGAACACTTAATATGTAAAAGATTTATATATTTCAATCTTTGATTATTCACTTTCTAAGAAAGTTCATCATCACATCAGCCGGTAAGATACCCGCTGTAGTGCCATAGGCTTTTTCCTGGAGAAACGTATTGGTATAATAATCACCAGCCAGCCCACGACGTATTAGCGAATTCAAACTTCGAGAAATTCAAATTTCTATATATTTTCCACGTACTATGATACTTACAAGAACATTTTTCAAGTACAGTTTCCTGATGAAACCTTGTCGGACCTCTTTTACCATTTTTGATTTCTTATGAATCATATATAGACAAGAGATATCGAAGCAATGTTGGCTTAGTGCTTAAAATATTCAGTCACCACGTCGATCGAGGTTGGACCCAGAGTTATCGGTAAAGGAAAATATTGTGATGAAATCATAGCATGGTAGCTTTTCCTACGCATGCCTGACTAGTTACTACCATCAAGTTGAAAATTTGTCGTCAAGCAACGATAAGAGTGTTCCGGCAGCCGCACCTGCGAGCCAGGTCCTCCCACTAGATTTATAGTCTTTATCATTTAAGACTACATCGTAATTAACATCAGGTGTGATTGTAGTTAGACGCTAAAACTTGTTAAACATGAAAAATATACTGATACAAGGGACAAGAAAGAAATTGAAATAGAGTTAGATAAGGAAATGGTAATTGAGCTAATAGATAAAGTCGGAGCTTGATATAGATAAGGGAATTATAACTGACCTAATGGGTCGAGTAGGAGATTGAGATAGATAATGAAATGGTAACTGACCTAATGGTACGAGACGGAGATTGATATAGATAAGGGAATAATAACTGACCTAATGGGTCGAGTCGAAAATTAAGATAGATAAGGAATTGATAACTGACCTAATGGGTCGAGTCGAAAATTAAGATAGATAAGGAATTGATAACTGACCTAATAGGTCGAGTCTGAGATTGATATAGATAGGGAAATGGAACTGACCTAATGGGTCGAGACGGAGATTGAGATAGATAAGGAAATGGTAACTAACCTAATGGTTCGAGACGGAGATTGAGATAGATAAGGAAACGGTAACTAACCTAATGGTTCGAGACGGAGATTGAGATAGATAAGGAAATGGTAACTGACGTAACGGGTCGAGTTGAAATTTGAAATAGATAAGGGAATGGTAACTAACCTAAGGGGTCGAGGCGATAGAGCAGTCCGACGACGTTGGAGCGCGCGTGCGTCGCGGTGGTGAAGCGCCGGGAGCCGAGGCCGACGGCGAGGTGGCGTGCGGTGGGGGACAGCGCCACCGACACCGCCGCCTGCTCCAGCACCGCCGTGTGCAGGCACTGCCCGAGTCGCTCCCACTCCAGCGAGTACACGCCTGCACCTCACAAGCGCACATTTCAAAATCAAAAATACTTTACCTAGATGTGGCAGAGTAAGTGCCACGTTGCTACTTTCACGTTTTTTATCATTCTGTTGGTATCGCGCAAATATATTTGGAATTAGCAATTCATTTCTCTTTCCTTTGCCGCGTTGCATGAGCATTATATAAAAAGTCATAAGGATTTGCCAGTCATGATTTAGATGAGATTAGATAGTCATAGCAATTTCATAGTCCGTTAAATGCCTTGAGATTAATGATCACATGCTTGAAAAAAATATCAAACGATTTGATAGCAGACTCCTTTTCCATCAATCCCAAAGAATCGAATGGACATATACGAAGATTGTCATAAAGCATCTTATGCCCTAGTCTATTCGTACTTCAGAAGTATTATATAGTATACGTATATAGTATATATAGTATACGTATTTCAGAAGGTTGAGGATAAATACCCTAACTCGGCTGGTGTTGACTTGTAAACACCTTGGCAGCAAGTTTACGAATCCCCGTTTATTGGTTGAGCAGGTGTATTGTTCTTTGCGCGTTTCAGGTGTGTCAATAATACGTAGGCATCTGGTCCATTCCTAGAAGGCTTAATCTTTTCAGAGTTGTTTTTCACATCTCATGTAAATTGTAGTACAAACTTATCACTTTTGCTAGAGGTATGTGTGTCGCTACTGTATCTTTACCAAATCTAAACCCCTAGAAAACACACTTATGGACGATAAAATACTACCACCGGTTCCCCCACAAACAATCCAGTTATCGAGAAGACCCGGGTAGAAACTCAATCTGGTTTATCTTTTGTTTTGTATATATTTTTACTAGCAGATACCCTCACTCTTCGTTCGTTATTAAAAAAGGCAAAAGGTTAATGGAAATGGGTAGTCTATAGCCTAAATCCATTTAAGAGAAAATACCTTTTTTCCGATGCTGTTTACAGTACCTATATGGCGACACTTTTCCCATTCATTTAAAATGAAGTTTTGTCACTTTCAAAAAAACAAAATTTTTGACGCCCATATCAAGATTTTATGGAATAACTTACCTAGAAAAACTATCGTCATTTAGGCACGGTTAAAGGGCATTGATTTTTTTTTTCTTAAATGTTTTTAGACCATATACTAACGTTCTGAACGATACTAAAATCAAAAAAGCGAATTGGTAAATAACCGACACTATTATACATACATTGCAAACTATACAAATCACTGTTGTCACAGTCATTGTTAGTCACTTGCGGACATAAATCAATATCATTCCGTTTTACGTTATTTTTTTATATCTTATTATTACTACACTGTACCTCATCATGACTACCACGAAAACCATTTCAACAAATTGACACCAGACCGTATCACGCAAATTGACGTCAGATCGCTGTCGCAAATGGATGTCAAATTGACAGTAAAATTTACGAGAGCAACAATTGCTATTAGCTCCTTTCAGGGGCGTTGTCCTCCTTAACAAAAAAATCCTATACGACCGCAGCGACACTAAACGTCCTTTCGGTATTAATAATTCACCACCAACACACACAAAATTTCATCAAAATCGGTCCAGTCGTTTAGGAGGAGTTCAGTCACAGACACACGCACACAAGAAATATATATATTAAGATGAATAAAGGTGTTATAATTTTTTTCAAGTTTACATATTTATATCTATGCGGTTTTTACCCGTTTTCTTTTTATAACCACGATATATACAAATATATTCAATTTTAAAAAGTATGGTGTCTTATTTTTGGTGTCACTTTGAGGTCCATTTGCGATAACATATTGAGAATTTGGTTTACAACCTGACGTCAAATTGATAGTAAATCTATACTAATATTATAAAGAGGTAAAGTTTGAGAATTTGTGACGTTGTAGGGGTAATCTCAGGAACTACTGGTCCGATTTGTATAATTCTTTCAGTGTTATATAGCTCCTTCATCACGCTAAGGCCAATAGGAGCTGAGCACAGATGAAAAATGTTTCAAATACGAGATGTTTTTTTTTCTTTTTGAGAGCTTCTGCTGTGTGTCAGCGTTAGCCCAGAGTAGTAACTATTACTACGCTGACGAAGTCGCGGGCAGGGGCTAGTTCTTAATAAAAATATACAGTAGTAAAACATAATACGTGATGTATGTTATTACTACCTAACCAATGATTAGTGTTCCTCAATCTCGCCATAGGAAGAAGCGCTACCAAAAGGCGTCCATCTTTAGAAATGTCGATACTCGCGTCATTATGTATCCTGCATTTCTGCACCACTACGTTTTTCGCACCTGTTGAAATAGATATAATTATATGTTGATGTCATTATTTAATCATAATGCAGATGACATTAAAACTACATTTACCGATAAGATATCAAATATTTAAGACATGTACCGTGCTATTACAAAACAGTTAAATACGCGTTGAATACTTGCTTTAAAAAAGTTTGATGGCAAAAGAGCGTCTTACCCTTGTTTACAGACAGACGCTGTTTATTTTTAAATTGCCTAAACACTTGCCTAAGTTGACAGTTATTATTTTATTGTCGTGATTTATTGTAATTCTATTTGCCGGCAAAACATATTTCATGGTAAATTATTGATTTCGTGGATATAATTAATTTAGAAGATATAGTTGAATTAATTTTTTTTAAATATTCACAAGTAAATCATAACTACTACTATATGACATTCGACAACATAAATATTTTTTTTGTAATGAAGATCTGAATTATAATATTATTCATAAATTTAAATTGTTTGCAAAATATCTGTACGTAACGGAACGTGTTTGCATGATGAGATCACATTTACTGAATGATATTTAGTGTTGTTTGGATACAAAATTTAAGTCTGATGTTTAGCTAAGCACTCTTTGGACACGTTTTTATAATAAAGTACTTTAAACGTGTTCAATAACGTTTGATGTTTTGGACGCTGTTTAGTAAAACTCGTGTTGATTTTTATTTTTGTAATAACACCGATACAGTTAACGACGTAGCACAAATAATTAGCTGATTGATGAGGTTTAAAACAAATTTGACTGTTATTTGATGTATACATTCGATCTTATCCCCAACCGTACAAGTAGATATTTCATCTCAAAATATTTTGTTAGTGGTAGAGGTAATCAAAGGATGAATCTCACTATCAGCAATTTCGGGAACGCCTCCAGTAGTGAAATCCCAGGCTTGCACGCGATGCGCCGGTGCGTGTAGCGTCTCGGAAATAATGCCGGCATCGAGCAGCCCCGCCATGCCGCTCACGCGTCTCATGCCCGCCACGAACCCGCTCGCACCACCGCTCCCCCCGCCGCCCCCACTTCCCCCTCCATTCCCGTTACCGCCGCCTCCGCCCCCGCCTCCTCCCCCACTACCACCCCCGCCCCCGCCCCCGCCGAGACCTCTTCCACCATTGCCAACACCACCGATGCCTTCATCGTCTTCGATCACCATTGCGTTCTGATTATGTAAAGTTAAATCCAGATTAATCGATCCAGATCATTTTATTTTTTGAGTTAGTATGATCACATATAACACTGTTATTTAACAATTTTTACTTTAATAAAGTCTTTTTAACTCTGCGGAAATCCATCATTAAATATAATAGCGGACGCTACTTTGCACTTCCGCCTGGAATTGATTGAACACGTCTACACTACGTCTAACTGCAACAAAAAGCGAATCAATTAATCAATATATATACGTATATTTATATATTATTTATTATTAACAATTTCGAAATGTAAACCGTCACAACTGTCAACAGATTAGATGCGCGAACTGCTGCAAAATCATAATGTTTTTCAAGTTTGGACTAAAGAATCTATCTATATCTATTGATTACTGAAAAAAACACTACTACGGCGAGAAAAACTAGTTTAATGGAGAATAGGAAATAGGCTCCTCCAAGTTTATCGGCCTATCTTTTCACTGAAATTGAGAGGATTTGAAATCTGATGATCTAAAAATGTGTTACATGACATATGACAGAAATGATTAAAGATCTTTATTAATATTTCCTTACAATGAACTTTGTTAGACAATTTATATCAAACAATTTTAGTATTCGTACCTGTGCTAATATAATAGGCTGAAGATACTCGTGAATTCTTCTAGGTAGTCTCTGAGGTGGACTTTCTTGAGCACCTTCGTTTGTCGATTGATCGTTTGGCTGTACAGCAGGAGCAACGTTGTTCATTATATCCTGAACCTGTACTAGATAGTCCGGCCTGCTTGCAGAATCGCTGCGTGGAGTCAAGATATGTGGCCGGTATAGAGCGAACGGGCGTCGACTACCCTCCTCAGGGTTATTCTGTGGTGGGGATCGATTTTCATGTTGGTTATCTCCACTGTTAGAATGCATTGAGAATATCTCAGGAACGGATGAAGGCGTGTAAAACCGAATAGTTTGCAAGCGACGATGCCTCGCCGCGTTTCTTAATCTCACATGAGCCATTCGTATAAAATTCAATCTGTTATCAAACCCAGTCATAGCAAGTTCGTTCCAATGTTCATTACTGTCGTTGGATGGAGGCGCATTCGACGGACCGGCTACAGGTTCGCTACATTGTGATGTAATTCTGGGAGCCATAAATTTAGTCGCATTTGCTCTATTTGGTAATATGCGTAATGTAGGTATTTTATAAGTCGACATAGGAGGCGCAGCTCTTCTCTTCATAAGAGGATGAACCAGCGGATTAGTTTTATGTAAAGCTTTTAGCCGTCTACTTTCTATGTATAGCTCTCTCCTATTCCTTGCGGTTACAGAATTGTTTCTGTTAGCTGCAGATATTTGCACAGCAAGTCGATTGCTCCAAGACTGTGTAATGGAACTAGAAGATGCAACGGATGAATTATTGTTTACACTATCTACTTTTTCTGTGCTTTCAGTTTGAGATGTTGAAGAATTTTCAGTGTTTGTTGACTCATTTGCGTTGTTCTTTGTTTTATGTACTTCAGCTTCTGTTCTATTATTTTGTGTAGGATTAGTAAGAGTTACAGTTTCATCAGGCCCATCCACGTTAACTGGGCCTGTATGATCAACGTTTTGGATGCGTATCACATCCATTGATTCTACGTTTTGAGTAGCAGGCGCTGGATTATTCCCATTTCTTCTATTATTTCTATTTGTCATTAACATGAAACAAGTCAACGCTAAGGCCTTTTTCAGCGTTCGCAACATGATGATTATTAGTTGGCTGAGACCCCTTTCTTCTAAACACATCATCATCATATTAAACATAACTGATAAAACTTGCATTGCTCGCATTCGTATCTCGTGCCTAGTGGCGCTGATTTCAATTGCACGGGTTAAATCTCTGCGAGTTAGATTAGAATATCTTGCTGCCAAACGATTCCTATTGGTATGAGACAATCGTAATCTTCTTCTGAGTTCATCTTCGATGCGCAATCTAAAACTAGATTGTATTCTCCTGCGCATTGCTGAAGGAGAACGAATATTTGGCGAAGTTCTCGACTGTGGTCTTGTTAAATATGGCAAAGGAACGTCCCTCACAGTTTCAGCTGCAGATTCAATAAGTTCTCTATCTATTTGATTGGAAGGACTAGTGTTCCCGGGTGTCAATTCACTATTCGATTCATTTCTTTCAACACCTATTTCCCGTTGAGCTGATCTTGAATTGCTTCCAGGAGACCGCATAATAGGATTAGACATATCAGTTAACATCATACACCTCTCCAAAAGAGATCTCGTGTAATATCCGGGTGTATCCTGTCTTCCCGATTCTCTGTGTAAAGAAAGTATACGACGCCGCAAGTTTTCCCACATGGTTCGCAACTCTCTCATTGTAGTCCTATTACCTCGCAACCACATGTTCGCCAATTGTACTGCGTGTTTTTGCAAGGCGCTGACGCCGTTTCTAACTCTTCTATAAGCTTCATCAGATGGTACCGAGTAATCTTCATTCCATAACTCCTGACGACTTGTAGACGGTTGTTCAAGATCAGGATTGGAAGCTGATGGTGTCGTAGAGTTAGAGGGTCCTGCAGCCGGTTCTTCTTCAGAGCCTTGCGTCCTGACCCGAAACCTACCACTAGACAATGAAACATTAACTCCACTCGTATCAATAGATGCGTTTTCATCCCTTAAATCGTTTGTCAACTCAAACACCATTCTATCCGTGGGCAAGGACGGACTAGCCGATGCGACTGAAGCGGCGAGACGATCTGCAGACGCAACGTCATTTTCTCGAAATGTAGAATTCCTCGTTCGCAGTATATTAACTTCTAATGAACGGTCGCTATCAGAATCAGAGCTGGAGGACAGGAGCTCCCGCCGCACATCTGCACTAAATAATCGTGGCCTGGCACGTGAACGCGGACGGCGCGATCGCGTCTGACTATCTCCACCTTCACCATCATCAGACAGGGCTCGTGAGCTCCTTGCATGTCTTGATTCTTCTCGCTCGGAACCCGAAAGCATCGATAATGACATATCAGTTATCAGGTTCAATAGTCTCGTTCCAGAATCCCGCAATATGTCCCGAATTAAATCGAGGCTTTCATTCAAAGTTTGAGCATCTAAGGGAGTTGAATCAGGCCTTATTTGTGTTGAGGAGTTGATCATCGTCGGTCTTCGTGGCGTGTTTGGCCTGGCGGGCGTACCATCTCGCGAATTAGGATGTGATGTTGTGGTACTTGGTGAAGAGGTCCTGGGTGCTGGGGTGCTTGCTGCACATGAAATCAATGGCTCCCTTGCTGAGAATTCAACACGATGTGCTCGCTGAAGAGGAAAAATTCTTCTACGTAAAGGAAACATTGGTGAAGTCGATCCCGGTCTAGTGGATGTGAAAATACTAGTTCGCGACGTATTCGTCGTGTCTGTTGTTGGTTGCGGAGTACTCTCTGTAAAGGAAACTCTATCAGGACGTGGTGTGCCGTTAGCTGATGAAAATGGATTTGGTAACAATCTTGTAGTATTTTCATCTTGATCACCCGTTCTAAATGTCCGCCCAGTTTCATTCAGGGGTTGAAAAGCTGATGCTCGAGATCCAAATAATGTTCGTTCAATGTTCGTTGAATTGTGACTTCTAAAATATATAAATAATATTTAATGTGTTTTTTCGATATTAAACGGTAGCAATTACTGCGTTTAATAAAGCTCCTATCATAAATGTACCTTGTGGGATTGCTATTGAATGAAAGAATATCCAAATTGAGTACACGGCTACTGGTACTCTCTCCGTCTGTTATCTCATCTCCTTCTTGTCTGCGTGATGTACTAGGTGTTGGAGTTACTAAAATTGTAAAGAATATAGAATATAACAACAAAATATAATTTGTTTAAAGATGCAGAATGTAAATATCAGCTCCATATTAGGTAAGATAATATTTCTGTATTCATTCACTGTCTACTTAACATATCACATTATTAAATAGGTAACACTATTGTATATATATTTGTTAATTAAACGGGCTATAGAGATATACCATTTTCTGTAGCGGCTGTAGAAGCAGAGAGGCGCGTGGAAGACCGCCAGTTAAACGAGTCGGTCTCCATAGGGTCTGTACCACGATCAATCTGGAAAAAACTTTCTGATTTATTTTATCAAAATATTTATTCCACAATGTAATTTTAGTATAATAATATACCATAAACGTCCCAACATTGGGCAAAGGCCTATTCCCGAAGAAAGACAAAGAAAACAAGTGCTTAAACACGCTATCCTATAATGTATTATTGATATCAAAGGCCGAGGCACTTATTATTATTTCACATATGATGTTGTCAAAATAACATTACCCTAGACTTTTAAAATCTAATCCTTATATTTTCCTTTACCGTCCTTCGATAAATTACTAGTTCAAATAAGTAAATATACACGAATTTCGAACAGTCATTGGTACATCCCATCGCTCAAATATACAAACATTTTATCGATATTGCGCTAATCTTAAATCAATTTAGATTGAGAGGTCTTACGATATTCTACAGTGTTTGTGTTGTGTATTCATATAATAGAGCACATTATTTTTTATGTGAAACATGTAATGGTGTGGTTGAGGGTAGAACCGATTGTCACATAGTCACACGCTACAAAGTAACCGTCACATTTGTTTTAAATGCCATCCATCCACTCACTCTTCGTATTTATTGTTCATTGTTAATGATTCTGTGAATTAGTTTATTTGTTATGAGTTCACGCCGTGACTACTCAACCGACCATTATAAAATTTTGCGTACACGTAAGGGTTTCAGAAAAGGTGATTGGATACATTTCTTCCAGAAAGATTATACTGTTCCCAAGGGATATATCAAATCTTAATTAGGGGCTGAAGGTAGTTTTTTGTAAATATAGAGGTTCTGGAAAATGACTATGCACCTTACAATTCAAGAACTGTCCATTAGCAGGTTAAAAATTCTAATGATGATGATAAATAACCCATAATCTTATATGATAAATAACTCGACAATAGCCTAAAATGAGTCTAACCATGGCGTAATAATTTGGTGAAGTCACCATTTTAGTTACCAATTGGCTGATATATCTAAGGTATTACTATTTTATTTAGTTTGGTATTAAAATTAATTAGAATCACACGTTGCAAAAATTCACATGCAGCATATTATTACCATACCGTTAATAACTATTTTTATTAAATAGATAGACAGAATTAAATCACTACCGTATTTGGCGGAGGAGGCCTAGCGACGAGCCGGTGTCGCACCATGAAAAGCCTTTGATAATTTCTTACTAGGCTATCATATCTCTGTACTAAATTCTGGTATGAATTAACAATAACATCTCGTGTATTTCCTGAATTATCAGGTGAATGATCAGCTCCTGGATTATCATCATAATCATCTCTCCTAATTTGATTAATAGTTGCAGTCAAAGTCGGGTTCTGTTGCTGGAGTAATGATGCGCCGTTATTATTTCCGACTCCTGCGGAAGTCGACACTGAAATCCCAGTTATCAGCTTGTAACCGAGAGCATCAAAAGCCACATATCTGGAATAAACAGACTAAGAAGAATATAAAGTTTAAGTGGCATTATCAGAACAATACTAATTTTTAACATTGTATGTCAAAATAAGCTAATTTTTCAAACCTGAGTCTCTCGTTTATATTACTAGTTGAAACTTTAGTGAATGGAGCTGGTTGGCTCCAGTCCCAGAAATATAGTTCGGTGCAAGTAGCTATGACAAGGAGTTGTTCTCGTGGATGAAAAGCTATAGAAGCTATCACAGTTTCATTGCGAACGGTCCATACTTCACTGCCACCCTGTAATAATAAAATCCTTGAATCTATACTAGATGAAAGGTTAAACATTCGCAGTATTCTAGGATATGACACTTCATGGTCACATTTATCATATAAAATAATAATATCAAAACAAATACTAATAAACAACCAAGAAAACCTAAGTTAAAATTTGTTCTAAGACTTTCAAAAGTATAAACATAATCGTAATAAACCTAGGTGGAATGACCGGTGCCGAAAGCTACAATGGGCGACCTGGACCCGAAGTTAATAAATTTAAATAATAAAACGGACAATAAATCCTTTTGTTCCTGGCGTTCCCACGTTCACTTTCGATTGAAAGTTCTAAGTGTAAATCAGTCCAGTGATTGTTTATATTTAAATAAATGAATTAAATACGTTGACAATATATATTGTAAAGACTGGATATTAATTTTAACTCCTCATATTACAGCTAACCACCTGAACATTGTAGAGCATTTTATAGGACCTTAAAATCGAAAATATTACTTTTATTTAGATAATTGTAATGACTCTGGTGAATTAAAGATTCTAATAATAGTAGAACTTCTGGGTCCGAATTTATTAAAAATATTTAAAAAATCTTGTCAATTCTATGAAATCAGCACTGGAGCGAACCTGCCCACAGTGCAGTAGTGCTTTGTGAAAGATCTCCTTCCAATAGATGTATAAATATTTTATACTTTTCATTTTGTTTTCCATTACTTTAACAAGTAGATAATAGATATTTGTACCCTTAGTATTCTTTATTTTTTATTTTTGTGAAGTACATAAGCAAATGCCAAACTTTCTGACCATTCTTAATATAGTTACAACACAAATTTACCCATAAATACGAAATATGTATAGCATCAAGACAAAATTAAGGGTAAAGAGATTCCCATTTTAGATTGCTATAAAAAAATTGTAACTTTGTTATGTATGTATATATAATTGTATCTAAACCGCATTTCATTAATGAACATAGCATGTCCTTTTGTCATATAACAGTAATATTGTGATCTTTAAAGTGAATTACATTGGCTCTGGCTGTCACTGAATAAATGGCCTAAATCTAGCAGCATTTTTTTAGATACGCTGTATAAAAAACATGTAAAAGTTTGCTGCTACACTTGATATCACACAATAGCAATAACGTAATATATTACTTATACATATCTATACCACCTGATTATGTTTTGTTACAAAAAACAGTAATTATTTATTACTAATCATTATAGTGAATTAAAATTATTTGATAATGCAATTGCAGTTTCTCAAGTGAAAATAACGTTGTGTTTAGAAATTCTAAGTAGTTTGCAAATATGGAAATTAAAAATAAATAAACGGATGGTATCTTATGGCATGAGTCATCACGCTGGACCTCCTCCATCAAGTTGATAACATTATGGTACACCGATAACCCATAAACTTGAGTAGAGTCCTCGCCAAACTTTTTGACCGCTCTGACAACTTAACAATAAATAAATGCCAATTTTAGATTCCTATTATAATATTTTAACTTGGTTTTGTATTAAAACTTTTGATTATATTATCCACAATTTCTAACCTATGGTTATTCATAGCAGCTAAAACATCGAAAACGACTGTAGTTTCTTTTATTTGTTACTTTTATCTCAATCCAATCTTCACACACTGATTACAGAAATGTTTTGGACACGCCTGTCAAAAGTGACAAAAATCCCATAAGTTACCTCAGTTATGTGAGTTGTCTTATTTGGGATTGGTTACAGATATCTATAACCTACTTGATCACCTACGTGGAGATCAAATGGGCTACATGCTTTTTACTGTGGGGGACGGCAATTGAGGTAGACACCATATTTTTATTACAAAAACGGAGTGTTCGATATCGTTTCCCATATTATCGAATATAAAATATGGGACCTCGCAAATCATTAAAGATTAAGTTTCAGGATTTCGGTATCTTAACTCTACCCTCCCAATACATTCTTGATAATGTAATGTATACCTGCAAAGCTGAATTTTGTAAAAACCGACATGATCTAAATACTAGAAACTATAAGAAACTGGTTATCCCATGTTTCAGGTTTAGTAAAACCAGTAATTTATTTTTGGGTAAGTAGTGTTAGGTTATACAAAAATGTCCCAAAGCATGTTACCGAATTGCCGGACTGTAAGTTTAAGCGCCATGGCATGCGGGTTTTGGTGTCAAAAGGCTATTATAGAGTGGATCAATATGTGACTAATAGTAATGTCTGGAATTGACTCCTCTCTTTGCATCCACTAAGAACGATTGTTACATGTAATGAATTGCAATATATATGTTAAAAAGATAAACCCGATCAAGTTTCTTGTCAGTTCTTGTCGATGACTGGGTTGTTTTCCAAACTGATGGTAATTTTTATATTCATAAACGCCCTATTCGGGCCTAAGTAAATTGAATAAAGAATTTTCGATTTAGGTTTTTAGATTTTGTTTTATTCTTTCCTCCTCATCCTCACTATCGTCATCATTTGATCGGAAACGAATGAACAAAGAAACGACACGAGGTGTTTTACTACAGTTGTAGCAGTAGATGCTGTGAAAAAATACGCAGCGCCAATTTATTTTACAATTTAAGCTGTTAGACCTATAATAAATACATAATACCGAATATATGTAAGCACATCACTTTACAACGTTGTATCTTTTTTTGTTGTCTTTCTTATTGTCAGGATAAAGTTTGTTGATAAAAAATGTTTCAAAAAGCATATGGAAAAATAATCTCCAAACACAGACAGAACAGACCCTAGGGAAGTCTTCATAAATATTAACAGGATTAAAAGATTTATGTTTGTACAATGTGCAAAGCCAAAGCTTGACAAGCTAATAATATCTAAAAAATCTGCATGGTTTATCGAATTCTGAAAACATTGTTCACATGTTTATCTAGCTTCTTTATTCTTATATTAGTGGCACTATAGTATTTATGATACAAAAAGAAAAAAAACTAAAATAACATGTTACACGTCAGTGATAAATAAAAAAATTATAGAGAGAACATTTTAAAATCTGTGTTACGTTTAATTAGTAAGAAGGATTGGTGGTTATTATGACCTTTTTTTAATTTGGAACTAACCTTTTATTAAATAGTCAGTTATTTTATGAGGAAAGTTTAAATGACTTAACAAATGATGGTTAACTGCAGTATAAGCTAGTTTTAAAGTTGAAATAGTCTTATTGTTCACATGGAAAAAGTTTATATCACATTTGAGATCAGTTTTTTATAGAAACCTGCTAACTATTAACAATATAACTCACACTTCCTATGTCCCAGACTCTAACTTGGCCACTGAGACATCCAGAGCCAATCAGTTGTGGATGCGAAGGGTGGAAGGCAACGCACCAAGGAGTACGTGGATGTCCTTTTAAGATCCTTACATGTTTGCCACTTGCCAACTCAGAGACATAAACATTGTGATTTCCATGGGTAGACGCCACTTTAGTCCTAAAATTAACATAAGCATACATAACAAAGAAAATTTTATTTATCTAGAGTGCAGTTCAAGATGATTGTAATAATGACTTGCTATTAATTGTGTCATTTCATTTCAAAATTTTATAAATGTTGAATTTGAAGATTATTAAAAAAAATTAGAAATCTTATGAAGGGCAAAGTTTGGACTCCCTACACCTTGTATAAAGGATAAAAATGTATTTTTTTTTAAATATCTCATATAAACTATTTAAATTGTACATTGTTCATATTTTAATGTAACAACTCAATTGTTATATACCACAATTCTGATACGTCAAGAATATAGCCATATATTGGGTACCATGCTGTGATGATAATGCTTTGCTATTTGTACCTTCAGATATGATATTAAACAAGCAATAAGAGCAAAACTAAATAATTTATTTTACTTATAGACAAACATACAGTTTATGAACACAGAGTATACCCAGATTTAAACAATAATTTCTGGACTAATAATTTGAACCCAGAACACACAGTATAGTAGTAAATAACTGAACCAATCTAGCAGACAGTGCATTATGAAAAAGATGTCAGCTAATGTTCTTATCCAACTATCCTATGTTATAATTTCATTGATCTAATGTTGTATCAATAATGTGAAACACCATGAAAATTTTTATTTCAATTTCCTTTCTAGTAATATCCTTTGTTGATAAGCATATTATTTCAGAATGAAACATGAACCACTCTGAAGTTGCACACCCACAAACTTCACGCTTTCAAGAAGACTTGGAAGAACTACATTCGAATCACGAGCATATAGTAAATTTGTTACATGCATTAAAATTGTAATTAAATGCAAATAATCTTTTTATTATTGTCCACGACAATAAGTAGCGTGTCACGCAAACGCCGCTGCAGATATAGTTATGATTTGCAAAATATAAAATGACTATACATTCTTACCCATCTGGACTGAAAACCATTAAAAATGTTGATCTTGGATAACCAGGCAAATCACAACACTGGAAAAACAAGAAAAGAAAATCTTGACATATATGTTATACAACGTTGAAAAATCTTAAAGTTATTGTGTAACTAGGCTTACATGAACAGCTTTGCATACATAAATTTATCGTTTTGTCCAGTGCTAGCTAAATTTATTTTAGCGAAGCCACATATGATATTTCTCACGAAACATACACACTTTCATTTTCTTTTTCATTGCTACAGGCATTGTTATAGAAAGTATGTATTGACATATCATATGTCAATTTTTTTCTTATAGAGTAGACCACCAAAACAACTTTTACCCCCTTTTTAGCCACTTGAGTGTTGATGTAAATGTTGAAATATGTATACCTTCATTACAGCACATTACATTACAGCCACTGAGGGCAGATATTCACGCTTCCATCTTCTTGAACAAGAAGTTCATATACAAAAATGCAATAAAATTTAAACTAAGTAAAACTTGTATTATTGAAACTAGATAGCTGATACTCATATATACAATTTTCCATATCTTTGTTACAACTTATTTAACCTGTTAGCCTATTGCCCTTTAAGAATCCTGTCTTAGTGAGCTTTCAGTTTCTATACATTTACAAAAGTTGTTTTGTCTTTCAGCTAATGAGTAATTTAAGAATTATTTTATACTGATTAGAGTATATAGATTAGAACAATAATTAAGTTGTCTTACTCGTGTTTCAAGTGGCTTCTTTACAAGTATATCTTCAGCTGCATTTTCAAGGACCATTTTATTAGTAGAATAATGAGTGGGATTTAAACCCAGTTCCCTATATTGCCAACTCCGAGCAACATTGCCCGTGATATGATTCTCATCAACTGGGTCATTTTTCACTCCAAGCCACTCATTATCTAATATTGGATACATTTTCTATATAAAAAATAAAAGCTTCATCAACATTTAAAACAATTATTAGGATATAAAAGATGCAATATATTAAAAAATGCACTAATTTTGAGGACATAACTTTTCTATTTCTTATAAACTCATAAATTGAAAACATAAAAGTTCTTTAAAAATCTACTTTTCCCAGTCCGTATAGATCAAATCTACATAAACGCGAGCAAAAGCTAATTTAATATAAAAAAAATGTTTTACTTAATATGATATTAAAAAAATGGTATTAAAACAAAATGTGAGAATTCTGTTTTCATATTCAAAAACATCAACAAATGTTAAATAAAATGAGTGTAGTACTTGTAAGAAGAAATTATTAATGAAACTAGAGCATTATTGTACTCAAATGTCTTCAAAAAGCAATACAGTAGAAACTCGGTTAACCGGACTAATTGTTGTCGTTAGGCATTCGGATAATCGAAAGTCCGGATAATCGCATGTATGACAGACCCCCTTGAGTTTTTGGCGGGATTTTGGTCTGTCATGTAGTGGATTTTTGTATTTTATTCCTAATCTTGTGTTATTTGACTCTATATTTGTAAAATTGGGGTTTTTTTACGTAATACAGTTTGGTTATTGTGCATAAGTGAAGTGAATAGAAAATAATACCACAGACAATGAATTCTGAGATGCCACAAAAACCTCTTGAAAAGTTCTAACAAGAGAGCCACCATCTTGTTGGAAAATTGAAATAATCACATGACACTTATTGTGTAAAATATGTTGTACTGTCCATTGAAACAAAACATTGACACTGGCAAATGGTACTGCGGAGGCAAAACAAGAAAAAGAAACCTTCTTTGGTTTTGTGCATATGTAGTACATAATATGTACATAATTTTATGCGTTTATTAAAATACGTATACATATCAATGAAAATCAATGTTTATTAAGAAATTATAAAGAGATACATTTCCAACATAGGATGTATGCACTTATTTATGTAAGTACATATTTATGTAAGTACATACAAATTTTCTTAGATTACATCATGTAATACTAAAATATTGCAGCCTTAATCATGATATAAAATATTTTGGTACGTATATGGGAATAATTTGTTTACAGTATGTATTTGGTAATTTGCACAATACATAGGTCACGGTTGGTAGTCCGGATAATCGCGAATCCGTATAACTGAGGGCCGGATAATCGAGTTTCTACTGTATATTAAAAAGTAATATTAAAATGATATAAGTATGTATTTTAAAACTTTAGAAATATTCTGTAACATATTATTTTTGATGTTACAAACCATAGATTTTGTTATTAAACACATGTAAACTTAATAACACATTGACAATATGTGAGTGAGTGAGTGAAGTATTTACCTTGTTTAACTAAGTTACAATGACAGCAAAATTTGAATAGTTAACCTGGAAGAAGATAAAATCAATAATTATGATTTTATACTATTACTACATAATAATGTAAATATATCTCCCCTACAACTACATAATTACAATTATGTAACCCCGATAATAAAATGTAGTAAACTTATTTTATATATTGTCGTTACAGTATGATACAAAGTCGTGTGCATACAAGGCAATTTAGAATTATACAAATATCTACATACCTACTTCAATAATGACCGGGACGATTGCGAGCCATATTGGAAAATGTCATGTTATTATTTAATTCAATATAGTTCAAGATTATGGAATAGCTAGATTACACATTGAATTATTATAAACTATAGATATACAATGTTTATGAATATCTCGGAGACCTAAAATATAGTACACAAAACGCTTATCCGACACAGTAAAAGTATATGAAAAACACCGACTAAGTACCTTGGTCATATTGCACTTGTAATAAGAAATCCCAAAAGAGATTTTTTCTGCATTTGGTTCTTGGTACAGCTGTGCTTTTTAAGTCAATATGAAAAGAAAATATTAATCTGCGACTCAAAAATCCATAGCAAACAAGCACAAACCTCACAGCACCAGCTGCGAACTGTCAAGATTTGTTCTATACAGATTAAATTAGCAAAATGACATAGACACTCGGAATACAGAAGTAAGATGGATGACATTGCATACATATAATATTAAACTCATAGTAATAACTCATCTTATGGCCATCAAAATCTTAAAAATAAAATTAAACTATAAAATCTTTTTGTTTAAAACACTTTAGGATAGTACGTATACTAACTATATAATAATATATACTACTATAATTCTATATAATAACCTGTCTTCTTTACAATTCTGTTATTCTATGCAATATGAAATTTAAGTATTTGTGAAATCTCGTTTCTTTATATATATCTTTTAGCCACGCGACAAATAATAGTTTTTAATATTATCGCATGTGGGAAAAATGTCCGATAATTGTATGTGTCATAATATTGTAACTTGCCATATTGCAATTATAACTTTAAGAAGAGCATCTGTAAAGAATAAAACGATTTTTAAACTCCTTCGTCTATAAGTTTTCATAACAAACAAATCACATAAATGTGATTTCAAAACTTTGGTGTAATAAAGATAGAAATAGGTAATTGTTCTAAAGTATATGACCATCGTTTCTCTTGTGTAATTAAATAAATTTTTCCAAAAAAAAAATAAACCGCTTTCGATGTGAAAAACTAATAAGGCACTAAAAAGCAAAAATAACTGAATTATTAAATTAACCAAATTAAATAAAAAATATTGATATTTGCGCTACCTAATAATATATTTGAAGTCGATGCCATGGAAATTAATAACACGAGATATGAATTCTGAGACGCCACAAAACTATCTGGAAGGCTTAACAAGGAAGCTACTATCTTGTTCCAACAATGAAGTTATCTCGAGACATTTCGTTATAACTACCGACATGATAATGACAGTAATAATCTTCAATAAACATAAATGGTTGTTAAAGAAGGAAGAAGAACTCAAATATATTTGAGAAGTAAAAACTGCCTACGGAGTCACGTTATGCACACAGTACTGATTTCACGACATCATATTCGTTTGAGATGTTAAATTCTGTTGTTTCTTTACATTATTACCGGGAACTAGGAAGTGACGTGCCCCAAATACTGAGTCGAGCTCAGAACGTGTCGCGTCGCCATGACATTGCTATGAATGAATTTTAGCAAGGCGCTTCACTTCATATTACCAGTATATCAAATATAAAAACTTGTGACGCATTATTATTTATTCTCTTTGAAGTTACTGTCCCGCTATTTTCTCTTGTTTATAACATTACCTTTCCACGTCTCTTGTACTACTTTATTAGGTAAATTATCTTTTATTTTATAATTTATTAAGTATAACAAAAATCGATTAAAATTCCACAAATTCCATTCTGTTATTAATAGACTTAATATTTAACTAGCAGTTCTTTATCAAATGATATGAACTCGTATTATAAACTATATTATTATGTTATATCTTTTACTAGCGAGCCCGGCGGAAGTTGTCCCGCCCTGAGAATAAAAAAATCTTGATAAATTATACACCTAAACCTTCCTCATGAATCACTTCATCTACTGGTGAAAACAGCATCACGTTCAGCAACACATCACAAACAAAATCCGTTTAGTAGTTTTTGAGTTTATCGTGAACAGACAGACAGACGTCGCAGAGGACTTTGTTTTGTAATATGTAATGATGATATAGGATTATTAAAATGATTAAGGTTTGTAGGAGGAAATCTCTGGACTCCCTGAACGGATTTTCAAAATTCCTTCACAGATAGTAACTTCATAAGATGGGATATATTTATTGGCATTGAATTTGATATTGAGATTAATACGAACAAAATCTTGAGTGGTTGTTGGTAATAAGTATAAGCAATCGTTTTACATAATAGTCAAGCGCCCGTGCACACTATGGTTTTTTCCCGCACGATTTTTTTCCGCAAAATATCTAACCTACAGAAATTTACAAATGCGCGTAAATTTCCGCCCTGATTTAAATCTGATAGATAAATAGCGCTCCAAAACTCTTACGACTTCATTAGAAGACGTCGATTTATCTCATATTATTATTTGTAATCCATTTCACTTGTGCATAATACATATAATTCTATACACGTATAAATACATTCCAAATAAATTGTCTAAATGTTTAGAAAAACCAACAGACAGAAAATTCATTATAAGAAAGTGCGTAAATCATTACATAGTATAAAACAAAGTCCCCTACAGCGTCTGTCTGTCTGTCTGTTCGCGATAAACTCAAAAACTACTGAACGGATCTTTATGCGGTTTCCACCAGTGGATAAAGTGATTCACGAGGAACGTTTTGGTATATAATTTGTCCAGGATTTTTTTATAATCAAGGCGGGACAAAGTCTGCCGGGCCCGCTAGTTAATATAATATAAGGAACGTCTGGTATTAACGGGCTCTTGGACTTATGCAGAAATTCTACCGCAGTACGCGTACTATCTAATGCAGAAAATCTTTTCTTATCCGGAATAAAAAACGCACCGCAACTCACCGCACCGCAGAGCGCGAAGGCACTAACACGGAAAAAAACCGTGATAGCTACTAAAGATTATGTACCTATATAGTTTGCAAGCCAATTAATTAGTACACTGAATTACATTATAGGTAAACAGATGTATTAATAAAATTCTATTCGAAGTCTCTTCACTTGTGATGATGATGATCGAAGATTACCTTCATGAAAAAGTCTTTTTGTTTTTAATTGAATTCATTTCAATCATTTTTTTTTTAATTCGTACGCGTGAAACATATGAGTTGTTTCAATTAGCAGGCATATCTATTAAAAACAAAATCACCAAGACAAGAAAGTATCTCAGGCTCATATTTCCAGTGCGTTTCTTTTAATTAAAATTTACAGTGTATTTATATTATAGTAGTAGGTATACCTCAGCTCCACACGCGTTTTTTTAAATTGTATTAAAGAAAAATACTCTTTAAAAACAATTGTAAGTACCTACGACACGCACGCCAGCTACAGTAACATGTAATGTATACATTACATATATAAATACTAACAGTGTGTCGAATGAGGTTTATCATCAGCAACATATTTAGAACCTTAAGCCATCATACAACTACCTCAGTGCTCACTTACACTGTATAAGGAACTAATGACACAATGACTTAAAGATGTTATTATAATGAAATAATATCCCCATATTGTCAATAAGTAATACATTTATGATCTAATGTCTTATTAGAAAGAGACCCCTTCTATCTTCAAAATCACTATTAATAATTATAATGTTGAATTGTAAACAATTAATGAGCTGACGTCTTGAAATCTTGGATAAATATAAATCAAGATATAAAACTTTATATCTATCTAAGCAGTTTTTAATATTTGACAATTTAAATAGTGCTCATTGAACTCGATACAAAAATTCTTATATGTTACTATGGTTACTGAGTTATGTAGACGAAAACGTGGTAAATAAAGCAAAATGGCCGCCAAAATGACAATTCAGAAGATAATTCAGAATATATACACACAGATATATGAATTTCAATTATATTTATTCTTGGAATCCAGTATAACATACATCTTACGCACATGTTTACAGTGAACAACATATTTTTGCTAAATTTCATGCGGACGAAGTCGCGGGTAACAGCTAATCTAAAATAGAATAACCTAAATTACTTCTTATCGGTCCAATCGTTTTGGATATAACATTGCGGGCGTAGCCACGGTTAACAGCTAGTCTAAATTACTTTTTATAATGTCCGCTATCTGCCGGTGACAGTTTCGTGAAGATCGGTCCAACCGTTTTGGAGTTAGCACTGCGGGCGAAGCCACGGTTGACAGCTAGTATTAATTAAAATTGCCTAAATTACTTTTTATAAGGTCAGCTATCTAGCAGTGAAAGTCCCGTGGAGATCGGTTGAACCGTTTTGGAGATAGCACTGCAAACGAAGCCGCGGTTAACAGCTAGTCTAAATCAGAGTAGCCTAGATAACTCATTGTAATTTTAACTGCTTCCCAGTGAAATTCCCGTTAAAATCGGTCCAGCCGTTTCGGAGGTTATCCGGAACAAACAGACAGACAGACAGACCGACAAAAATTTTAGAAAATTGCATTTTTGTTATCAGAAGCGTGTATACTTTCATACCCAATCAGTAAAATAATGTTATTTTGATATTACATACAGACACTTCATTTTTATTATATGTATATAGATTGAATGTTATTTATGCACATTAGTGAAATTTTTTATCACGAATTAATTTATCCAATATATATACAATTTAGAAAATCTCTGCTCTGCAAAATTACATATTATATTTACACAAATAGTAATGAGATTACATTCGGTTCGCTGAGAGGGCTCGGTAGAAAATTACTCTCGTTCTTACATCATACGCGTAAAATAAATCCCTATCTGTACATACTCTGTCACAAATTATGTGGTAAATCGTCGACGTAACGAGATTTTTAACAAAATTTGATTCTGCTCAATTTTTAGATGAAATGATTTTTTGAGTAAAAGTTCAATTTACGTTGCTGAGATTTGCCTAAGCTGTATCTAATCAGATAATATGTTGTATTGATTTTACTTTCTAATATTTTTTTTACTGTGTTTTGTAATTTAAATGTAGAAGACCAATATATGTGTTTGTTGGTGAAGATGACAATATTTTTATTATATTAGCGGCTGCCCACAAATTCCTCTATGGTTGTATTCCGTTTCCTATTGTGACGTAAGCTTTCAGACAAACTTTAAATACCAGAGAGAATAAAATATTTGTTTTAAGAAATAATCCAATAGGTACTATACTATAAATTGTACATTGTAAATATCTACAGTATACAATTGAAATATATTGTATGATTAACTATTTCTGCAATTATGATTTCCGTAAAAAAAATGGATATACCTACGCTGTCGCGGACTTTTTGATGTGAAAATTTATTTAGGTGCATTGAACAATGAACGAGATAACAATATGTCTAGGAGTTTTTGGCGGGATCTTGGAATGCCATGTAGTGGTCTTTATATGTTGGCACCATATTGTGTAATGTTGGTGGGCTTTATAGTTTGGTTACTGTGCACAAGTGAAGTGGATCGGAAAGAATACCATGGAGCATGGATTCACAAAAACTCCCAGGAAAGTTCTAACAACATGGCCGCCATCTTGTTAGGTCATTGAAATTATATCAAGAAACTTGTAATATCGTTACTCACTTGACAATGGCAGTAATAGTCTACTAGAAGACTGGTTGCCAAAAATAAAATAGAAGAAGAAGAACAATGAATGAAAATGAAACGTCATGTTCGGTTCGATGACGCCCTGAATCGTTTATACTCGGCTCCAATCATCACGAACCACGTTTACTAATAATAAAATAATATTGTATACGTTTTATGTATAATTTGTGTAATATTTCAAGTGTATATATTGTGCGTATATAAATATTACTGTTATTTATTTACATGTAAACACTGACAAATCTGTATAAACTTTACTGCGTTTGTATTTACTTATAACTTTTACTTCTATTATGTGGTCATAACCACACAACCCTTTTATTTACAAATGAAAAACTATGCTATCATACCTTATCTTTCATTCAGCACACTCTGAAATAACTCTCAGATGGTAGGTTTTTCCCAACTTACATGAAACTTATATTTTAGGCAATTTGAACAACGTAGTTCTAAGTTATATATTTCTTTATGAGTTATTTTCATATATAAGCTATATTACTGTAAATTTTCATCAAGATCCGTTCAGTAGTTTTTGTGTAAAAGAGTAACAAATATCCATTCATCACCACAAACCTTCTAGTTACAAATGTGTAAAAACAGTTGTATACGATCTGCTATAAACATGTAAATATTTCTTGATAATTGAATATTTATGTGAAATCTACTGTATTTAAGAATCTTCGTTTTGTCGTGATGACGCAATGGTAACCTTTTCGGAGACTGTGTTGATCGAAGTGGATTCCAATACTATAATGAATCCGAGTTTTCGGTAAAGGAAAAATGTATGATGAAATTATAGTAACGAATTTTCTCTTGCTTGCGTGGCAGTTACCACCTTCAATTTGGAAATCTGAAGTCGTGAAAAAAAAGGTGTGATCTGACAACTGTATTTTAGTATTAATCTCACTTTAGGTTTAGCATATAAGACCTTAAGGTCAATCATTAATCATCATGTGAGATTGTGTTCAAACTTTTTTTTATTAAGGTATTAAGGAAATATGTATATGTTGTTTGGCTTACAACTTATTCGAAATAGACGAAATCATAAACCTATTAAATTTGTATATTAATTATAGCAATTAATGTAATATTCTTTTATTAATACATAATTATTAATCTTGTAGTTTGTCACTATCATATTACCCATACAGTTTTAGTATTTGATAAATGCAAATTTTCGAGACATTTTGAGTCACTTTTTAAGACTGTGTTTTGGTATTATTTCATCAATTCATTCTGATAACAAATCTATTTTACATGCTTTTAATTGAAAATTAAAAAATCATGTAATAACTAACACTACGCAGGATTTTTATAAACCAATTAGCGGGCCCGGCGGACGTTATCCCGCCCTGATAATAAAAGAAAACCTTGACAAATTATATAGGTAAACCTTCCCCACGAGTCACTTTATCTACTGTGAAAACCGCATGCAAATCCGTTCCGTAGTTTTTGAGCTTATCGCGAACAGACAGACGTGACAGAGGACTTTGTTTTATAATATGTAGGGATAATATAGGTAATTGTTTCTATTAAATTGTAATTATTTTTATTTAATTATAGAATACAGCAATATTACTCAAAAATATACAAATGTATATAAGATAAATGGGTGTTTGCTCTACATGTTGGCATTTTCTTATTTTACAACGGAAGGTATGCCGCATTTTGATATGGGTATGATTAAGAGCGATCGCGCGTGAAATGGCGTCTCGGAATCCTTTTCGAAGCGCCTACAAGTAAGTCTTAAGATATTTACCTGTATCCACTTGAAATACCTATTAGACATTTATGGCACATAATATGCGATCTGTTATATCGCGTTACCGAAACTTCTTGTTTATCAAATATTCCAAAAAATAAGTATATGTACTTCTTAATGCTTTGTTTATTTTGTCAACTACTGTTCAGATATCGTAGACGTATGCAGATATTTGTCATGTGTATGTTTTACTTATACCAGATTATTTAATTGTATATAATTGTTAATATCATCTGTGATAGAATATGGTTAAGGTTTGAATGCTCATTAGGTAGACTATATCATTGTAATAAAATATTTTGGAGGCTCAACTGCAGATAGCTTAATATTACAATGTTTTATTTTAATACCCAATACTTTATTATGATTTGTTAAAGAAATATGTATGTATGTTTTTTTTCGAACCAACTAATGCTGAAGGTCTCTCTGCAGGCTTAATTTATATATCTTTGTCACTGTTCATTTTTTTTAAAAGACAAGTAAAATTTGTTCTTATAGGTGACTTAATCAGACACAACATTTACAATAAACGTCAATACTATATTCTTATAGATTTTATTTTAGTAAGTAGATATCGTAATATTACCCACATTATTAAAGATACTAAAAAATGGACAACATCATTGTTTTCTGGTACCATAAAACACAATACAAAAATAGGGACGACAATTTCGAAGGTAGGAAAATAATATAAAGGCGTTAGAAGAGATAAGATAGAATAGGACATCATCAAACAGGACAGAATGGAAAGAAATCGAGGAAGTATATAACATTGTTAATCAATATTATTTTTTTAGCGCATTGAAAATCTTCAGCGCTGTTCAATATTATTTGCTTTTACTTTTATTTTGTATTTTTTTAACAATGCAGTCTTTAAAATATACTGTACTAAACCAGGGCGTTACGGGCCCAGACTTAATCCGATCCTGACTACAAATAGTTTATTGATTCAGTTTCCTTGTTCCGAATTTTGTAGAACTCAGTCCGCAGGTTTCACGGAATAAATTATTCATTGAAGTTTAGAATAGCCATAGCAGATGTTAACTCACTATAATCATTCTTCAATTCCAAAACAGTTCAAAGTTATAAAGATGTTATTGACTCCGAATATTTAGACCCACTGAATGTAAATATGTTAATATATGTCATATTAAAAATATTTATAAAATAAAGGATTCTAGAGGATACAATTTGAAATACTGCTATTTGATTCTAAGCTAAAACATAGTTCGTTGTAGTAAATATTTTACATCCAATCTGAGCTGACTATCGTTTTTATCAAGTTAAAGTTTGTGCTGACATCCTATGGTTTATACCTTTATTGGTAGTAAGCAGGCCTTTTTTGTCACTTCTTTTTTGGGGGCATGCTAAATATACAAGTGTTTAAAGTAGCAAAGTACACATCTGTGCACTTTCTGAAATTTGATTAAATTAAATTGAAAATTAATTAAAAATCGTAAAGTCATCATTTTTTGAAGGTTTTGATGCTATTCGATTACTCTATACAAAAGCAACAAATATGAATCAGACATTTTATTCTTAACTTACTTTAACTGTTCAATAAAGATCAATTACATTTTGTATTTGGATAACTTTCACCTATTTAAAAAATATATTTAAGGATTTTACTTATTTCTCAAACTCTTTAATTATTTTTCAGTTTTTATCGCAGTTTTTTGATATTTTCAGAATTCTCTTTAAGGGCACTGCGTGCCTCCAAGTGCCCCCCCCCCCACAGTAATAATATAAGTAAAGTATAAGTAAGTATTACGATGTCTGTGCCACGAGGCCGAAAACTATAGTTACCTAAATTAATATATGAATCGTGATTGAAAAAGTTGACTGAAGTAAATTGTTATTTATTCTTCGCTTCCCTATTACCGTCTGAATGAAAATTGTCCTGCGGTAACAAGACACTGATTAAAATGCATGGCCAACAATAGACGTCGTGCCAGATCAAACGTTTTGCTCTTTGTGTTTATGTCAAACGAGGAGGTCGCGGTGGACTTTCAATTTACGACTTTCTTTTTACTTTGATATAAATGAAAATATGAAATACTAATGACGTATGTAAGAAAATGCTATAAAAAGTTAGTAAAATTATTAATTGAACAATACATCAATTGTCTGATGCATGCGGCTCGCGTTTTTTGCTTCATTATTCCCAAACCGAGTCACAGGTTTTGAGGACAGTAAAAAATCTGCATATTCTTGATGAGATTTACAAAAATTATTTAAGTTTATTTTATACGCTTTTAAAACATGATATAAGTATATCTTTTATATATAAACTAGCTGTCCCCCGCGACTCCGCACGCGTTTTTTTAAATGTATTAAATAACTATGTCATAGTTACAAATGTTTTTGAAAAAGCATTTCTGTAATGTACACACCTACTTACAATCTTACATTACGCCATCTACTGTAACATGTAACGTGTACATTAGATATGTGAATACGAATAGTATATCGAATGGGATGGGATTTATCATCAGCAACATACCTGGAACTTTAACCTACTATGTACCACTCTCAGTGCTCATTAACACTATATAAGAAAGTAATGAAAATTTTAAACTATACATTATCGAACAATATGTGTTAAATTGTTTATTATATAGACAAAACATGCCCATATTGTCGATATAATTGTATTATTATTATACGTTGCTATAATCACTGAGTTATGTAGATGCAAACGCGGTAAATAAAACAAAATGGCCGCCAAATTGACCAAAATTATAATATAATTCAAATTACATACATTTATTCTTGGAGTCCAGTACAGCGCACGTCTCACGCGCTTATTTCCAGTAAACAAACTATTTTTATTAAATTCACACGAACGAATACACAGGTAACAGTTCATCACTTCATAGTGTAAAACAAAGTCCTCTGGTCTGTCTGTTTGTCTGTTCGCGATAAAGTCAAAAACTACAGATCGGATTTTCATGCCGTTTTCACCAGTAGATAGAATGATTCATGCGGAAGGTTTAAGTATAATTTTTCAAGGTTTTCTTTGTATTATCGGGGCGGGACAACGTCTTCCAAGCTCGCTAGTTATCTGCCAGTAAAAGTCCCGTGAAAGTCGGTCCAACCGATTAGGAGATAGTAGAATATTGCAAACGAAGTCTTGAGTAACAAAAACAAAATAGTCTAAGTTACTTCTTATAAGGTGAGTTATCTGCCAGTGAAAGCCCCGTGAAAATCAGTTCAAGCATTACGGATATCGCACTGCGGCCGAAGGCGAAAAAAAAAACCTAAATTACTTTTTATGAGGTCTGCTATCTACTAGTGAACACCCCGTGAAAATCGGTCAAACCATATTGGAAATAGCAATGCGGACGAAGCCGCGGACAAATAAAGTACAATATGTCAACCGCTATAATTTCGGCTATCTGCCAGTAAAATTCCCGTTAAAATAGGTCCAGTCGTTTTGGAGATTACCCGGAACAAACAAACAAATAGACAAAATATAATAATATAAAAATATAGACAAAATATATAAAAAAATTTTTTGGTCATTTGTAGCCATATACATTCATCAAAAAGTTGTTATTTTAATTGTACATACACAAACTTTATTTTTATAATACGTAATAGATAACAAATTTTGAATAGGAAAACAAAATAAACTTTGAAAATGTTTGCGATAGAAACTTACCACGTTACCATGGCAACGTATATATAATATTAACGCTAACGATATCTCTCAAAAGGAAAAAAGTGCCCGATTTTGAAATATTCTTCATTGGTGTTCCGCTCCTATTGATCTTTGCGTGATGATGTATAGCCTAAAGCCTTCCTCGATAAATGAGCTATCTAAAACCGAAGGGTTTTCTCAAATCGGACTGGTAGTTCCTGAGATCCTAGCGTTCAACCAAACAAAAAAACTCTTCAGCTTTATATATTAGTACTAGCTGTCCCCCGCGGCTCCGCACGCGTTTTTTTTAAATGTATTAAAGAAATGTAAAATCGTAATTAGGTGTGTACATTACAGAAATGCTTTTTCAAAAACATTTGTAACTACGATACGCACGCCATCTACTGTATTATGTTACGTGTACATTAGATATGTGAATACGAATAGTATATCGAATGGGATGGGATTTATCATCAGTAGCATACCTGGAACTTTAACCTACTATATACCACCCTCGATGCTCACTAACACTATATAAGAAAGTAGGTAATGAAAATTTTAAACTATACATTATCGAACAATTTGTGTTAAATTATTTATTATATAGATATAACATGCCCATATTGTCAATATAATTGTGTTATTTTTATACGTTGCTATAATCACTGAGTTATGTAGGTGCAAACGCAGTAAATAAAACAAAATGGCCGCCAAATTGACCAAAATGATAATATAATTCAAATTACATACATTTATTCTTGGAGTCCAGTACAGCGCACGTCTCATGCGCTTGTTTACAGTAAACAAATTATTTTTGATCAATTTCACACGAACGAATGCATAGGTAACAGTTCATCACTGCATAGTGTAAAACAAAGTCCTCTGATCTGTCTGTTTATCTGTTCGCGATAAAGTCAAAAACTACAGAACGGATTTTCATGCCGTTTTCACCAGTAGGTAGAACGGTTCATGGTGAAGGTTTAGGTATAATTTGTCAAGGTTTTCTTTTTATTATCGGGGCGGGACAACGTCTGCCGAGCCCACTACCTTAAAATAAAATAGCTCATTAGTTAGTTCTCTGCCAGTGAAAGTCCCGTGAAAATTAATTCAAGCATTTCGGATATTCCACTGCGGCTGAAAAAAATCTAATTTACTTTTTATGAGGTCTGCAATCTACCAGTGAATATCCCGTGAAAATCGGTCCAACCATTTTGGAAATAGCAATGCGGTCGAGGCCGCGGACAAATAAAATAGAATATGTCAACCGCTATAATTTCGGCTTTCTGGCAGTAAAAAGTAAAATTCCCGTTAAAATAGGTCCAGCCGTTTTGGAGATTACCCGGAACAAACAAACAAACAGACAAAATATAATAATCTAAAAATATAGACAAAGTATAAAAAAAAATTTTTTGGTAATTTGTAGCCATATCCATTCATCAAAAAGTTGTTATTTTAATTGTACATACACAAACTTTATTTTTATAATATGTAATAGAGAACAAATAAAAAATTGGAAATAAAAGTAGTATAAACTTTTTGCATAGGAAAACAAAATAAACTTTGATAATGTTTGCGATAGAAACTTACCACGTTACCATGGCAACGTATATAACACTAACGCTAACTAAATCTCTCGAAAGGAAAAAAGTGCCCGATTTTGAAACATTTTTCATTGGTGCTCTGTTTCTACTAGTCTTAGCGTGATGATATATAGCCTAAAGCCTTCCTCGATAAATGAGCTATCTAAAACAGAAGGGTTTTCTCAAATCGGAGTGGTAGTTCCTGAGATCATAGCGTTCAACCAAACAAACAAACAAACAAACTCTTCAGCTTTATAATATTAGTATAGATAGATAGGCAACGGGGAAACGGTTAAGAGCATCTCCTTCCTCTGTTTCTTAGCCGATTTTTTTTTATTCTAATTTTGGTTAGTAGATATTGACGAGCTTTAGTGTTATTAAGATAAGAGAGTAAAAATAGAAAAAAGATTTTTTCTTGATGTTCGAAGTTTGACCACCGGACGAGTATTTATGATTATTGCCTGTTTTCACATTTTTTTATATTCTTTTAAAATGTTCTAAATGTCAAGTCGTTTGCTTATCCGGAAGTTAGTTTCAAATCAGTTACAGAATCCTACTAGAGCAGACATACAAGAAACCGGTTCAAAATAGACCTTTGTATATATATTCTTATATCCGATTGATAAACTTCAGCAATATTTGAACGATTGCCATTACAGTTGGTACACCTAGGCGTTATGCTATTCATTTCATTATTAATTCACCCCAGATATAATTTATTGATAATATATATTTTATTGTTATGTTTTATAACATAACTAAATACGGAATAAGTTGCAGGCGGTTGCCTGTATATAATAAATCAAAATATTTGTACTAGAGAAACGTTAGTATATTATCAGTATTTTGGTAATGAGTTCACCTGAATCTGTAGTGAAACTCATACTGTTATATAATTTACACATTCTCAAACTTGTTATTTCCGAAAGCAAACTCTTGTAGAGGTGAAACTAAAGGGTTGTTCTTCGAGAATATCTGCTAGGTATTCTGTATTTATATATTTTAATAATTATTATACTTTAATTATCATATATATATATTTCGTTTTGTATTCAATAAATGATTATATTATTCTAATTAAATATTCATTATAACTTACTTTTCGTTTTAATTAAGCTAAAGTTTATTATTGATATACGTTATATGATATATAAGTAGTTATATGTTATACCTAGTCGTGCCATAAATACTGAAACAAAGAAAAAAAATTTTTTATTGCAAATAACATTTATTACTTTTACAGTGTGTTAGATTAATACATAAATATAAAACAATTTAAAATATAAAAAGCTTATTCGAAGTGGTTTCCATTGGCTGCAATACAGTCCTTTGAACGTTGAGGCCAGTTATCAATAGAAGCACGCACTCTTTCCATGGGAAAATTCTTCACTGCCAATCGTACGTATTGTTTTAGGGACTCCAAATTATCATGGCGTTTAGAGCAAGCCGTATTCTCTAAAACTGACCATAAATCATAATCCAGCGGATTAAGATCGGGAACGTCGTTCGTTTCCAACCAAGACTGCGTAGACCGAGCTTTGTGACCCGGCGCCGAGTCTTGCTGGAAGGACCATTGTTGGTTATTGAACATGGTGTTGTTAAGGGGCTTCACTACCTTCTCAAGAATGGTATCTTGATACACTTGTGCCGATGTTTTGATACCTTTCTCACAAAAGTATGGCTCAGTCACTCCTTCATAGCTATACCCCACCAAACCATCACTGAACTCCGATAGTGCCCACGTTGCACTCTGTCGACTAATTGAGAAGCTTCCTTCGAGCTTTGAGCATAAATACGGTCATTTTGTTAGTTAAAATGTTGCTCAATTGTAAAAAAAATCTCATCCGTAAACAACATTTTTCTGTGAAC
Source organism: Antheraea yamamai (assembly GCA_036509395.1). Taxonomy (NCBI): domain Eukaryota; kingdom Metazoa; phylum Arthropoda; class Insecta; order Lepidoptera; family Saturniidae; genus Antheraea; species Antheraea yamamai. Next base: position 14,743,015 of record AP028427.1, on the reverse strand, counting down.
TCTCTTTGCGTATCGCTTCACTAGTTGTTTCGATTTTACCACCGTATTATTTTTAAAATTATCAGTTTAGAAATGACCAGTACGTCTCTTATAAGCTGCAAGTCCTAAGTCATCTTTTAAAATACGCGACTTGGTTCTAGGTGCTATCTTCATCTCCCGAGATAAAATATTTTGCTTTCGGACAGGATTTCTTCGAATTCTTTCCCTTACTGCTTTGACCACCTTTTTCGTACGAACACTACGTGGACGGCCAGATATTTTTCTGTCACAAACAGAGGATGTCTCATTGTATCTATTAATAGCCCGGTACATAAATATTTGGCGTATGGAGAGTTTTAAATATTGCATTTGTCTCCATACCTACTTTGTGTAATGCAACTACAGCGATTCAGTTCTCTTTATCATCTCTCTCCATTTTAATATCGCAAAATATTGTACAATGTATTGGCGCCAAAATAAGAAAACTCAATGATAATCATATAAAAATGACAGATTCCAAATTCAAATGTAATATTTTGTTTATTTTTAATTGTAACAGTATTTATGACCAGACTAAGTATATAGTTATATGATACCAATTATTTACTTATATATAAATTAAATTAGCTATGGTCGCGGCTTTACACACCTTTATTAGATATTGATTTATGTTATTATTATACCTTGTATTTATTACCATTTATTGTATTAAATAGTTGAGTTATAGCAAAGTATCCATAATACGCTGTCGCATACTCATTTTTATGACATATTGTTGAACTGAACGTGTTGCAGGTATATATAATGGCCAGTTTTAGTAAAATTGGTAGCAGATAAGTCTGGTTCAGACCCTGACATATACCAACGAATTTTTCGTAATTCACGTACATTTGCTAATTTAAATCAGTAACACTATCGGTTCACGGTGAAGGAAACCATCGTGAGGAATCCTGAACCGGAAAAATATTGTTGTAGTAACACCGTATGTGAGAAAATATATTGTATATTAGAACTGTGAATTTCTCGGACTTTGAAATGGCAATACGTCGTGGGCCGGCTCGGTGATTATGCCCATAACTTCCTTCCGGAAGAGGACCCTGACCTTGCAGTGGGTCATTTACAGGCTGATATGATGAACTTTAATGGAGAGTAAAGAATTAAAAATTGAAGTATATAAATCTCTCACATAGTAAGCATTCATTTATATATATACTAGCGGGCCCGGCAGACGTTATCCCGCCCTGATTATAAAAAAATTGTATACCAAAACGTTCCTCGTGAATCACTTTACCCACTGTTGAAAACCGCATCCGTCCAAAGGCCCGTTCAGTAGTTTTTGAGTTTATCGCGAACAGACAGACAGACAGACGCGGTAGGGGACTTTGTTTTACACTATAATATATTATATATAATTAAGGATTGAATGATTAACTACTTGACGAGCCATGATAGTTTTTTGCACGTTAGGCAATTAGCCTTTCCACCAACGATACATAAATACAGTATAATGTTACTTTATTCTTTCAATACTGATAAAGGCTATGTAAATAAAAAATCCAATAAATATATCGTCATCGCTACATACTGTCAAAATCCACTGGATAGTGGCTAATCCTACAGCCTTAATAGACTACAGAACTTTTTTGGTAGATAACAATTGTACATCTTCCAAGAATAACACATGTTTGTCCAGAATTCGGTTGCCTTTCATTTTCAGTGGATTACATTCACAGGAGAGGTGCTTTGGAGATCCGTCCGCACTATCACAATACCTACAATCTCTTGTGCCCCGGACACACGTGATGTAAGTACATATGTTTATAGACGACAGTGTACTGTTAGTGCTCTCACCAAATTCCATAGGTGATTCTTATTGACCGACAGGGTTTTTCTAGTACTACGTGAATTTAATGACAATTAATCAGTACAGTACAATGAATCCAGTTAAAATATTGTATATATGAATGATTATGAGAAAATATTTAATAGCAAACATTTCCGTTTTCCTCCGGGCTATGTGCAAACAATAAATACACGGGTGACCTATTTGGCAACATAAAATGAATTTGTTTGAAAATTTAATTTTATCAAAATAGCAACTGTGTTTTTAGTGTAAATAAATAAACAGCGGCCGGGTTCATTATTTCATCGCGTCGGTTAAACAACGCTAGTAACTGTAGCAACGTAACATTAATTGGAGCATGATATTTCCAGTGAATTTTTGTTGTTTTTCATTTCACCAACTAAAGGTTTCAATCACAACATTTTCTTCTTTGATGTGATACAACTGACTTCTTCTACAATCATGATTGTTTTTTATGTTGGAAAAGAAGACAATTAACATTATTCATATTATACGCATTACGGCCAATATTAATTAGACATAGTAAAAATCTGATTACATAAAATATATTAGGAACCTAATAATTTTAAACTCGAACATATAATAAAGGTATAATATATACTAAATAAAGTAAATACAATAAAAACAATAATAAAGTAAATGTAATAATCATGATCGATTTAGCTTTCTCCTTATTTTTAATAAAATTTAAAAAAGATTAGTAAATTCATATTATGTATGAAAGTGGAAAAATACTATCAGGAATTCAAGGATGTAAGAGGATGCTTAAAAGTGTTACTTCTGAGTTTGCATTTTAGAGGCCATAGCTTGATGTAAAATTATAAGCAACAAGTATATTTTAAACATTTGTCAAAAATAAGTAGAAGTATTAATCAGCTTAGGATAGTTGTAGAATTACTTGTCAACTTAGGACGGACTCTGGAGGCTTACCATGATCTGTAATGTATCTAATCCATATTCATAGTGGGCTAAAGTTCAATTTCTCTGGAATAAGGAAGGAACCTTTTCTACTTTCTCACATTGTCTGGACATGGACAGTAGTAACACAATCACTTTAAGTAGCTGGCAATGACTGGCGATCATCAATCTACTACTTTGTAAAGTCAAATGGATTGAATAGGAAACGATGTACATTATCATAATATGCTGTGTCGTCATCTTGTAATTAATAAAAAAAAAAACATTTATTCCATTTTATTAAATTTCATATTAAAAAAGGATGTTTAAACTAAATTGTATTATAAAACATATATACATTCATTTTCTTATTTCATTTGAATTTTTACTGAATGGATTTAGGTGTTTCTGTTTATTGTATTCTTCAGACTCATAATAATTTCTAAACCTATTTCACTATTATTAAAACAGCTGTGATTTTAATACTAATTTATATATTTCGTAACATCAATAATTACGGAATTGTTATGAAATATTTTCCCCTTCAGTAAGTTTTTCAAAAGGGCTATCTTTAATAATAATAAATAAAATGTCTTCAGCATCAGAAACAACGGAACTATAATTAGAAAAACTGTTATTATTCATTGTTCAGGCGCCTTTCCCATAAACTAACTAATTACAATTACACTCATTTTTAATAGTTCTAAACATAAAAGTAGAATTATAAAAAATCCAATCTTTATATCCTTACTTCATTACATAGTATAAAACAAAGTCCCCTACCGCGTCTGTATGTCTGTCTGTTCGCGATAAACTCAAAAACTACTGAACGGATCTTTATGCGGTTTTCACCAATAGATAAAGTGATTCACAAGGAACGTTTTGGTATATAATTTGTCCAGGATTTTTTTATAATCAGGACGGGACAACGTCTGCCGGGCCCGCTAGTAATATTATAAATGTGTGTTTGTTTAGCTTTCACACCTTAATTAGTGATCATTAAATTTTGCATACACGTTGTAAGGGTTAGCAGAAAAGGATATAGTTAAAAGTTAGTAGACGATAAAAAGAATCTTCTTACAGAAATTTCGTATTTGTAGCTTCAGCAGTTTCGATGTATTACATTGAATCACTGAAGTCTTCACGTATATAAATAGTATTTATATATTTGTTTTACCTGTAGGATTATTGCTAATAATATTTGTTGTTTTTAGTATTTATCGTAATAAATAATTGCATTATAGCAAAATGGGTATTGTGCAAATATTGACAAATAATACAATTTTCAAGACGATCAGTTATACAGTAAGTATAGAAGTTGATATGACGCAGAAGAGACACTTAGCGACGAGTTATATTTGATTGGATTTTAAAGAAAGATAAACTTATATGTGGTTAAATATCGTAAAAGATATCATTACAAAGTATATTTAAATTGCTAAGTTTAGCTTGTGTATGATATAGTGATATACTAAAAAATAATTAGTAGGTACATAAAGTTTTGTATTGTAACACGACAAATTAACGATATTGTGGTTGCTGGTAAGCAAATTGCCATTAAAAAATACGGCGACCACCAGGGGATTCTTGACGAAAGAGCATGCGTTGCTGTCGTGCGAGCCTGCAAGTCTCTTAGCTATTAGATATATACCTACTGACTGCTCGTGAAACGTAATAAACTAAAAGATAGGCGTGGTGTCGTCTCGCGCGCCCCCGTCAGGGGGTGCGCGGGGGGACCGCATCAGGGATAGTCCCTCTGGCGGTGGCTTCGCTCTCCCCCTGCGTAAGCAGGGGTGTCTATTGTTGGGGTGAGTGTCATCTTATGATGACGCTGCCCCGTCTGTGTCTATCTGTCTCGTTTCAGGCTCTTTCTCGACCTCATTCGAGGTGTGTGAATCTGGCTGTATCGGCTGGTAGCGTGTGAGCTGCTTCTGGCGTTCTTGGTTTTTTATTGCTTCCTTCATTCTTGCTAGGCCTTCGTATAAACTTGCTCTCGTCTCCTCGATCCAGCGTTGCCGTTCGGGATCAGTGGCAGGGGTTTTACCCCCCTTTCGGGGGGGGGATCGTTTGCGGGAGCCATCAGGCTCGCCGCTGCAGTCTCTGTGACTATGTTTTGAGCCGGCCTAGCCTCGAACTTACGCCCGGGGATAGTGCACCGGGCTGCGGTGCCGGCACGGCGGTTTCTTAGCTCTCTTTTAAAAACAGGGCAACTCCTCTTGTTATTGGCGGTTTGGGCGCCTCCGCAGTTCGCGCAGGTCGCTGATTCTTCGATGGGGCGGTCGCATTGCCTTGCGTAGTGCGGTCCCCCGCACCGTACGCAAGCGATTTCTCTGTGGCACTGCTGTGACGAGTGCTGAAATTGCTGGCACCTAAAGCATTGTGCCAGCCGGCGTTCTCCTCTCCAGGCTTCTATTTTTACTGGCAATCTTAGTAGTGTTTCCACTGAATAGATGGCGGGCGTGAGCCCGGGCGCTCTTTTTAGGGCGGCGTAGTAAATGCACCCGTTTCTACCACTCCGCCCGTTAATCTGTCGGGCGTGTTCGGCCTCGAAGCCTCTTGCTTGTAGGTCCTCTACTATTATTTGCGGGTCCGTCTCTCTCGGGAGGCCGCGGATAGCGACCTTAAGGGGTTGTCTCGGTTGGGGTGAGTATGTAAACCAACTCACCCCTTCTTGAATCTTAAGGTAATCGCAGATCAGCTGGTACTCGACTTCGTCGGTCGGGATGAATCGAAGTCCGTTTCTGTAGGCTCGTACATTGGGGTTGCGACCCAGCATCCCTTCCAACCGTTGTAAATGCTCAACCCATTCGGGGAGGCTTTCCACAACGATCGGCGGGAGGTGTTTTTTAGCGGCTAAACCTTGTTGCGGTCTTGATATTGCTTCGGCTAAACCTTGAGGTGGTCTTAGCTCCACGGGGCTCGCTGATTGGCCGGATTTTTCCAGCGGCGGCGCTGTGATCGCGGCGTATGACGGCACATTCGCGGATGGCGCCACTGTGCGATCAGTGGTCTTGAGCTCGCGCGGTATAGCTCTCGCGGGTTCCGTACTAGGTACGGGGGGGGGCTGCTCGCGGGCAGCCCCTCGCGACGTAGCGGGCGCTGGCGTGGGTGCGACCGCCTGCGCCGCTGATTTCCCGCGCGATATTGAGACTTCTTAAATCTTCGACCTTTTCGGGTCCGGAGATTGGGCGTCTGGTGATGTTTGTGGCAGGATCTGTAGTTGTTCGGGTGTCTCGGCGGGTCCGGGTACGGTGTCGCTGCGCTTGCGGCGCAGCGCCCTACCTATCGGCCCGACTTGGCTTTCCGGGATTTTTGGTGGCTTCAGTGTCCCTCTTGGGGCACGTTCAAGCGCCGCGGCGTCTTCGGAAGAAGGCTTCTTTCCCTCGTCCTCTGCCTCCTTGAGGCGCAAGTACAGCGCCATCCAGCGGGTCATCCCCACCGACAACGTCCGAGCTGAAATGAGCTCGGCGAGAGTGACAATATCACTATCGTGAACGACTGCCGATGGGGACCCCCCCCCGGGCGACCTCTGTCGCGCCCCTGAGGGCTGAGAACTAGGAGCGGGCACGGTAGTGCGGTGTCCGGTGTGAGTTGCGGTGGTCTTCGTATTTGCGGTCGTCTGGTCCGTAGGCAAAGCTGTGGTTGTCGAAAGGCATTCTGTTTGGCCCTGAAAAGGGCCTTTTTTGGTGGATCTCGAGGCCGTCGCCGGCCGGGGCGCGGCGGCAGCGGGGCGCATCGTCACGCAGGACAAGCGGATCGCGGAACTCACTAAAGACGTCCTCGTGCGTATAGACGACGGAACTGTCTAAAAGATAGGCACTGTCACAGGCTAATTTATACCTGTTGGATGGCCGCGACCAGACTAAACCAAATCGAGTTTCTTGCCGGTTTTTCTCGATAATTTAGTTGTTGTCCGAACCGGTGATGTTATTATTCGCCTTCTCAGGGCCTACACTAAATAAAGTATTTTACATTTAGATTCAATCGGGCATATCACTTCCCTGCCACTCCGTTTGCAGAACGCGACACGCTTAAGTGGGTCGGTATGGGGTTTGATCTGATGTATGGTCGTCGTGATCTTCTCAGGCATACTCTGGTAGCCTAAAACGTAAACGTACTAAAAAGATTATTTGCTTAAAAATATACAGGTTAGATAGACATTCAGATTTTAACTTAGCTTTCACTAGAACAAAACTGTGGCACGAGTAAGTACATTGATATATAAAAACCCTAGATGCAGTCTCGAATAAAAGTAACGATCAAAACAGTCCCCAAAAACTCAGTGATATACCAAAGTATAAATAGTTATTAGTGGTCGCCTAGTGGTCGAAATTCGACCATAATTCATTTTGACATTCAATAAGAGAATAATAATAATTTCAGTGGTTTCATAAATTTACTAAAGATAAATTATTTATTAATTAATTACTAGTGTATATTATCATTACATAGTATAAAACAAAGTCCCCCTACCGCGTCTGTCTGTTTGTCTGTTCGCGATAAACTCAAAAACTACTAAACGGATCTTTATGCGGTTTTCACCAGTGGATAAAGTGATTCACGAGGAACGTTTTGGTATATAATTTGTCTAGGATTTTTTTTATAATCAGAGCGGGACAACGTCCGCCGGGCCCGCTAGTTAATTTATATATTATAAAATTAACCTACAATAACGGAACGTAAAATGAAAGATGGCGAAACGTCATTTTCATTTACATGTGTGTATACGTTGTGTGTCATTCAAGCAGTAGTGTGACTAATATATATTTTAATTAATTTAATATGTTTTTAATGCATTTTACATAATAAAATAGCTTTGTGCACTTCTCCTCCATATAAACTTTAACTATACTAAATTTCAAGTTCATCCGTTCGCGCAGTTCGCTTAAAAAGGGTACAAAGTTTTGGCTTCACGTATTACTATATAAGATACACTCAAACTTATGTTTTTGCAAATTCAACCTTACGCGTATTATTTACAGTTGTTTTTACAAAGCAGGGTACAAAAAGTCCAAAGACGCGAGTGACGAGACACTATTTAAAATGAGCGCACAATTCTCAACTGTACGCTCATTTTTTGCGGACGGTTTTAAAACGTTGACTGTGCATCTCGGATTTTTATATATAAAGGCACGAGTACAAATAATTATAAATATTCAGTACAAAACACGATATGGTTACGTATGTGAGAAGTAACTGATAGTTTCTGTATACAAAAACTTACGTAATATAACTTAATATATCTACTTGTAAAAGGTGTAACTATAAGGCTTCATCACGAAAACCTAAATAATATAAACATAGAGGTTACTGTAGGTATAAAATCATTATATACTGTTTAATGTAATAGTCTTATAATTTTCAATAGGCGACCTTTTTAGGAGTTAGTGAACCGTTTCCTTTAGCTATTATAAAATGGAAAATGAATTTTTAGGTTAGAGGCTGACGAACGTTCGAGTCGGCTTCGAGGGAAATGCCATATATTTCAGGCAAAGGGTCAAATTGAGGGATAATGCGTTGACACGGGCTGGTTCAACGCAAATAACCTGACAGCTGACGATTTGTCCCTTGAGCGTTATGAGAAAGGCCGGTAATGAGTGCAAGACAAAAATAGCGTCAATATTCCAGGGTTTCATGGTTCAGCTTTGATTATATTTTAATGTTTGTTTGAAGCCGAATTACTCTAAAAAGCTAATATATGTATGCTTTCAAGGATATTTAAGGTTTCGTTATTTTATTGTCAACACAATTTAAATACTCTAGTTTTGTTGTTTTGATATTAAGGTTGTATTATCCATGATAGCAATCCGTAGTAACATCATTTGATATTTAATTAAAATAGTAATATCATTTTCGTTATTGCAAAATAAAGTACAACAAGGTACGTTTAGTTGTCCGTACGTTTTGAAAATAAAAAAAAAAAAACAAAATTTTCGACATAAAGTCGGTGTACATTTGTATTACAAAGTAAGTTATAATTTCGGATCGATTAATTAACATAAGACTATGGTTACTCTTAAGAGTCTTAAGGTTTAAAATGTAGCTAATACATAAATAAGTTGTTTTTATCGCAGATCACTAAAAAACTTATTACATCTCAGAATCTTGATGAGAAATAAAAACTTTTCTTAAATTAAATAAAAGTTAATTTCGAAGAATACATACATTTCAGATAATATACCTACTAATATATATACCTACTAAAATAGTATTGAATTGAATAAACTAACATCGCACTTCACGTTTAAGTCGTGCTTGTTTGAATATTTATTTTCAATTAAATGTAGCAAAAGGGTGAATGGCGTTGGCAGAGCTTTTTGCTGATTTCGTAGAAATTTCTATCGTCAGTGCAATCTGCTCGACAAACTGGACGCCAGCAATCGCATAATTTAATGAACACTCCCCTAATCAAGTGATGAATAAAAACTGTCTGAATAAAAAATTACTATAAAAGTTGACTTTGTTAAACTACATTACAGTTGTTACTGGATTATCTTTATTTTCTAAATTAAAATTTCTTTTAGGCGTCGCAACAATTAACCTATTTAAAAAAGATTACGGTCAAGATTCTTAGTAATGAAGTATTCCTCATATTTCTCTTTACAGATTCAGAAGTTTACTGTTGATCAAAATTACTATTATAGTTAATTTTAAAAAACGTGTGGGATTATGTATAAATAAAATGTATAGTGTCTGCCGCTGTGCGCGCATCATGCAAAAATTACATCAATTTCCTCTCTATATAAGACGTGTGAAGAAAAGAAACGACACCGACGAAGTCGCGAGTAACAGCTAGTTACATATATCTTAAATACCTGATTTGCTCAATATGAGACATAAGTAACTTTAACACATATCCAGGTAACAACAACCGTCCGTAACTTAGCGTTAATAATTTTACAAAAATATAAAAGTGTCTGTTGCCTATATCTGAGATCATCGAGATAACCGATCATCATAAATGTTGGTACAACTAAGTGTTTTTTTCGTGGAGAAGGTGTTATGTTATCCAGGTTACTTCCACTACCAGCTGGTACTGCATCACATCAAGTTTTGTATTGTGACCGTCGTGAACATTGGCATATGTAGATAATAGGATTTGGGTAGTGTCTACCCAAAAGACATTTCCTATAACTCTACTATTTATTAGCAGAAATAGTAATTACAATAAAATAATAGATTGTCTTGAAACTGGCTAACTTGAACAGAGTAACTTAATTTTCGCATTTAAGATATTTTTCGTTTTATATTGTTTATATTTTATAGATATATTTGCTACAATTAAAAAATATAATATATTATTATGTATAGTTTAATATGAATAGTTTAAAAAAACACCATAGAAGATGAAAAGAAAAATGTGATTTTTTTCAGAATGTGACATAGCTTATTAATTTTAAATACATATATAAGTAATATTCAAATAACGAGAATTATAAAAAAAAATAACCTATTACATGAAAAGAATAGAAAGATATGAAAATATCGTCTCTTGTCTTTGATTCTTATAGCGCATTTTAACAGTGTAGGAAGTACCTACTTAAAATATTTGCAAAATTATTTTTCGTTATATCGAACCCATAATAATTTATACGAACTCGTCGAAGAATATTACATTGCAACATTTGTAAGCAGGTCAGAGAAACGATTTATCACTAAGAAGATGACGTTTATGGCCGATATCGACTGATTTGTTTCAGATCAAATGCGAATTCGATATTGACCCAGGGTAATCATATGGGTAAAGGAATATCTTCTTTCAACAATATGCGTGTACTACGTTGGGTCACATAGGTTACATCTGTTTACTGCACAATATGAAATAGTATTGGTTATGAAGATGCTGTATATATTTTCGCATATCTGTATTAGTTAATTGACTGACGCTTTCTTCAGACAAACTCTTTGTTAATTACATTACACGTTTTGTTTCTTTTTGAAGTTATACTTCTTTTGGCGCGTTAGGGAAAATGATGAGAGTAAATTTTTACGATGCGTGCGAACACCGTCACGAAAAAGCGAAACGCTGAAGTTAGCTATACTCAACATTTTGTTTCTTTGTATTTCATTGTATTAAAACTCTCAATGTATTAAATACTTTTTTCTATTGTTAGTGTCGTTTTTTCTACAAACGTTTTTTTATCTCGTTACGCCAAAGAAGTATAACTTCTAACGCGTGTACATAAGTACACACAGACTTTTTTTTGATTTATGATTTAGCGTTTGACCACAATCTCATCTGATGTTAAATGACGATGGGGTCCAATATGATAAAACTCCGCAAAATATGCTGGATCTAGTAAAATAGCAACATAATTATATACTAGAAACAGCAACAAATTAGTCATTCCATGTTTCAGGCTCACTAAGTCCAAAAACAGTTTTTTAGGTAATAAGTGTTAGGTTTTATAACAAAGTGCCAAAACACATTACCTATTTGGCGGATAGTGAGTTCAAGAACCATGTCAAGCGGGTTTTAATATCTAAAGGTGCGTATTATGGGGTGGATCAATATGTGAACGATTGTGACGTCTGGAAATGACGCTCCTCTCTGTGCACCCACTAAAAACGAATGTAAGTATTTATGTTTTGTAAAAATATATAACATGAAGAGATAAGCTAGACCGCGTTTCTTACCGGTTTTTCTTGATGGTTTTCCGAACCGGTGGTAGCTTTGACGTTCATAAACGCCTTCTCAGGGCCTAAATTGAATAAAGGATATTTTGATTTTGATTTTGAAACACGCTAAATCTAAAGAGACAGTTCCCAAGTGAATGACAACAGACTCTCATCTTGAAGGTTTTTTTTATTAGCAGGCAAACGAACAGGTGGGTCACCTGATGTTAAATGATCACCACCGTCCATAGACACTAACAACACCAGGGTAGTCGAAAGTGCGTTGCCAGCCTGTGTTTGGGGGAAAGGGAGGGAGAGGGATAGGAGAGGGGAGATGGACCTCCGGCGCTTTCGCTGGCCTAACGAAACGCAATAATGCAAGCACTGTTCCTTCACGTCGGTTTTCTATGAAAGGTTGGTAGTAACCCGGGCGAGCCGACCCAATCATGCTGAAACCAATAATAGCTTCAGCGTGGTTCTACCACCTACAGGTGGTAGTTAAATAGGCGAGCTTAGAAAAACCCTACCAACATATTTTTCTTCACGGAAAGATCTGGTTCTTTCGCAAGGATTAGAATTCACTGAGCCGTCATTGCTTCGTAATCCAGTTCATACGCTGGCACTTTATAGTAATTCGAGTAACCCATTAATATCTTTATTTATTATATCATCACTAAGTTGGTATTCGATGGTAAACACAATGCTATTTAAAAACGACTGTGATTGTCGAGCCACCTAAAACTTACCAGCACTCGTCATTATTATGCTGGCCTGCAAACCTCTCCGAAGATACATTTGTTGATCCCAAAACAGGACAACCTAAAAGAGAATCATTAGGGCCATGTGCGTAGTGGTGATGTAATCGAGTTGCCTACCACATTGCCTCAGGATATATAAGCTGATACCAGATACGACACGCCAATCCGTGCGACTATGTATGTTACACTAGATGTATGGTGGTCACGATCCAGTCCCCCACAATCGCCAAGTCATATCGTCTATATAAATAAAGTCATAAAGGTCTGTAATTGTGCGCGCATCATGCAAAAACTACTGGATAAATTTCGATTTTATTTTTTGTATTACTTCTTAAATATTTAGTCTTTATTTTAAAACTATCACGTTGGTTTATTCCATATAAATATATTAAGGTTTTAAGAAACTACACGATTTTTCTAAGCACTACGCGTTCAGCGATGTGTGTTTTCTTGTCATGAAAAAGTGGTGCAAGCGGTGTTTATGTTTTTTTCCTCTGTACATAAAATATGTTGGTAAGATAATTAACGATATAGACGAAGTTACAGGTATTGGCTATACGTAAATACATTTCGAAATATGCTCCTACTGTAAATCACCTAATCTACATATTCCAGCATATTCGTTAATATTTTCTTTGTTTACACTTTTATTAATATACCGATATTGAACAAACCAATATGTTTGTATTCAGAAATGCTAATAAAAGACCATTCGAGTACAATGATTATGAAAAATAAACAACATATTAATACGTTTTAACTTTCAGTAGTGAAATAATCGGAAAGTAACTTATACCGCCTCATTGTCTCCGCTTCTATTTACTCGCACAAACCTCAGCTGCCTGAATTAGATAAACAGGCTTATTCTCTCAATGCATTGTCTATTCAGCTACTCTGTCGCATGTTTATAACCTAGTTGCGCATCACAGTTGTTTCGACAATATATATAGAATTATTATATTAAATCTATCTAAAAATAAAAATAAACGCATCACTTCATAACGATTGTATCTATTTAGCTATTCTTTTATTGTTTGTAATTGTCAGCACAATATTTGTATTAAAGAATCGTACGTAAAAGTAAAAAAAGGGATTTCAAATTTGCATGATGCAAGGCTTTTTTTTAAGTCTGCCTGGCTAGCTACCACCCTCGAGTTGAAGATCTGTCGACAGGCACATGTTGGTGAGTTTCGACAGCAGTACTTACGAGACCGAGCCCCGGAGGCCTAACCTTTGTCTTTAGTCTTTGGTTTAGTCTTTGCCTTCTTAGACCACATTGTCGTCTAATATGAGATGAGATTGTGGCCAAACGCTAAAACCTATAAGGAATGAGTGAGTGAGGTAGAAAATACAGAAATCTTCAAAAATTACCGAATTTATAAATTGACGTTCTATTGGCATTTTATTTCATTGCATGTTCGTACTGTAAAGGGTAAACTTAATTTAAAATAAACTTACAATCTCTCAAACAATTAACCAGTGACATTAGATATAAAATTTCACCTGTCCAACTGAGTTAAAAAATAATCGTACGAGTGAAACAAAACAATGAAGCACGAAACGGAGCAAATTCGTTACATTTAAAAGCAAACGTATTCGTATAACCAGTGACACGAAAACTTCGGATATGCTCACATACGTAGCTCAGTTTTCATCAAATTTTCTTTACTCTTTTTTTTCAGCTGTACCTGCGTTTGTGATCCTTCCACTCTACCTACCATTCGATTATCCAACAAAATTGAAAATGTATTTTGTGTTATCGTCTATAACATGACAAAGCTTTGTATTTGATTTGCTGACAAAATATTAGCGGGGAAAAGAATTATTTTGTTATACCTACATTATACAATGAACCTATAAATATAGGTGTATGATTATTAAGTAAACGCTTTCTTTATATTTAAGCAAGATTACAAAAAGGTTACTTAACTTTATATACATTTTACACTTATTATACATTATTACTTATTATATATTTATATAAATTAATATGTATGAATTGAAAAATTACAAAATAACTTAGCGTCGGTTCTTGACGTCATAATATTGATGAAGACTCATCAGTATGCCGCCAAATCGTCTCGTGTCATCCTCAGACTTTTATTGTAGCTTTCCAATTACATTGGAGATGGATATTTGCTTTCAGATGGTGTAGGGCGCCGTCTTCGACGACATGTTATCTATAAAATGGGTGAAAGGGTTTTCCAAATAAAAACACGAGTTTACATAAAATACACTTTCGTAAATATATTTACTGTTATCCAAGTTATTTTTTCCATTTACTCCATATAATAGTTTTAAAATTTTGTAAATCGACATCATGTCTATGTAATTAATAGTTTAGAAAAAAGGCTCGTAGCTAAAGAAATAAAACTTTTAATAATCCCTCTGTGAAATCACAACACAAAACAAATTTGTTAGTTTTAATATTTGAAAAGTTTAGAGTTAACATATTTTTAATTTAATTGCTTTGCCTTTTTGCCCTTGTATTTTCTCATAGCACTTTGGACAAATAGCTATAAAGAGCATCTATAAAGTTTGGTACATATTATATAATAACAATGAAAATATAAATTATAACAACCCAAGAGTTTTCATTTAGTTCCGACTAAGTTCAGTTCATTATGACTTGATTAGTTGCCAAGTCTGGGAGACAATAATTATCATTCCGAGATTGTTACTGTTTGTATAACCACCTCCACTATGAAATTTGTTGTTGGATGTGAACTTTATGATAAACAACTTTCATAAAACTATAGCACCATATTCCGTAATACATATAAGGTATACTTTCTATATCCATCATTGTCGTTACTTTAAATTCTTAAAATAGTACAGGTTTCTTAGAAAGTAATTGTATTTACTTACGTAGTACGCTATTACGTATTTCCTTTATTATATAAAAAGGTATTAACAAGCATGAATTTATTTTACTTATTCTTCAACCATCACTGCATTTTACAGCTAATAAACATTTTCAAATAAAACTACAGTTTCACACGAAGTCTCTCATAGAGAGATTTATAGTCCCAAGGACTGATCATACCTTCAAAGAGAAAAACAGAGTGATCCCTAGTGCCTTGCGACAGAAATAGACCTCTAACTCGAGTAACCACAGTCTACTGACTCTAACAATGCAGAAATTATATTATTAGTTAAACTAATACCAGAACTAAGTACGCCGTGATAAAGGTGGCGTATCTAGCATGGGACACCTTTTGTGGAAAGTCCCATTTTAGGGATAGCTGGATCAGAAAAGGAAAAATATTTGTTTACCTTCTTAGTGAACGAGCTTTTATGTCCTCTACATTTACTTATTTGTTTTAAGTTTTATTATACACAAAAAATTTAGAATTCTTTTCGAATTGCAAACATTTGAGCAACATTGTGATTGTTTGTGTAACTTTTTTTTTTCACGGTATTGGTACCTGTTGGGGGGTAGCACCCGGGATGGGTAGCTAAGCCTCCCAACTCACAGCTACGCCATTATGCGATAACTGTTAGTATATTAAATTTAAAAGGCAAACGATTTGTTTTTAGTTTAGGCTATTAATGCGTTATTACGTATTTTAGCATTACAGTTATATTACTGTTTAACTTTATTTTGATTTATAATTAATAGATCCGTCCATTTAATATCTATATATAAAATACTGAAAGGTTATAAATAATGGTACGATTTAAATTCATTGGAATTGCTAAAATTGATATATTTCATTGAGGCCTAACTTACAAATTATTTGGTTACCGGGGCTTCTAAGTAACGACCCAAGCGTTTAAACGTGTAAGCCAGATGGATTAAATTTCTTAGTAAATTCGTTCAAATAATTAATTGAATATACACCTCGAGAAGTAATTATAGTGACCTTAAATGTCTTCTCTATCGTGATGGATAGGAGGTCCTTTCAACGGTAGCCCTGAATTATAGAACACGCCAACTTGTCACCTATGATAGATCACCTGTGCGGGAACACCTTTCATTTTGCATTATTTTACCTTTGAACACGTATTCCTCTTTGAACCCATATACATATTTACAGATAATAATCGGTTTATATTTATGTAAGGGTAATTCAGTAAACTTGCCGAAAAATAATAATTATTTATTTCGTCTCTTAATGATATAAAATATACATTATTTCAGTGCGCATTATCTTTAGGTGATGCATCCATTTTACTCTTGTAGGGCTAGAAGAATTCTATTGAAATTATGGATTGAAGTGAACATGTCATGGAATAGACCATAGAATAGTACTTTTTTATGATCTCACAATTAAATAATGTAGTGTAAAATAATATCATATAGTATTCATTAATCAGTTGGGTACTAAGGACTTCTACTTTAAAGATAACTATAATTGTCCTATTTGAATGAATTCTAAGACGAGTTCAGTTACCGTTTATAAAACTTTAGCCATAAAAATAATAGGCTCAGTGGTAATGTCTTCGGATAGTCGAGCCACGTTGATCAGAATCCTTACTTGCTTGAACTTGTAGAGGAAGTAGTAGTGAGAACTTGTAGAAGGTGAAATTGTGAATGAGATGAAATAGCGGTGGGAATTTTTCTAATATCCTCCAAGCTAGTAACTATTCTGAACCACATTGTAAAGTAACATCAGATGAAATTGTCGTCAAGCGCTAATAATAAAACATGATTTTGTTTGCGTCCAAAATAAATTAATAGTAAAATATTTTTGTAACATATGAATTTTATGAGTCGTATACTTTTATGAGCTGATAAACTTTTTTGCACTAATATTAACATATATATGTTACACGTGAAAAGTTTATTATATTGTCAGAGTTTGAACTAAACTCAGATTCGCTGTGTAAATATTAAGGTACACACAAATACCCAGATTCCCCTAATTTGTTTGAAACATCTACTTGTAATACTTATAATACTTATGTAAATCTATCTACATCAATGGATTCCTTTGTCTCCGCTCAGTGGAGGCATAAACCCGTGAATTTAGATGCTGTATTTCATTAGCTGAACAAAGGGAACTTTTCACACAAGTACGTCTTCATCGAATATTTCAGAGTTTTTTAATACTTTTTTATGGCCTATTTATAAGAGATTGTCCTATTTATAACAATTTTATCATATTAATAATCCTTTGATGAAGTAAAGCTTATAATATATAAAATTTCAGGTTTTCCATGTTGTGAGCAGGCAACAAGTAAGAAAGATAAGTTACTTTTAGCTGAACGCATTTGTATTAAAAAGTGTCTACGAGGAAAATTGAAGTGTATATCTGTTAAATACAAACTATTTATATTCGAAATCGTTTTTATATTTTTGAAATCGTCTGGCTTATTTTTTTACATTATTTCTTCTTAAAACTTTTTTCTTTATTTGTCTATATTAAATGATCTAACTCAAAAACTATCATACGTTTTAAATATAGTAATTACATTATATATGTTAATGTCATATCTCAAATATAAAGAAATATCTAAAAAAAACTTAAATATTTTTTTTGTGTACGAGTTACCATACCTGCATGATAAAAAATACAATCTAATCTATTTAGTAATTTTTAACCTCAAATGTCAACATTTATTTTATTTTATTAACATTGCTTTTATGATTGCAGGCAAATCAAGAAGAATCATAAAAAATATCAGTTTACACAGACGCATATTATTTTGTTCGCTGCTACATTGAATATTTTGCTTTGTTTCAAATATAGGTCACGCTTCATAAAGAAATGTACGAGAGTAAAAGCCATGAGAGTGGAGAGCCTCATGCAGGCAGGACCAGCACTCGGTAATAAGGTTAACGAGATGAGTGAAGGCTCTAACGAGCAAAAGGTTTCGTAATTTTATTAAACTAAAGAGGTTCTGAAAACTATCCTGGACCGCGGAGTTATTATTCTAACCAAATAACACACACATAACTAAAATGTACCTTAATATATATTGCTATTCTTTTTGTTTGTTTTTGTAAAATATAGATACTGTTACTAATCAAAAAGATACATTAAAATACTATTGTTCTGCAAAACAGACATATCAAATGACTACATGATTTTGTTATTCTAAGAATAGTCTAATGCCCGGTTTCTGAGTCACATTTATCTGTTCAATAGCGTTATCGGTTCGATAACTTGTCAAATTGGGTTTCTGAATACACAATCATACGATAAACCTCAGTTAAATTTAACTGATACATCTGGGCGTTTATCTTATTCGATAAGCTTTGACTTTTTAAATAGTTTTTAATACCTTGACAATGACATGTCATTGACGAAAAACTAACGAATTGAAAAGTTTTGTATCTAAAATAATGAAATTTATAAGTAAACAAGCGGGCCCGGCAGACGTTGTCTCGCCCTGATTATAATAAAATCTTTGACAAATTATATACCAAAACGTTCCTTATGAATCACTTTATCTACTGGTGAAAACCGCTTGGAAATCCGTTCAGTAGTTTTTGGGTTTATCGCGAACAGACAGACAGACAGACGCGGTAGGGGATTTTGTTTTATACTATGTAATGATGATTATAAAATTAAATGAAACCACCTACTAATCTCCAAAGTATGTTTTAATCATAATATTACTACTATAAGTTAAAAAGAGCCATCTACTACTAAAGAACCATCTAGTTAACATCAAAGGACTAGTTATGGGATTCATAGTTATTTGACAACTCGTTGTATACTCAGAAACGCATTAACAGTTTATCTTATAGATAACTTTATTGAGTCAATAACTAATGATAGTTTAACCGAGTACCTCAGAAACCAGGCATAGACATCTAGTTTAGTTTAGCACCTCTCTTCCTACTTCGAGGAAAGTTTTATGAGAAGGATGAAATAGATTGGGAATCAAATTTAATTATATACTACTGAAGTCAACTTCGAAGAGAAAGTTTATCATTGACAGTGAGATTATGGGTAAAGTCTTCATTTCGTGAATGAAGCATTATAATATTTACATGTATATATGACAACTAAACCAAAAATGTACTTATTTTTATTCGTCTAGACTGACGCTACTTAATACGAAAGTGAATCCTATTTTTGCCCCTGCTTTTCATGTGAAAGGATGATTATACGAGTCTAAGAATAACGGAACGAACATTCATAGATATTCGATCTTATAAACAACCTTAAAATTGAGTCCGCTTGATACGATACCAATTATCTAAGTGCTCACTGTTTTGTAAAGTTACAAATGTTCAAGGATATCGGTTTCCTACAATCATTCTCACTTATAAGATAAGATATTTTTTTAATAATCACAGAGCGGGAAGAAAATAGCTTAAAATTGATTGTTCAGGATGAAAGTACTTTTTCTGTTTGTCAACCGATTTTCTTTTTTTTTAGTAGCTATCGACGAGGTTTAGTTTTATGAATGAAAAAAAAACTGCATTTGTTTCCGTACTATATACCAGTCAAAGTTTTAAATTATAAGCCTATTCGTCGAATTTCACCCTCCTTACGTCTACGTACATTTGTACAATACAGATTATTATATCTCCATATATTCCCTAGTTCCTAGTTAATATCGAATTTCGACTACTGGACAATACAAAAAAACGATTGATTATCTTAACTGTAAGAATTCTATAAAGTAATACCCAGATCATTCTCAGTTGAGAATTTATTATTTCAACGACATCAAAAATGTTAAGGTATTATAACAAATTTTGTAAAGATGGTAGAGCCACGATGAAGCTATTACTGGCTTCAGCATGAATGGGTCGGCTCGCCCGGGGTAGTACCAACCTCTCGCAGAAAACCGGCGTTTTGTTCGGTCAGTGAGAGCGCCCGAGGCCCACCTCCCTTCTCCTCCTCCTCTCCGCCCTTCCCCAAACACAGGATGGCAACGCACTTGCGACTCCTCTGGTGTTGCAAGTGTCTATGGACGATGGTGATCACTTAACATCAGATGACCCACCGATTCGTTTGCCTCCTATGATATATAAACAAACAATTTTTTTGTAGACTGCTGTTAAAACACATCTTAAATTGTTTATGTAAAATTATGTTGGTTGAGTTTTTTATTTACTACTAAATCAGAAACAGTACATTTTTTCTAGATGTAAAACTCTATGTCCTTTTCTATACCCCTGGTAACATGTGTGCAAAATTTTATGGCTATCGGTTGAGTAGATAAGGCGTGAAAGCGTAACAAACAAACAAACTCACTTTCGCGTCTATAATATTAGTAAGGATTAGTAAGAAAATAAGGATTTTATTGCGAAGTGAGAATGACATGAATCTGCCCTGAAATAAAAGTTTACACAAAATATATTCAAGTAAGACTTAGTGAGACAAGATTATATTTTTTTAAATATAAATACTTTACACTTTGTTTCGAAGTGAAATGAAAATGTATAATTACATTGTTATAATAAGTAAAGTATAAGAAAGTCGACAGAGTGCTTATCCTCAGTGTTTAAAGGATAATTGCTTCAACTACGATGGTATCAGTGAGCTGCCGGCGCCGTCGGGAGCCGTGTTGTTGGGCCAAGTACGAAAACTTTATCAAATAACCACTCTAATCCTTACACTGCAGTTCTCATTATACTCAAGCTGCGAGATTTGAATTATTAAGATTAAGCTGTGATTGTGTTTAACTTCTTGGCGGACTTGAGCCCGACTCTCATTCAAATGCAGATTTAGGCCAGATATCAATTGATTTCAAACAGTTTAATTAACAATCTTTTGATCCTTAACCTGTTTCATAATAATGACATTATCACAAGGGAATCCCTTTTCATGAAATTAGTTTTATTGAGTTTTTATATTACAGTATTCTCTCAATTATTAGTTGTGTGCCATTGGATTTCTTATCGATAAGAACAGACGCTTGAACATTTAGTGTATGAAATTAATAGGAATATTTCATTATGGTTGAGTTTAAAGATATTGCCTTTTAGTGTATATACCTACGTTATAGTAAAGCACCAACGCGTAAATCGTATACCACGCATGGACTTATATTAGTTCAATCGGATTTTTTCTAATTTGTATGGCGCCCATTTTAAAATTCATCATTTCATTATTTTTCATCTTTATGTATTTTTCAAGATTGAAAACGCCGTGGCCAATATCAGCTTTCGGTTTTATTTTAATTTACTTCCAGCAATTTCAAAATACGTCAAAATATTTATTTCTCACTTTCAGTTGTTTTTCCCAACACTTAACGCGCATATTCATTATCAGCTGAACTAATCAATTTATTAATGTGTTTGTTGGCCATTTTGAAATTCGCCATCTTGTTTCTTATTTTTATTCTCGTGTATTGTCATCAAGACTGTAAAAAATGGAAAATTGCAAAGTCGCAGGTATAAAGGAACTGGTTTTAATTCGACTTGCAAGATTTGACCTAAACAAACCAATTAACGAACATTGTAGTTGTCCGTTTAAAGTAAATAGTTTCTTTCCAGATAAAGTGATATGTTTCTGGGTGCATCTAATTCATCGAATGCGGAGTATACAGACGCTTTGCAAGAAACCTATATGGTTCTCATCATGACACTAAAGAAGAAAAATACTTTAATTTGATATGAGATCTGAATAAGAAGAAAAATGAGGGTAATAGGCGGGATCTTGGAATGCCACGTAGTGGTGCACAAGTGAAGTGGATCGGAAATAATACCACGGAGCATGGATTCCGACTTGCCACAAAACTCCCAGGAATGTTCTAACAAGATAGCCACCATCTTGTTAGTTAATTGAAATTATATCAAGAAACTTGTAATATCGATACTCACTTGACAATGGCAGTAATAGTCTACTAGAAGACTGGTTGCCAAAAATAAAATAGAAGAAGAAAAATTCGCTTCATCCAATAATTTTCCCAGGTCTATATTGCTACATATTAAACGCCAAAATATAAAAAAGAAACTTCATATAAAGAGAACATATGAAAATAATAAGTATATAGTTTTACACATGTATTGGATATACATTTCGCTTCTAAATGACGTTCCTACGCCTTCCTTCCTACTAAATACCAAATACTATATGAACCCAGTGCCGCTGCTAGTCCATATGAGGTGCTGAGTTGCAGGTTAGTGTGCGTTTGTTATTTAGGTTTTGTTTTCTCGAACTGACTACGCTATTGATCTAGCAAGGTCTACTACTAAGGCAAGCGCTTAAGGAACCCAGCCGTTTTTTTTGCAACTAGCTCAAGGGTGTAAGGCACTCCTCGACTTGGGCTGTTGCCTGATTCATGCAATTCGCGACCTAACTGAGCTTTTTTTTTACATGCGGAAATCCCTACGGATATCCACCCTAGCCGGGCAGCTGAGGGTGGGATATGTCCGACTTGCACGGACTAAAACCCCATGGTGCCTCCTTACAGCTATTTGGCCGGGGAGCAGGAACTGCCTACAGCACTGCGTCTGCTCACCCGGCAGGTGCCGGCTCCTCATAAGGGGCCCCTTCTGCGGCCTGGGTGGGTCAAGATAGTAGACCCCTCAGGGAGGGGCGGGTGTTAAACCCCTCCGACGATCTGTAGGAGTTGCACGGCACAATGCACCTCCACCACATGGGCCTGCTATAGTGCAGGGTGACAGACGTGCCCGCATCATGTCGCCCGCAGGCCCTTTACGGCGGCATTAGATCGTGTCCGACCCGTCGCCGCCGTGTTCGTCGGCCGCGGAAGATGAGCCTGGTGGTCCGCTCCCTCTCCCTCTCCGCCGCCTCCTTAGAGAGCATAACTGCCTCGCTGTATGAAGCAACGGAGTTCCTCCCGGTTTCGCTCTCAACCATCTTATAGACGACAGTCGAGAGCGAGAGATCCGGGCCTATGGCGCGACGAGCTCGCGGCGTGGCACGTCCCAGGCAGAACAAACTGTTGATGTGTGCTGCGCGTTGTCCGTCGCGCAGTCACAATGATGGCACCCTGCCGCTGGCTCCCGACCTATACGACACAGGTAGCTCCCGAAGCAACCGTGCCCCGAGAGCACCTGTGTCAGCCGGAAGCTTAGGGTGCCACTCCGCCTGGTGACCCATTCGGCCATGACCGGCTGAACGGCTTCAATAGTTGCCACGCCTGAGCTCGGCCGCCCAAGTCGTCGGTGCCATTCGTCGACCACTAGGACCTGGTGGAGCTGTGACCTCAGCACCTCGATTTCCCGGGGTGCCAGTCGTCGTCCTCGCTCCAGCGCCTTCACGCATATATGGTCGACCTAACTGAGCTAACCTAAGCCAAGCTACATATTCATACTTATATGAGTTATTGAAATATATACGTGTACCAAACATACATACCTCAATAACTCTTATATGTATTTTGTGTCGGATAATTTTTCTAAACTATTTCAATTCGATAAGGAAAAAAAAATAAAATCCTTCCACTTTCATGTGTAAGCATGTGTGCGTGCACGTGTGTGGAAGTGATATGTGTAATGTTGTTGCAGTGATGTAAGATTTTGTGTCACTGTATCGCGCGAGCAGCGAACTCAAAGGCTCCACGCCGAGGGAACGAACCTAGGCTTAAGCCGCTGCCGAGGGGGCCTATCCTCGTGTGCGGGGGCGAAATTTACCCTCAGACCACGGCGGCGTGATCTGTGGTTACGCGGACGTGGGCGTGAACACGCTCTGTTTGGAGAGACAGGCTAGTACTGATTTGCTATTTAGAGTTCTTTGTTATTATATTTATAAGGCAAGGCCACCTCCCGCTTCACGCTCTTTTGCTGTCTCGCATGTTTATTCCTCTTTGGTTTTTGGTCATTCATCTGATGGCATCTATATATAGAGTTCCATTAGCCATATTGTAAACTAAAAAATAAATAAAAAGATTTTAATATTAATAAAAAGCTTGTAAAAAGCAGGTGAATATTATGAAGTATAGAAGGGTGGGTAATAAAACTACTATTTTTTGTTTATTACCGTCATAAAATATCATATTTTTATGTCTGAGACTATTCACGCGATTTCCAGAATTCTTTCTCCAATAGTTAATAAGAATCTTCAGGGTGGACCTGATAAAATGACTCTTCATATTTGCAACGTAAGCTGACGAAAAATGGTCGAGCAAATGCGTTTCTTATAATCGCTTTCTTAACGCCAATCCATACATGAGTGCTTTGTATGGAAAATTTGTAAGGCCTAAAAACTTCTGTAAACAAGTTCCCGGCTAGCTATATCTATACGTTAAAGTTAATTCACAAAATGAGAAAATATAACTGAAAGATATTTATAATTCATTATAATCTGTCGGAGATAATTTAAGTTGGTTTACATTTATTCTGTGAGTGCTATCCTAGAGCCAGTACTAATAGCAGTCTGATGATTTTATTTTTATATATTTTTGTACAAACACACATTGGTGTTTGTTAAAGAGAAGGAGGTGATAAAATGTAATGTGATTTATTTAAGTCTAACTTTTTGTTCCCAGCTGCATGCGTGTAAATATGTATCATAAACACTATACTATTAACAAGACATCATAAGATTTACTAGAAGAAGAGGTATATAACTATTAGGTGAAAAAATAAAACTACGAATTTTATGATCAAGATAGTAACTGTTACGAATATAGCTTTTCTGCAGAATAAAATCATATTACATATAATAAATACTTAATTACAGAAATTATACTTGAAGTTCCGGTTATAAAATTGTCACCAATATACTTTAGTGGACAATATAACACAGATTTTGTAAAAAGATTTTGCCAAAATAAGACTTATGACAGTTACAGCTAATGAGATTATCTATGTCAATAATACAAGATTCAGTTTGTTAGAAGACTTAACAAATAGATTGTTCATGAATTGCTCTATAGTTTTTATAATTATGTATGTTTTAGTTATTTTGCAAACCGAGGAAATATTTTTATTACATTAAAATGTCTCATTATATTCTGCCTTGTGAGTCGATATTAGATAAGTTAGTAAAACGTTTGCTTAAGCAATACGAATTTGCGTTGGTCTATCTTGTTAAATAACGTTATATTACACATATATGTAGGTTTCGGGAAGGCACTGAAGATTGTGTAAACGGAGACTCAGACCCTGTCGGGTCATTGACCTCGTACTATTCCTATTCCGGGATCCCCACCCCATATTTTTCTTTTCGGACACTATACGGCTGGCGTCGAGTCGCGTCGCGTCAGGGCGTTCATTCAGAATGTGACTCGTCTTCCTCGTCGTGTACCTCCCTTTGTTCGGCTTGCACAATTCTATATTGAGTATGTATTTTATGTAATCTCACATACTTTTCATATTTAAACCGGAGTTAAAAATAAAATATATTAAAAAAAAATGAAAACATGACTGTATAATTGTTTTATTAGAAATTAGTGTTTCTTAGTTTATAAATTTTAGGTTAATAAAGTATTGTATTCTATTGTTTTTAAATTGGAAATATTAAAGTAGCCTTCTAGCTTAAAATAACAAAACACAGTTTATTGGAAAAAAATTACAATAGATACCATTTGCACTTGATGGACCGACTAAGACTACTTTTAGAAACTGTTACTCTGGCGAAAAGATGTCTCATAACCTATCACCTGAGAATATCTCGGGAAAGGTATTCATTTTATAGAAAGAAACCAAATGTATTTTAGTTTTTTAGCTGTTCGTAGGTACTCTTCATATTAATTGTATTATAATTATGCAATTGTGAGAAAACATAACCTAAGATCTTATAAAAGCTAAATAAAGCTAAACTATTTCCTGACTAGTCAGTAGAGCCACTTCTGTTTAGTTTGTTATTGTTTAGTATAATATTTGTTATTGATTTGAAATGGTATAATAAATATTTTTTATCGATCGCTTTGTAACAAAAACAAATGTAACATTCATCACATTATTTATTTTATGTTCACAGGTGCTAATACTTGAGCCAAATCTATTAAATAATGTACAACTTGCAATTATTGTTAAAAATAATACAATTGAAATATAATAAATGGAATTTTAAATTAGTGTTTTACTGAAGAAACAGTCAATTTCAAAACTGTGTTGTGCTATTGAGTACCTACATAAATAAACTATTACGTGTGCATAAAGAACATCCGAAATATTCGAATCTGTTACTTTTTAAAGAATTTGAAACACAAATTTATGAAAACATTTAAAAATACTTATGGAAACATATATCCTATAAAATATATCATTTAATTTCTCACCAGTGTGGTCAGCTAAAGGATGTAAGATTGTAAAAAAACGTTGTTAAAGGAACCTCAATTACGCGACATTCAACGTGTAACGAGCAAGGGTGTGATTCCTACGTTCATCAAAGGAACTACCACTTGCCATTCCTCGCTTTTTGTCCACAAAATGATACTCATTTACTTACGTATAAATATAGTAGAATAGACTCGAATAGTAAAGAAAAAAAGCTAATGAAAATTATAATAATATGAATATTAATTCAACATAGAGATTTCTTGGTGTCGGGCACTTTTCTTCGCAGTTATATGATTTTGCAAGGGTATATTTTATTTCAAATAGAAACATATATGTACAGTACAAAATGTAAGATAAAATTGTCCTAAGCAAAAAATATTTCTATATATATATTTTATATTCTTGTCATTTTGTATACCCTCACTGTATTGTGTAGTACAGACCTATTGCGGTTGATAGAAGAGATGATCTGTGTTATAAAAAGAAATAATGACTTGGTTACTAGTCTGCTATTATCATTTTACAATGTCTTGTGATGCACTTAACACACCGCGATTCATAAGTTAAAAAGTGGTCGTTTCTCTAGACAGCAAAATAACCATTGTGACAATCACCAAGACGTCATAAAATATGTTGTATCTTGTGACAATAGAATTATACATATTTGGTGTTACGGGAATAACCCTTGTCTGTTCTGAAGGATCATGCAATAAAAAAAAATGAGCACGTGTAACCGTCACGCGCAATTGTAGTAAAACTTCTTTGGCGTTATAAGAGATGGCGGTTAAGTTAAAAATAAATTATTAGATAATAATGAAACATAACCAAAACTTTTATTAAATCATAATTAATTTAATTTCTTACTTATCATAGTAGTCTGTTCGTACTTTTCTATATTTTATTTACTTTATGACAAACAGTTGCTACTAATATTTCCTGTGTTATTTAAGTTCCGAATTAGCTGATAGATGGCACTACAGATAATGATGCTTTAATATAATTTGCTACTTACTTACACTGAAACCAGATGGCAGCAGTATATTTAAACACCGCATGGTACAGAAACTTGCCGCCATATTGCCGTAACGAATTTCCATTGCATTGTCGTCCAGTAAAGTTATCTCGTAGCCGTGCCTAAAGAAGTTTTATATACTTCAAAGAAATCTTATACACTTCTAAATCTAAAAACTTCCTGTGTCGCGCTCTTCGTAAAAAAAGTTATATTTTGGAACAGTCTCAATGGAGCGTAGTAATCAATCACTTGACATCAGATAATAACTACAGTTGACAATAAGTATTTATATTCAAACAGAAATAGGATCCAAGTACTAAATGATTATAGTCAACAGCAGGTTGCTATTCCTACCGATTAACTTGAAACGCCTCGTCTTCCTGTTCATGCTGCTAACGAATTCAGTCCGAAACAGCACTAAAATAACGTATTCTACTTGACGCATACTTCCAATACTGGAAAGCCAAGACAAAGTGACAAAAAATTGCCTCAACTTTAAACAGTTACCGACACGCAACAGGAAAATTTCTGTATGATGTGATAATGTCAATGCTCTAATCAATAAAGCTGTTATCTCTAATTTAATATCTGATATAATAAAAACAAAATATTGAAGCTCAACGAGTATATAAAGCGAATTTTATTTCAAACCACAATGTTAATAATTACATTTAGGTATAATAAAATTTACATAACTGAAAATTAATTAAAATATAACGAATTTGCAGAACTCCTCAATGCCTATTTTATATTTACTTGGAATAATTACCAAACTAAAAAGATACCGATAATTAATCATGATAAATTTTGAACCTACATATAAATTGTGTGGTTTTTAAAGTATGTGCATGCAATGTTAACGTTTAGGCAGTCTTTTGAATTTTGGTTTGTGGTAAAGTGCAGTCGCAGAGTATACTTTAGCGTACCATTATTTTGACGATGAAAATTAGTTTCATAATCTACTTGAACGTCAATTTGTGGATATTCAATCATAAGGGCAAAATCGCTTTGATGTTTCAGTAAAATAAGCCTTGTCTTTAAAAACGAATTTATACAACCAGTGTTAATAATTTAAATTATAAAATACTACCTGACCCGGCCACGCGTTGCTGTGGCTCAGTTATTATATCATAACATATTGATAAGAATTCATAATTGTTGTTGATAATATGACCAATAAACATCACTTAACGAACTAATACGCAGCGGAAGCTCTGAAAAGGAATAAAAGATTTTGTAATATTCTTCATGGGTGCTCCGCTTCTATTGGTCTTAGCGTGATGATATATAGCATATAGCCTTCCTCGATAAATGAACTATCTAACACTGAAATAATTTTTCAAATCGGCCCAGAAGTTCCTGAGATTACCCCCTACAACCTCACAAATTTTACCTCTTTATAATATTAGTATAGAAGTATAGATAAACTGTACACAAATATATAATTATCTGCTATTTTTGAGTTGCTCTTTACGGGTTGTATCATAAAAAGGATTCTGAAATTTTCAACAAATTAATTATTCACTCGGGTAGATTACGTCGCAAGAGTAAAACAGTCGGGTTACTGGAGTCCCTAAAGTGTTTAATTGGCGTAATTGTTATTCGGGTTGGTTTTAATCGAAACGTGTGCTTGACCTCTCGTCCTGTTCCGAAAACAGTACAATTCTTTCTATTTCCCTCGCAAAAATAATATTCGTATGTGCGTTTTTCCAGCATCCCCTTTCAGTGGTGTTCATTATTCAAGCCGGAACCCCATTCAAAATTTTGGCCGTCTAAGTTATTTTAACACAAACTGACATATAAGCAATATCGGGTATATTTGTGTATCTAAGCGAAACATTTGTTTTTTTAATAGTATTTGATTCGTTTGATCTCAGTGGGATCTTATACATGATAAGAAACATTTGAATATCACAAGCAATGTATGTATCATTACATAGTATAAAACAAAGTCCCTTATCGCGTCTGTCTGTCTGTCTGTTCGCGATAAACTCAAAAACTACCGAACGGATTTTTATGCGGTTTTCACCATTGGATAGAGTGATTTATGAGGAACGTTTTAGTATATAATAAGTCAAGGATTTTTTCATAATCAGGGCAGTACAATGTCTGCCGGGACCGCTAGTATTTTATATAATTAGATAGAACAATAACTTTATCCTAATTTTATAGTTTATTTCATATCCTAATCCTAACTAATATTATAAATATAAATTTGTTTATTTGTTTGTGTGTTAGGTATTTACACCTTACTTAGTCATCCAATCATTATGAAAATTTACATACACGCTATCAGGGGTATAGAAAAGTACATATTATACCTTTTATCCAGGAAAGAAGGACTGTTCCCGCGGGATAGGTCGAATCTACATCACGCGAGCGACGACGCAGACAAAAGACTATATAATCTACAAATGTGATACATTTTAACCGGATGCCATATAGAGGGTAATGTTTTTCGGATGAATGTAATGAATTTATGTATATTTATTTCGTTGCCATGGTCTTTAGCCAAAACAGCTTTATAGGTTTTAACAAATGAGGTGTGATTATATTCGTCTTAATTATGAGAGTAGCATGGGCTATATTATATCTAAGTATGATGGCTGTTAATAAAATTTGTAGGTGGTAGAGTCACGCTATAGTTATTACTGGTTTTAGCATGAATTGGTCGGCTCGCCCGGGGTAGTACCGCCCTCTCACAGAAAACCGAAAGTGAAGTAATAGTGCTTACATTGTTGCGTTTCGTCCGGTCAGTGAGAGCGCCGGAGGCCCACTTCCCCTTCCCTCCCCCACTCCTTCCCCCTCCCCCAATACACACTCATCACTTCACATCATGTGACGAGCCTGTTCGTTTGCCTTCTATGACATAAAAAAAGGAGGGTTTTTAGTCGAAATTTTTCTCTTTAATAAGTTAGTATAGAGTTCAAATATAAGTAATTTGACATGGTATACCTAGTATTCGAGCGGAATGCCAATTATCCACCATTACTTTCATGCATTTTGTTAATAGAAATTTTGTTTTTTATGGAAAAAATGAATATAATTTTCTTGTAAAATAATAAAGTTAAAAAACCGTGTTTAAAATAGTATTAATTTATAACATTAATTTAATATTAACATAAATATAATAAAATATATCATATTATCTCTCTCTCTCTCTCATATTGAAAAAATGCAAATGATTTCATCACATAAAATTCAAACAATTAAAATTTTGGCACGAATTGAATAAAATTCGACGGAGGCCTTCGTACCTAATGAAAAATGGCTACTAAATCATTTGATAGTGCAGGACGTGATTTCCCTCGCATACAGCAACTAAACCTATATAGGAGATGAACCGACCCACCAAACGCGTCACGTACGATTTCCAATCGTACCTACGTACACTATCGAATTTTAATGTCACATTACAATTTCCAACACATTTTATCATAACCTTTATGATATGTTTTAAGGAGTAGTTTTTATGAATAATCAACTTGATAACAAATAAACGAACTATTAGACAGTATCACAATGGAGTGTCTTAATTTTACTGGATGCGTAGTGCAAAATTTGTCACTAAGCAATGCCGACGTAAGACCTAAATTTAAAGTGGGCATAAATTTGTCAAGACGCTCTTTGCTTATGTGTCGGACTCCTAGGTGGGCGACTTATTTTTTACTAATATTTCTAAATTTACAAGGCTAACACATTGCTGGAAACGGGACCATAAGAAATATTGTATCTGTCGCACTTGTTTACTTCTGCTGTATAAAACTTTTAGTTGGGTGGTTTTGGACCACAACACCGTTTACGCTGACCCATGTATTTCGCTCTACACGCCATTTCTGTCACAATGTAACATACAATTCAAATATTCAAGATAGGTCATTGTCGTTAATTAAAAAACATTCCTATTGCTCGTTAAGTATCTAATAAATATGTATCATCCCATTATTAAAATAAATGTCTGTAGTATCGATTAAAAACAGAATTACAGAATATATATTTCTAGCATTTTATTACGACTAATCTGATTAGGCATGAAGAGGGTTAGAAATATATATTCTGTAATTCTGTTTTTCATCGGTGATGAAGGTATATGGTTATTAATTTGTGTTATGAATTACTAAGTTAGGCGCAGGTACTTATAGGGTGGACACAATAACTTTTAAGTTACGAGCGACAGCTAAATGTGGGAAATTTTCAGACAGATAAAATGTTGCTTCACAATATGTAATTCATCGTGTGAAGTAAACGTTAATGTAACAGTATATTGTAACTTTAGATTAAATACAGTTACGAGTATAATACGGAACATAAAAATACAGTTTTTTGTACTTATTAATTTTTCTAATGGTTACTCTATATTTGATTGTATATTGCCTGAAGTACTCATATGTTTTTGTTTCTAACCGTACTTTTATTTTGGCTCATAAATTCGTTTATATCGGACTACGTACTTAAAATTGCCCCAAGTAGAATTTGAGCTGAACAATCACAATCTTATAACAATATTTTATTTTCATTATTTTATCGTACTGCAGAAATGGACAAGACACAATTTCACACCGACTGGATTATTAACTAGTAATAAGTTATACAACAAAACATTTATAACTTCGATTTAACATAAACAGTAAAATGTTTTGAAATTTGCCATATAGATAACTAACACCTCATATTCATAAATGTTTATGTCCGTCCTATTGTGTGAAACTGTCTTTTGTCTTTTGTGTCTGTAATTTGCTGATGACCCTACCTTTCAATGAGTAACAAAGGAATTATCTTGTAAAGTATTTAGAAATACATAAGACAATAATAAAGTGGAGACGAATCTACCTATTATACTTTATATAATCGCACCTAGTGCATCTTCTGATAGAGAATAGTAAAGGTCAATTACAGAACTATGTAATGAAACGTATAGGTATATTCTTCAATATTTCTATGCGATTGACCTTAAAATGTTCATATATTTCTAATAATAAAATAAAAAGTACTTAAAAGTGTTGTTTGTCATGTTATGTAAAGGCGGGATATATATATGCATATGTTTTCAAAAAAAATGTCTAAGTCTCACGGGTGGTGTGGTGTACTTTTCAGAGATTGCTAAAAAGGTTTGTTACAGTTACTCTTGCCTACAGTATTCTCTTATTATGCAGTACTGCATTACTAGTTAAATACCGGAGAGCGGCTCTGCAAATGAAGGTTTTTGTGTTACATTGCGATACGGCCACTAACGTCGGCACAGCGTGGTGCATTCGTCGGGCGAGAATTAAACTATACGTCTGAAAAGACTCGAAATGAATGAGAGTACCTTGTTAACAATGAAAAAAAGTGCAGGTAACGTTCACGGAAGAAAGAGACAAGACTTTGTTTTGTGCTCAATGTTAACTGTTTAAATTTTAACTTGATATTTATGTCTTTGAAAATGTTTAGTTCCCTCTTAATTTAATTGAAACATTTGTAATTTATGTTACTTTTAGCTATGGAAAAGGTTTCGATGAAATACTTAATGTGTTTGAGATTATCTGTGTTTTAAAAATGTTTATGATATTTGAAAAAAATGTTATAGAATATATATCTATATACCTAATCTAGATATTATAAACATCTATTGC
This sequence comes from Antheraea yamamai, assembly GCA_036509395.1. NCBI lineage: Eukaryota > Metazoa > Arthropoda > Insecta > Lepidoptera > Saturniidae > Antheraea > Antheraea yamamai. The sequence continues at coordinate 14,710,173 of AP028427.1, read as the reverse complement.
TAAATGTGTGTACGCGTATCATTTCATAAAATTGCTAAAACTTCAATAAATGCCTCACAATTTAAAGTTTTTATTAATTTATTTTCGTGTCTTTTTTATAATAATCATTATAATGGTATTTATTTAATTTATACACATTATTACTTTCTGTAAGATTTTTTTTTTATATCATAGGATGCAAATGAACGAGTGGGTCACCTGATGTTAAGCGATCACCACCGTTCATAGACACTTGCAACACCAGAGGAGTCGCAAGTGCGTTGTCATCCTGTGTGTGGGGGGAGGAGGAGGAAGGAAAGGGGGAAGAGTAGGGAGGTGGTCCTCCGGCATTCTTACTGACCTTACGAAACGCAACAATGCAAACACTGTTACTTCACGTCGGTTTTCTGTGAGAGGGTAGTACTACCCCGGACGAGCCGACCTATTCGTGTTGAAACCAGTAATACATTCAGCGTGACTCTACCACCTACACGTGTCTCTACCACCTACAAATTTACAAATTTACCACCTTTATCTTATGACTTATGTTTTATCATCTTAAACATCTTAAATAAAAAAGTTGCCATATTTTTACCATCCGTTTCAATTAGATTTTTGTTATATTTGTGTTATAATACTTGCAGAATTTAATTTTGTCATAGCTTGTTTAATAATTTATAAGACCTTTTCTACTGATTAGCTTTAATTTACTATTAGTTTTTTTTGTTTATATCTTTGTTCTTTCACTTTATTTAGAATTATTTACTTACTGAGACTTACATTCCTTTCTGTAACTTGAAATTTGGTATAATTTCAGGTTCTAAATTTGAAGCAGAAGTAAATACTTGCTACAGAGCCAATCTTTAAAACAAAAAACAGTGTGCACATGATGTTCATATACTTATAGTTAGTGGCTTACTTATTTTTAATTAGGAGTTTTATTAAAAAAGAAGGAGGATTATTGGATGATACGTTTAAAATCATCGGTTTGTAGGTCATTAGAATAAAACGTCTGTGTTAGTAATTGAGATTCGGTTCAAATAAATGTTTGCCGAGTTGTAAAGGGAAAATATATACTGAAATACCTTGTGGGAAAATCTGAGCCCTCACATTTCAGGTAATAGGAATATTTCGGATTGAGGGAAAGAGAACCAGGTTTCTCTTTTAGTTATAGAAGTTTTCGACTTATCAAAGTTAGAGTTACCTAGGTTTTACTGTATTATATTTTGATTTAATGAGAGTGATTGTGTAATACAAGGTTATGTAATGTTTATGTAGATAGTAGAGCCACGCTGAAGCTATTATTGGTTTCAGCATGAATGGGTCGGCTCGCCCGGGGTACTACCACCCTCTCATAGAAAACCGATGTGAAGTGGCCGTGCTTGCATTGTTGCGTTTCGTTCGGTCAGTGGGAGCGCCGGAGGCCCACCTCAGCTCTCCCCCTCTCTGCCCCTTTCCTCCTCCTCTCCTCTTCCTCTCCTCCTCCTCTTCCCCATCCCCCAACACAGGCTGGTAACGCACTTGCGACTCCCCTGGTGGTGCAGGTGTCCACGGGCGGTGGTGTTCACTTGACATCAGGTGACACACCTGTTCGTTTGCTTCCTATCTATTCTATACATATAATAAAAATGAAGTGTCTGTATGTAATACCAAAATAACACTTTTTTACTGATTGGGTATGAAAGTATACACGCAACTGATAACAAAAATGCAATTTTTAAAATTTTTGTCGGTCTGTCTGTCTGTTTGTTCCGGCTAATCTCCGGAACGGCTGGACCGATTTTGACGGGAATTTCACTCGCAGATAGCTGAAATTACAGCGGGTTACTTAGGCTACTCTAAATTAGACTAGCTATTAACCGCGGCTTTGTTTGCAATGTTATCTCCAGAACGGTTGGACCGATTTTGACGGCACTTTCACCGACAGATAGCTGACTTTATAAAAAATAATTTAGTTTATTTTAATTTAGACTAGCTGTTAATCGTGGCTTCGCTCGCAGTACTATCTTCAAAACGGTTAGACTGATCTTCACGAAACTTTCATTGACAGATATCTGACATTATAAAAAGTAATTCAAGCAATTTTAGTTTTTACTAGCTGTTAACCGTGGCTTCGCCCGCAGTGCTATCTCAAAAACGGTTCGACCGATCTTCACGAAACTTTCACTGCCAGATAGCTGACCTTATAAAAAGTAATTCAAGCAATTTTAGTTTATACTAGCTGTTAATCGTGGTTTTGCCTGCTGTGCTATCACCAAAATGGTTAGACCTATTTTCACGAGACTTTCACTGGTAGATAGCGAGCCTTATAAAAAGTAATTGAAGTTATTCTATTTTAGACTAGCTCTTACCCTCGACTTTGTCTGCATAAATTTAGTAAGATTTCAAATCATTCTTTATTTTTAATAAGAGAAATAATAATGAGCTTATTAAGATCTTAGATTATAAGCGTTTATTTTTTGTATAGTCACAGAATCTTAATTATAATGGCAATGTATATTAAATGTAATGTAAATGTAAATCTTTATAATAATATTTTAGGTTATTGTTTCATTAGTTCCTTATACAGTGTAAGTGAGCACTGAGGTAGTTATATTGTGGGTTAAGGTTCCAAATATGTTGCTGATGACAAACCTCATTTGGCACGTTGTTAGTATTTATATATCTAATGTACACGTTACATGTTACTGTAAATGGCGTCCATGTCGTACTTACAATTACTTTTAAAGAGCATTTCTGTAATTGTACATATTCTCACAATTTTATAATTTTTCAATACTATTTTAAAAAAACGCGTGCGGAGCTGCGGGTACAGCTAGTAGTATATAAAAAAAATACAAAGTAATGCTAATAACTCATCTACTTTTTGTCAAGTAATTATCTGGTATTAGCCACTTCCATCTTTTTGTGTACAAGCTTGTAAATCCCTTGTTATCCCTTCATGAAGAATGAATAAGCACATCTATTACGAATACTTGAAACAGTAAATGTGTTTGTATATCGATTGACGATATTAGTCCTATATTTAGGGATGTATACGGTACCTACGTCTGAACCGCGTCTGAACAGGAAATGGCCCGTAGATGAGTTGCGCCGTAGCTTGGTATTTCGGTTATGTTTATGTTATACTAACTACGTATGTACGTGAAATTGGATTACTTCTTAACCCGTGATTTACGATGTAAATTTCTTGCAACGAATGCTTTATGGAAGGAGTTCGGGAATTCTGAATGTGATGTTAAAATAAATGCTTATGTGAGTGTAGTAGAACTTTGCAATAATATTTTTTCATTATTTAAAAAAAACTTTAATTAATAAAGCGATCAGTGGAGTTATGTGTATATATAATAATATTTTTGAAGATCTTACTTTCTTAATCTTAATAATTCTTTAATGTATATACATTTAACGTCTATATAGTTATGAAACTATTTATATCCAATATAATATATCTAACGAGTATTCATTTGTACATTATCATCCTAATAACGAGAATTACTCTTATAATGGTTTAATTTTTAGTTTAATTCCTATTTTATCTTCAATAGCTTTTGATTGAAATCGCTCTTTGTTAGTTTGAATTTGTTGTTTATTAAGCGATTAATAGGTTATCGTAGCATGTAATACGAGTTTGGAAAAATAATGTTTTAACCAAGTCCTTGAGCCAAGTCTGTATTTCTCTGACTACATACAACGATTATTTTTACTTTAATATATTGTTAACATTACCCATTCAATTGCTACGTATAATGAAAACGGACACACCAAACAATTTGTAGTGTTATCTATCGCTAAGTATTTTATAATCAGTTAACAGTATATATTCTTAGTGTTTCTATGATATTTGTGTATTATACTCTGTAATTTGTTGTGATTCTTATTCTCAATAGAGACCTAACAAACTTATTAAGCGTAACGTATTAGTATTTCTACTTTTAATTCATTTAATGTTCATATGATATTTCGTTTTTATTGAAAAGGTTGGACGTAGGGCACTTAAAATATTAAGCCGTAGTTTTACAAAACTTTGAACGCTTTCTCTCAAAAAGAGCAATAGAAATGAGTCGGAGGTATTTTTAGATTGGATTTATAGCTTAGCAGTAAAATGAATAAAAGTGTTTTTAATGCATGGAAACAAATTAAAATATGAATATTTGGTAGGTTCCACCTCTCGATTCAATGTAGAGAGTTCACATTAGTGTGTTTTCATCATATGCAGTAAATTTAAGACAAATCATTCGTCATTAATATACTTTTTGAGATATCCTAAATAAAAGATATAATATTAGAAATAAAAGCAAAAGTTGGAAGAATTGGGATTTGGAATTGAATTTGAAATTGAAAGATTGGAAGAGAAATTTATTCTTTGAAAAATTATTGACAAATAAAATTCAGTCCAAAAATACGCCTGATTCATTTATTCCGTTGGTTTTTGAGAGGAAATAGGAATACCGTTTGAAGGTTTTAAAACTACGACCTTTAAATTTTTAGTGCCTTATGGTGGACGTCTTGTATAGAGACGAGCCACCGTGCGATGAGACGGTAAGTAGCCACGACGTATTTCTTGGAACATTCCGGCCACCCCTCGGTTCGACGCCGTATCTCAACACGTCTATCTATCTCTCTCACGCTTACCTGTTAAATGATAAAAGTCGTTAAAGACAAAATACAATAAAAGAAAAACAAAAAAATGTGGGAACACTCACTTTCATAAAAATTAGGAAAAGATACTTATTTTTAAAGTTCTTATATCTTATGTTAAAATTAGTTCAAATTGCAAATGCCATTAATAATTGAGCCGATAACTTTTGACTTTCTTATACTTCCTCCTTATTTCTCGGTTATCATAGAAATTCTTGAGAAAATTGTCGACAACTCTACATGATAAATGAATACAGAACTGAGAATTACAAAAACGTTGGTTGCACCCTCGGGTTCTGTCGTTCCGACGATAAAGGCTCAATCACCTGCCCCTGACAGCAAGAGTGACTACTTATTATCTATTGAAGAGTTAGCTTGACAAATATTATTTATCGTCTTCTTTTGCGACAGGAGACGGCCAAGTGTAAACAATCATCTATTTTCACTTTAATACGGTTTTCCCGTTTTAAAAATATATACGATACTATAAAATTATATTAGAGACTAGCTGTGCCCGCGACTTCGTCCGCGTGGAACGTTATGTAAAAACAGTGATTAATAAAGTCATCTGAATGTATTAAGTCCATTTACTTTACTTTACTCTCGTACTTACGTCACGTCGTCATTAAAATCACAATAACTTTTGATAGAATGGACCGATTTTAATAAAACAAAGACTAAGTTATTCTCAAAGATATGCTTTATGAATTTCTTGGTGTGATTTTTTTGTGAATCCAGTACTTGAGCAGTGATGCATGTTCATACAAATGGACAGACAGACGGATAGATAGACAGGCAGACATTTCTAAAAATAATTGAAATGTATTTTATTACCTATTCCTAGACACCAGCAACAATTTTTTTCATGAAAATCGTAAAAGTTCAGACACGTTAGATTTACATTCTTATTATATGTATAGATTATTAGCTTATACCCTCGATTCCGTCTGCGTGGTTTATTATCATAACGATTACATTTTATGTAAAGAGGAAAGAACACCTAAACAACGAAATAAAAACAAGTATACTTTGCATATAAAATCTCTTTATAAACAGTGTTATTCATTTACTTCCCCTCTCAGGCGCATACGCACAACACCACTTGCCCCACTTTTGTACGGCAAGAAAGTACTTCGTCGTATAATCGTGATTTCTTAAAACTTTAATAATATTTAGCATTTATAACTTTAATAACCTAAACTTCAATAAATAAATAATAAAAAATTACTATAGTAATGATTTCTTTTTTAGATAAATACCAAGTGTCTAAGAAGTCATATAAAAAAAATGTAAGCTAAATCTATCCAGTATTTTTTGTGTGATGCGTCCACAACGGCAGCTCTCTATCACTTATTATGAAAGAGCTTACACTTACAGGCCAATAACAAGACGGCTCGCAGCTTTGCTACTCTATGATAATAATATAGTCTACATATATAACACGCTTAATGAGTTTTTGGCGGGATCTTGGAATGTCATGCAGCGGTCTTTATATGTTATCCATAATCTTGTGTTATTTGGCTCTATATTGTGTAATGTTGGTGGTGCTTTATGTAATATAGTTTGGTCACTGTGCACAAGTGAAGTGGATCGGAATTAATACCACGGAGCATGGATTATGACTTGCCACAAAAACTCCCAGGAAAGTTCTAACGAGATGGCCACCATCTTGTTAGTTCATTGAGATTGTATCAAGAAACTTGTAATATCGTTACTCACTTGACAATAGCAGTAATAGTCTACTAGAAGACTGGTTGCCAAAAATACAATAAAATAGAACATGCTAAACATTTGTTTGAGTAATTATTTCGAATTACGTATTATTCATTTCTTATGTTTATTTATTTATTTTAGGATCGTCAACAAGACAATACACTAGTAAATATATAAAAAGTGGGACTATCGTGATACATTATAAATGTAGTCATATTTAGAGACAACCACGGCATGTTACAAAGTAATAGATAGGAATGTATATATTAAAAGTCACATAACTTTCTTCTCTTTTACACAATTACTTCTGTTTATATAACGTAAGTGGAGATAAGGGTTGATGGATATCGAAGAAGGTATGGATAAATTGTGTGAAGGATGAGAATTGTATAAAATGTGGGAATACTGGGTTAATAGCTGGTAGAAAAGAGCGGAGGAGAATAGTAATAACATGTTGGTCCAACCACAATTAGTTGAGATAAGAGTGAGATGATGATGGTAGAAGTATATATCTAATATTGCAATCCAAGGTGTAGATATAATAATACCGTTGAAGCGTTGTAATGAACCTATTATTCTATGACTACGCCTATGATACTCACGCATCGAGGAAATACATTGTTATATATGCAACTGATTTACTTTTTATGTACGGAACAAGTTATCGAACATTTTAACATCACTCGTTTTTCAAGTAACACGCAACTACACACAACTTACACAATAAAAATCCAAACATTATAATAGTATTCGTCCTAATCTACCTGAAAATTGTATGCTGAAAACCCTTAAAGCAAAACAACGTTTTTTATTTATTTATAAGCTAGCGTTTTATCAATTTTAAATCACGACGCGGGAAAAAGATGCAAACATGGCAAATCCTAGAAAGGGTTATTGGGTCTGAAAGTCGGCTGCCGGAAACATTGACAGATTGTTAATGTCAAATTTTTTACTTGAAAGAGCAGCAACTTGAAAATTAGTAGCATGGTGAGCACTACATAAAATCCACTACACTATCCTCGCTATGGTTTTATCATGTTTCCTTTAACCTAAAGGTTAGTTTTTGAGTATTTGTAAGTAGTAGGTTACAAAACTACTGTCATAAGTCATCAGCATTCTAATCATCTAAGCATAGTTGTGTTTGCCATACAATTGTTGACTTTGAAATCGACCGTTATTAGACAACCCCGTTAGTATCAAAATAGATTTCATTGTCTGACTTATCAACGAAGTGCGATTAGATAACAGTGGGTAATATTGGTACTTATGTAAATAGTAAATACGAAAATTATGTTGTTATGCTATGAGGTAGGCGCGCGCACTCGCCGGCAGTCTACGCTACATGCGAAGCGGCGTGGCGGCAGTAGCGACGCGCGGGGCTCCGTCTCCGCCACTCGGCCCGCGGCGCCCTCGCGGTTCAGTCAACGTGCGATCACAGAGAGATGAGTGCGTCTCTCCGATTCACTTTACCACGACCGTTTCGTTAACCTTATAGACAGTTTCGTGACAGATTACAGATGTATAGCAGGCCCGATTAGACTATATTAACATCATTACATTTTGTCTGATTAACTTTATTATGACCGGCTCCGAACTTGACCTGTGATTGTTTGGACGAACTGTCAGTGCGCGTGTTGTGCTTTACCAATAACATAACCTGTACGATTTCAAGGGCACAGTTTTTTTTCTTGGTTTGTGCTGTGTCTTTAATTATGTGCTGTTTAAGCATTGTTGATAAATATATCTTATCTGATTAAAATATTAGTGGGCGTATTCGAAAGTTTGAGAATCGATCGGGTGACGTGCGTGCGTGGGATTGCGTTTACGTAATCTTTGTTTACCTTGGGAATATGCACTGTTGACTGCTCACCGTGATATATAATACATATTTTAATTTCAGAAATTCACCAATATTGTGTACCTGAACATAAGGTACATCGGTAAGTTGACATAACGTATAACTAAAATTTATTTATCTGTTAAATAAATATAATTTTGTATACATACATAAGTACACAGGATATGAGATGTACAATGTTTTATTTTTACGTTAAACATTAAAAAAATATTTGTATACTTATCTTATTAAGACTTTGTTTTGTTTCGAGGAAAAGCATATAACATATACATAACGTAATACAAAATCGGTAAAGTACTACCTACTTGATAACTCGTTTTACTTGCATCAAAAACTTTGAAAAGTCAAATCAAAGAAAATGGAATCGATGTATCATCAATACTATGCGTTTAGTAACCAACAGGAATAACCGATGTAATTTATATTTCTTTATATAACTAAAAGTTAAATTTACCTTCGTTTTGTCAAAAAATAAATAAAATGAGTAACATTACAAGTGTCTTATTTTACAGTTACGTACTAAATGTACTTCATATTGATCCTAAGAAAAACCATTTCTTTCAATATAATTCAATTTGAATAACATTAAAAGAGTTCGAAGGACGCTAGTCTTTTCGCCTACGCAAGTGAAATGTTTTGCTCAAAAGCGTGGTTTAAACAGCCATCGCTTCGTTTTGGGAGACATTGTTACTAAATAAACTAGCACTAATCGTAAAATATTAAATAATATAATTTATTCAGTATTGTACGTATTAAGATGGCTTAAAATTTTCATCCTCCAAAATTATTAACAAATATTAAATTTGACTGTTTATTGTTTAGTATTAACGTCTTTTCTCAACAAGAACCCCTTTTTATAACTCAAGCTAACTGGTTGATTCGGATAGAGCTAATATAATGAAAACCGGTTTTTGTGAATTTGCTGCTAAGAAAGGAGGAAAGTTTTAGTAGTCGAGAAACCCGTCTAGTATTAATAATAACGATGATTTCAATTCAGTTATTATAGTGATGTAACCCGGTTTTATTAACGCCGGTACCATGGGTATAAAACAAGCAAAGGATTTATAGAATCCACCGTTCTTTGAGAGCCTTGTGTACATATTTCATGAGCTTGGGTGGCTGCCACAATGGCGTCGTGATGAGGTTATTCGTCGCATACGTACTGCTTGTCTATCATCTAACTCTAGCTTTTCGTAATATATGTACGTTATTTTTTACAAAGAAAAAATAATTTGTGTTAGATTGTGTTTTACATTTCATAAAATAATGTTATATGGTCATAATAGCTTTCAATACCGATTTATTACGTCCATTTGTGTATAATGCGTCAACTGAGCGATTAGAAGACATCAATTGTGTTTTGAGACGCGGGATGGGAAGCATGATATCGCTTACTGGCATATACTCAGTTTGGTGGACTCATTCAATTTTGATTTTAACACATTTTACTCGGCTCTAGTTCGCGTTGAATCTTAAATTATTTTCTTAAGTTGTACACTTCATTTGAAAATAATATCTACCTCAATACATACTAAGATAGAAAAAACGTAAGCATTAGTTAATACCTAATGAATAATTCCTGTTTCAATATAATTTAATTTATACGTGAAAGACATATGTTAAATCGAAATCGCCTCAAGATACACATTATACACGTCAGGAACCGAAATAGCTTTTAAGGATATCATTAGTCCCTGGGGAAATTAGAATGAATTACAAAGCGTAACGTCTGTTACGCCGTGTATATGAGTTGCTTGAACATATATTATGAACTGATGCTACAAAGTAATTAGGTTACGTTGTTTATGGTTTCGCTATAATTTTAGTATATATTTAATTTCGTAAGTTGGTGGTGACGCACAATTAAACGCAGTTTCGATACTGCGCAGTTTTTATTGCGTTACCCATATTAGCATGCATACATATTTAATATATATTAGATTTATATACTATTAAGTTAATAAAATATTATATTTACTATAGGAGTCATGCTATATCGCGAGATAAGTACTGAATGCACGTTATATGAATTTCCCACAAATTTAACTTGCTCCTACTTAAAGTACTCACTAAAAATTTATAAACACATGATAGTACTTGGTTTTCTTGAAATCCTAAGAAACTTATTTTATCTTATTATACAACGAAATTACTAGTACTCGTAATTGAAAGATATCCCTCAGGAAGTTTTTAAATCAGGCAGATTAAAAGAGTGAATTTTTCTTCATGGTTGTTCTTTATGCTAAGCGTAAACTCTGGTAACATTCAACAGTTAATTTGTTTCAACATGTCTGGAGTGTTAAACGATGTGAAGAAAAAGAAGCATTTTGGAGCAAGTAGGTCAGCACTAAAGTGGATTACAAATTTACGTAATTTTCAATGTTTTCATGATGGTCCTGGACGCTACTACGAGCATAAGTTACGAAACTTTGTAATGTAGAACACTTGCGATCGGCAAGATTCAAACAGGGTTTATTTATAAACAAACATAGATGCGAGATCGTATAATACTACAGAGATCCTGACTTATAAAATATACCAGCATCGTATTACGAGTATGAGTTAAATAGCTCTATGGACAATAATGACGATTGATAATGAATTGTGTTGTTTTTTAAAGACGCACACCTACATTTATTGTTAACTAGCTGTGCCCGCGTCTCTGTCTGCGCAGAACCTAATGTAATAAAACAATGGCTAATAAAACATCTGAATGTATTAAGTCAATTTACTTATTTACTTTTCTCTCGTACTTAAGTCTCGTCGTCATTAAAATTACAATAAGTTTTGATAGAGTGAACCGATTTAAAGAAACCAAGACTAAATGTTACTGGAGGATATGCTTTATGAATTTCGTGGTGAGGTTTTATCGTGAACGTAGTACTTTAGTAGTGATGCGTGTTCATACAAACATACATACAGACAGACATTATTAAAAATGATCGAAAAATCTAAAAAGTACAGACACGTTAGATTCACATTCTTATTATATGTATAGAAGATATTCAAAAAAATGTGAGGTGCGTTACTCGAAATGTGATAACTATTTAGTTTGTGACTTAAAAAAATTACAATCGAAAATGAAATTCGATTTTACTCAATTCTTATTTGATAAGAAAGTCAGTAAATACCGACACGTTATGTGTTTATTAAACTTAAATAATGTTCACGCTATGTGAGTGCAGATCCCCGGCTAATGTGTGTTGAATGTAAAGACTGTTAACAGCCAACATAACCACTCCCATAGGAGAGAACATACCCTTTGTATACAGTCCATGTGGACTAACTCACTGTATATGTATATTTGTATATGTATAACTCATATGTGTATGTACTTCAAACTCGGAAAATACTCGTATATCACGGCCATTGCAGTGAAAATATTCAAGTGGAACAGCTTGCGATGTCGATGAATTCAATTTTTAAAATATAGAATGTTCACGTAATGGTCTTCGGTACGGTAAAATAATTAAAAATTAAAGTTCACCTTATATAATTTTTTCACAAAACCAATAACAGGTCTATAGGTGGTCTTAAAAGACGAAACTAACGTTTATGTTCTATCCTCTATACATATAATAAGATTGTAAATCTAACGTGTCTGTACTTTTTAGATTTTTGTGAAAAAAAAATGTTGCAGGTGTCTAGGAATAAATAATGGAAAACATTTCAATCATTTTTAGTAATAATTGTTTGTCTGTTTCTATGAACACGCATCACTGCTAAAGTACTGAGTTCACATTAAAACCTCACCAAGAAAATCATAAAGCTATCCTCGAGTGTAACTTAGTCTTTGTTTCATTAAAACCGATTCACTCTATCAAAAGTTACTGTAAATTTAATGACGACGCGATTTAAGTACCAGAGAAAAGTAGATAAGGAAAGGGACTTAATATATTGAGATGATTTTATTAATAACTGTTTTTAACTCAGCTTCCACACGGACGAAGTCGCGGGCACAGCTAGTTTACAATATAAGTGTGTCACATATGAGAAACTTAGTTCTGAAAAGTATCAAAACTTAATTTTTAAAATATTTTAGTTTTTATTTGTGTTCTTGTTCCAATACTTTATATAAGTTAGATCAAAAAAAATATTCCGATGTCATTCAGAGATATCAAACTTCTTTTCCTTAAGACTAAGTTATACCTCTCCATGTGTAGAGTATGCTTTTAGTGTTAACAGAAAAAGGTTTTCTGCAAATTTCTTCAAATTCTATTGATGAATCGTTGTTAGTAGGTAATAATACTAATATATTATTATGTTGCATCCTTTTCGGAGTAAGGTAGGAGGCAGTATAACAATCATACTGTTACGACCTGTATGGAAGCTGTATACAAATAAACAAAGAGTAACTCAGCGGCCGTTAGAACGAAATAAAATGGTGTACTAAAAATAGCCCGTTTACAAATTTGTCGAATCGTTCGATTATTGACGTCAGCCTTTCAGAATTTTCCACATTTCTTTAATAAAAGATACATAAAGCACGCTGTGGTGCATTTAAGTAGACTTATATTCTGGACGTTCGATCGAATAGGAAGAAAAAACAAAAGGAAAAGATATTCAAGACGATTGCCACTACAGCATTATAGGGTGTAGGTATGACTGTAGTGTAACAGTGTGACAGTGAGTTTATTTGGTTTTTGTCTGTAAGAGTACAAAATTAATTTCTTTTCATGCAAACGGCTTTTAATTTACCCACAGGCGTTACACGCAATACGAAGAAAGATTACTACGTAATCCATGTGCTATAATATTGGCAATACAAATTATACGGCTGTGTCTTATACTAATGATGCTTTGTGAAGTATTAGGAACTCGTGGCAATAATGACGTGCGACTTTCCTGATTATTTTTACACTATCCTCGAACGCAATCTTTATGCTTAAGTTCGGTCTTTACCACAAGTTCGTTTTTACTTCAAATAAAAATTGAAATATATCATGGAATATTGGAAAATGCACTATATGAATTGAACACAGACCTTTTATACACTAAACTACCATTTCGTAAAGTATGAATAACCGTTGAAGATCATCCACTTGAATATTCTACGATCGCATTTATGATCCACGTAAACTGGTTATGGGAAGCTTAAATTATGATTCTAAACAGGGTGGACATTGAAATCACTGGCGAATACGTTATATATTTGTGTGTTACGGTTGGTTCTTATTTTTCTTATTTCAACGTGAATATTAATTGTTCTACTTAAAGCGATTGTTTATATATATCTCTGAAGTATTAAACTTTTTCCGCTTGAATGTAGTAAAGGAAATTTATCTATTACTTAATTTCATAAGATATGCTCATGTATATTCAATTTCTACGATGATATGTCTATACTTTTGAAGATTTTGTAAGTATAGTCAGTGCTTATAATTAAAGTTAATAGATGTCCTTGATAAAATTAAAGTGGACAGGTCAAAGTTTAATTAATTTTCACGCGACTTCATCCTCAAAAGAGGTTATGAAGATCGAGGTCAAACTGATTAGGTTATTCCATTATGCGCAGTAATATATATACACATAATCAATTACTATAGATTATCTTATGATGACTTATATTTTGTTTATAAATCAGCTTTGAACGATGTTACAAAGATCTGTGCATTCCTTTCTTGCTTCGTAGTTTTTTCATAATCATCGTTACTGGTTACATCAAATAACAATAAAAAGAATACGTAATACGCCATCAAAATTAAATTAAACAGTGACTACATAATTTAAGTAGTAAAAACTCATATGTATGACTCATACAGTTTCCGGTTTGTAAACTGAAAAAACTGTATTTAAGATTTTATGGAGTATTCTTCTAAACATAAAGTATAGGTAATTCGTGGAATACTTGACGTAAGCGACCATTAACCTGAAAAATATTTAAAGATTTAGATACAAGATAAAACGCACGTTTTAAGTAAGAGCAAGGTATTCAGCGAGAATCAGTGACGTAAATGCAATTACGCACGATTAGTATAAAGTTTATCTTAGTAACTATTCAACGGATTTTAATACAGTTTTCAGCAATAGATAGAATGATTCAAGAGGAAGGTTTACATGTAAAATACATACATATTATAGTATAGAAAAGCCGAAAAATTCAAAGATTTGTAATGTGATATCGTAACAAACATATTTTTATGCGCTTAAATAGCAAACGCTGGCTAAACCTTACGATATAGACCGAATTAATGTGCTACGGAATCGTATATATTAAATAGACCCATAAAAAAATCCCCGATGGTATATATTTACCTCTAAAGGATAACCCACAGTAACCATTTTTATCTTTTTTTACAAAAATAATTATGTTATTTACCAAGCTATTTTATACAATACAGTATTATTATTACATACGTTGTATATGTCATGTAGATCAAAACTGCCCTTAACAATATTTCATTAAAATGGATATCTACATTGCACCCGTGCGATGCTGGGGCGGTTCGCTAGTTATTAAATAACATATAATTTTTAGGTTTGTTTGTATACAATATGAAAATCGTTAGATACATTGAGTTGTTTAAAAGGGGATTGTGAGATGAATTGATGAGGTGTATCGGATTACAAATGACCTGATGTACATATCTATGTCACTTAGATGTAGAACGATGGCGAGGGCACCCTTACTCGACTCGATTGCAACCACCACATATATGATGAATATTCATGGGTTGTGATTTACTGTGATGCTAAAAGCTTAATTAAATGTTATTTCACTATATTAGTGTTCGCAATTAAAAATAAATTTTAATTGTAATTTTAATGAAATTGATATCAATTTTGGGAATCAATTGGGAACAACCTTTCTTACGAGAATTTTGAATTATAACCATTTTGTATTTTTTTTCGGATAAGGAAATTAAAATAATATAGTTGTGTTTGAAAGTAGGCAGAAAATCTAACTTTTTCTAAAAATATATGCAAAAAAGATAATCGATTGACAAACAGAGGAGGAAAACTGAATTGTTTTTTTTTTCACCTTAGCATATATATTTTCTATCATGATTATTTACTCATACACACACACTCACATGCTCAACAATCACACATAGTAGGAGCTTATGATGATTACATAACAATTTACATAATGCAATCATTATTAACGGATAATCATCTTTACCAAACATTTTTAAAAAATCAATGGAGTTTGCGCTGGCGTCTGTGATACAGTCTCAAGACTAGTACAGACGTCAACGTCATCTTAAATTGGCACCGTCAGTGACATTTTAATTCTGTAAATAATTTATGTAAAACTTATTGGACAATAAATTATTATTATTATTATTGTTAGAGTGAGATTCTGGGAACTTAATTTATTGTAATAAAGTACGTAATAAAATTAAGAATGAACACATCCGCGGTGATGTTTCTGAAATATAACTGAGACGGAGCGGAACCAGCGAGTCGCGGCGGCTGCAACCATCCGAACAGCATACAAGGTCATCCGACACTTTTCCATGTACTAAAAATAAATAAATACAACGGCACTTTTTTATGTTCGTAAAGTGCGATTTACGACGGACATGCGGTCGGTCCCACCAACATTTCGAGTAATAATGAGTGAATCTCACTGGTTTGGAAATATGCTATGGCAATACTTCATTCCATTTAGTTGAGATCTTGATGAAAATTATAACTTAGAGGTAGAGTTGACCACCAGCTTAATAAGTGACTAAGTTTGGTCTTCATAATTATGTTGTAAAATAAGTCCTTTTAAATAAGGCAATTTACTTTTTTTTACCAAAAATTGAATAAGAGCCAACTCTTTCCGAAAGCATTATCATCTATTTGTAAAATCAAGAACAGTGGTGTAAGTTGGGATACAATATAGCTTATGCCAGCATTTACCATTAGGTGAACTGTAAGAAGGGATGCAAGTTTCAAAATATACCAACATTTATTTTGTTACTAGCGGGCCCGGCAGACGTTCATCCCGCCCTGATTATAAAAA
Organism: Antheraea yamamai; assembly: GCA_036509395.1. Classification (NCBI taxonomy): domain Eukaryota; kingdom Metazoa; phylum Arthropoda; class Insecta; order Lepidoptera; family Saturniidae; genus Antheraea; species Antheraea yamamai. The sequence goes on along the minus strand of AP028427.1, from coordinate 14,694,028 downwards.
AATCTTGACAAATTATATACTAAAACCTTCCTCATGAATCACTTTATCTACTGGTGAAAACCGCATGAAAATCCGTTCAGTAGTTTTTGAGTTTATCGCGAACAGACATACAGACAGACGCGGTAGGGGACTTTGTTTTATACTATTTAATGAATGATGATATGAAAATTCCGATATGTGATATATCTTATCTTAATTCAATGTTATTTCATTTTTTTTCGCGTTTTATAAGACAAATATGGTTTTAAAAGTAATAAAATATAATGGAATTAGACTTATTCAAGAAAACAACAAGTATGTATTGCTTATAGTAGTACTTATAAACTTAAGCTGTGAAAATATTGCTATTTGTCACAGCATGTTGGTAGAAGCTTATTCGAATGATACTAATGTCTCGCATAACGTAGCCATACCATTTCATCAACGACTGTCCTCAATAAAGGCTAAAATATAATGAAAATATGGAAAATTCTTATCTTCTACCCTATTTCGGAACTGCGTGTCAGATGTTTCGACCTTTAGAAAAACTTCCGACTGGCACCGATGTGGAGACGATAAAAAAGATGGTGGTATTTTCCTACATAATTATCATCCTACCTTCGGTTTTATTTATATCGACAATTTTTTGACGACATTATCGGTTTTTCGATATATCTATCTGCTCGATTGATTGTAGTTACTCATTTGTCCTTTTATTTATACAGATGATTGAAATTTGATTAACACAAATTTTATATTACTTCCAAATAGATATAAAAGGTATTTATCTGGTTCATTTAATACGTTTGATTTTATTTTAGACAGTATATAAATAAATTCAGAAATTTAAGATTTCTAAAATCAAATTAACATTATATTATCTATCAATATTCCTGTAGTGGATAAAGTTCAGTTGCCTTCCAAATGCAATCACCTACTTATACTTCAAGACTATTGCAGCCGAAGTGCTCATCTACAGTAAGGTCATATAGCCATATAGTCATAGCTAACTTTTTCGTATCACAGAGGTAACTAGCGCCAGAAACCTGTTTAAAAATATCAGATGCTGAAAAATAAACAAATCATGATTTTAATGTTGCAAAAGTTCATAGTCACGTTTATCATTTATCTATCTCCTATTTAAATAAAATGACAGAGCTCTGCCGTTGTGCGCGCATCACGCAAAAACTACTGGATGTATTTCGATCATTTTTTTTAGTTTTACTTCTTGGACACTTGATACTTATCTGTAAAAAACATCAGAATATCTTTATTTGTTATAATGCTTTTAACATTTTAAAACACTAAGAAATGACTACAGAAACGAATGAAATTTTGTAAGGAAAGTATATTTTTGCTTCCACTTTTTTTCTTCTGTACATAAGGTATGTTAAGTTCACAAACAACGTAGACGAAAACGCGGGCATCAGCTAGTCTATCATAATTTAGCGTGAAGGCACAAAAAGTTTTACAAAATGACTTTTGTAATAGTATTAGTTGTGCACTAAATATTTTATTTAAATTATATTTTAAAGCATGTACGTGTTTCAAGTATTTGTAATAAAATATATTACGAATATATTGCTATAAACTATGTGAACTTAATACTGTTAATACATACTTACGTCACATACTTCACCAATTATTCAAAATAAAAATATAATAAATATGGGTTGTATAAGACAGAATATACTAAACAATTTATTATTTTCAACGAAAATGTCAGTGCTTTTATAATATAGATAGATATTAAATTTATAATTAATAATACATAAGAAAATTTAAAATTTATTTTGTTGTTGTTATTGTAAAAAATACTGAATCATTTTTAATTCTTAATTTTTGCAAAACATCGTATTTCTAATCCTTACTTATTAGATTTTAATTCCAGGTTTTTCTGTTTTGCTAGCATTAAAACGACAATAATGCAAAATGTATATAATCTTATGATTACCGGAAAAGTCAGAGGTTGAAAAACAACGCCGTTTTGTGACCTCCATCATCAATGGCAATGCGCTGACACTCCGCCAGATCTCTTTGTGACAGGGCTTTTTTTATTGTTTTCATAAATCTTCATTTTGGTATTTCGTATTTAAATAATGTGACAGTAAATTTTCTTTCTTCCTTATGATACGCTGTAAATAAATTATTTGATGATATTTTTAAAACGTATCGTAACTATTGTATAATAAATTGTATTGTTAAAATTTATCCCACATTAAATATGTTGTATATCAAGTAAACATTTTATCAATTCGTGCTGCATCTATGCAGGTTAACAACCAAATCCGCTTTTACAAGTATAAAGAGCTATAAGCCAGCTTTGGAAATTGTAATACTAACGTAGATACAAACCGATAAAATAAAAACCCATAGTGGCAGGCTTTAGCTTGTTGTTTTACCAGGTTATACATTTAAATATAGTGCATTACTGTATCAGAATGTGTATCTAAAACAAAAGTAATACAGATGACGTGTGAGAGTCAAATGAGGAATATACCAGATGGAGTAGATTAACCAGTCACGTAAATATTAATTTTTTTCTATTGTCCAGTTATAGCTATAAAGCGTACCAGAAATAAAAAAGTTACCGTGTCCCCTCAAATATTATGTAGTATGTTGACTTCAATTTATTTTATGAATATTATTTTGCTTAGTGAGATAATAGCTGGATCTGTGTGGCCTGCATCATACTTAGTAACTATTTATAGGTGCTATGCAGTATTTTTTTTAAGTAATATTAAAAAAAATGTGAAACGAAATGGAATCTTTCAAATTGATGTTTATAAGTTGTTCGCGTGACCGTTGATGATTAAAGTGAGATTTCTCCACAAAAACAAGATTGTTTCAAATCACGTTTATTACGCGCACTATTGTCGAACGGTGTTTTTTTCAGACCATAACATTTTTTATAGAAATCTTGTCGTTTATAGAACATATTTGGAACATAATACTCAATTGGTATCTATACTAGTCTATACTAATATTATAAAGCTGAAGAGTTTGTTTGCTTGAACGCGCTAATCTCAGAAACTACTGGTCCGGTTTAAATTCTTTCAGTGTTAGATAGTTCATGTATCGAGGAAGGCTATAGGCTATATATCATCACGCTAAGACTAATAGGAGCGGAGCACCAATGAAGAATGTTTCAAAATCGGGGTTAACGTACAGATTTTTAAAAAATATTTTCCCCCTCTACGTAAACAAAGTCGTGAGTTAAAGTTAGTGTTAGCCTAAAGTAACTATTCCACGCTGTCGAAGCCGCGGGCAGAAGCAAGTAATTGATAATGTGCAATTTGGTACAACCCTACAATGTAAGCCAATTGCTATTAGATATTTTCCCGTAAAAGAGTTGTAAGTGAAAGTTACGCTTGTTGTTGCGCAGTGAGTTGTCAATGTGTACTGTGTGGTGCATTAACACTTTATCATAGCGGTTGTCTGATTGTTCCTACACAGATCACGTCACAGTGATTTAACATGAGCCGCATTGCTCTATAAGTCTTAACGTGCTATCAATGATAAATTATGTAGAGAACAGTTTCGATCTTATAATTTTTACTTTAGATTAAATTACAATATGCTCTTTTAATTTAAGGTTTTTTAGTTATTGTTAAGATATATAAAAGTTGCGTTAGTCTATTTAAAAATATTTACGTACATTTTTTTTTAAATGCGGTGTACTATATTGTATGTCTATAATAATATAATCTACAGTAACAGTCTACTTTGTTCGAATAGGATATTGGATATACTATATGTAGTCAAATATAATAGAAATTATTTGAAAGTGCATTAAATATTATAGTTTGTATATGTGAATCTCGGAAGCGCAGTGTATTTGTAAATAATTTGGTGTACGTTAAAATCGTTCAAGCTAAATTGGTGAATATCCGTGTGTATTGTTTTTATGATAATTTTGGTCATACATCGGTTAATACATACTTACACCACTATGACTTAGTAAATCTCGCGATATACTAATTTCTGATAATAAACAAAAGACTAGCGATATACCGAATTTATCGTTATATACTAATTGGTAATGTTACTATAGATATCCGTTGTCTAAATTTAGAGGTGATGCATTAAAATCTAGTGCTTGTCAGTTACTACGGCGTCCGTCTCGCGCTATTTTTTTATTGGAAATCTGACCTTTTTTATAGGGGGGTAATCCTGCATTGAGTATCTTTTTACTGTCGGGGACAGTGGGAGGGTTATACCCATCTTTTACGAGATAAAATCCCATTCCCGCTTAGCGAGTATGTGAAACATAGACTCAAGAGAAATTATTCTCAGGCTCTAGTTGCCTACAGATGATATGCAAGTTCCTTCGTCTTGAAGAGATTTAACTCCATTCCCATGCTTTCACCAGAAACAGTGGCATCGCATGCTTCGCTACACTATTCACGTGCCTTTTTCGCCTATAGTTAATAAACGGGTTCCCTCGTCTCGAATAGGATCAACTCCATTTCTATGCTTTCATCAGAAACAACGCCATCGCAAATCTAATTTAGCATGCCGCTATAAGGCCACAAAATTTGTATGAATTGGCAGAGACAAAACAATTAATCTTCCTCCTCTGCTTCTCAGCCATTTTCTTTACTTTTTTTTTGTTTAGTAGGTAGTAGGTACTTAGACACTAACGAGATATGAAAAAATTTTTTTTTTAAATAGTTCGTTTTTTCCTTGATATTGAAACGGCAATTCATTGAATTATGTTCGAATTTCGACCACTAGACGTTCACTAGTATGATTTATCATTTAACGGCATAGTTAAACTCTAAATGATTCATTAAACAATTTCGGACTTACACCATTGGCATTGACATTTGTAATTGTCGACTTTACACCTACTAGGTTGTTTAGAATGGAGCTATTGAAGCTCGATATTGTTCGTGATAATTCGGAAGCCAAGGATCATTCACGATTAACAAGGTATTCCTAGTATATAAAACTTGATCGTCATAACCAGCAGTGACAATTTCATGGGTTGATTTTTATCGATTCTTTTTATTAAGAAAAAGTACTATCTAGGAGTAATTGAATCCGGCCACAACATTCAGAGCGCGATGTGCGTATCAAGTATCGATCTGGTGAGCGGCTCAGCTGCGTCGCCCCACATTTCGCGCCCGTTGCCAATCGCAACGACCACCTTCGCTTTGCTTAGCTCCGCTCTCGCCACTCTCGTCGCGGCCGGCCCATCACGGCGCGGAGTTGCATTCATGTATTTATTAGGGTGTTTCAAAAAAAGACGAATGTTTTTTTTTTTCTTTTGGTGTCTAAAAATTGATAGTATACCTAAAAACAAAAATTTTGGCGCCCATGTGAACTCTTAATATCAATAGTAAGATTTGCCTGTATCCATTTCTTTATTTTCCATTTAAATAACACGGGAAATTTTTTTTTAAATTTTTTTATTTTTATTACTTCGGAACGGTTCATCGTAACAACAATCTGAAAAATGATATTTGTAGGAAATTTTACGCTCTACAAAAAACGTCTGAAGACCAAAGTTCCTCAGATTAACGGCTTCAAAGATATCCGCGGTCAATGATAACACTAATAAAAAATTTCAAATATTTTCCAATAAAACTACAAAAAAAATATCATATGCTATATTTTTATTATTTTTTATGTAAAATTACTTTAATTCCGTTAACCTGAGCCTGTAAACTTTTTTTTTTACTAATTAATTCAATACTTAACTCACGAAATGCACTAATATATAAATATAAACGTTAAAAATGTCACATAAATGATTTTTTGGTCTTTCTTATAACAAATTTATTTTATATTTTATAAAATTTATAAATTTTTGTAAGAGGAAAATGTAAAGTTCCTTATTACACAAACTCACCAAACACTCATCATTCATATTATTCAAAATAATATGAAAATTCTGTAAATACGTTAAATCAATTAAATCTACTATAAAACTTATCAAATGTTTTTTATTTAAAAATATCAACAAGCTTTATTTAGCTCTGTCGGTACAAGTATTATACTCATTTAATTTAGTGTTGTAGCTAATAAGCTCTTGTTGGAAGCCTGGTTGTTCGGTACTAACTTCATTTAGTTGCTTTGCTCTCAACGCTTTACTATATCTTCTCGTCATTTCTTTTTCATTAACTGACTTTTTTTCAATCCATTATATTATTAATTTAATTAGTTAAATATATTAGTTATAAATTTTGTGACCATAATGGTAAAACAGTGACTTATTGTGATGTGTTAAGTGAATTAGTTGGAAAATAATCGATGCTTAACGAAAGATGAAGAACAGCTTCAATATTTGTTGCAAGTAGTGACAAACAATATCCTAATTGCAAAAAAGAATTTTATAAAACTGAATATTTTCAAGTTAAAAATTGTTGAACAAGTGAAAAAGTTTTTTTTATAAAGAATAATTGTTCAATTAAATTTCTTAATATTTAAAAGAAAAAAATAAATTTTTATAAAAAACCAAAAAATCATTTAAAATATTTTTAACGTTTATATTTATATATTAGTGCATTTCGTGAGTTAAGTATTAATTAATTAGAAAAAAAAAGTTACAGCTCAGGTAACGAATTAAAGAATTTTACATAAAAAATAAAAAAATATAGCATATATATTTTTTTTTAGTTTTATTAAAATATTTAATTTTTTTATTACTGTTATCTTTACCGCGATCTTTAAGCCCAATCAGAACTTTGTCTTCAACGTTTTTTGGAGAGCGAAAATTTCCTACAAATATCATTTTTCAATTGTTGTTACATAACCGTTCCAAGAATAAAAATTTAAAAATTAAAAAAATAAATTCCCGTGTTATTTCAATAAAATAAAGAAATGAACGCAAATCTTACTATTATATTAAAGCCACAGGCCCAAAATTTTTTTTTTAGGTAACTACAATTTTTAACACCAAAAAAAAAAAACATTCTTTTTTAAACACCCTAGTATTTATAGATCAAAACAATCAATACAAATAGAACACGTGTTCATGTTTGTGTTCTAAGGGCCGGGTACTTCCTACGCTACTGTAGTAATGTGTGTTTTGAATGAAACAACAAATAATATACTAATCGAGTCGTCTGTTTTATTCTTGAGCTTAAGATTTAAGGGTGATAAAAGACATTGTGCATTTATTCACGAATGTATATTAACAATAAATAATATTATAGAGTTTATTACATTTTGATATCTTGATATTGAAAATTTATTTTTAATTACACTACAACCATACACGGTAGTATTTATTAGTCGCTGTAAATTGTTACATTACGCCAGATGTGTACTGAGTCATGCAAGTAGGTGTTAGTCTTTACTGCGACTTAATCAGCTCTAGGTGGTTAATAAGCAATCCTTGCTGATTCAATTCATTACGTAATCGTCAATAGAAATCACATTCTTATTATAACGTATCACACGAAATTTTTGCTGTTACAAAATGAAAGTGAGTGAGCTATTAATAAACGCAGTATCATGTGATATCGCACCGTGTAAATAAATGATATCATCGTGTTAGTTGGCTTCTTCCTACTTATGTGTACAGCGGTAATTCGCAAATAAATGGTAATAACGGTTTATTGTCATTATGCGAGCGTATTGGTGCAATAAAAAATCAAAAACTGTTAAATAAAATATAATACACTTGGTTTCATATATTTTTACGAGGTTATTTTTAACATATTTTTTTTAAAGTTGATATCTATACTACTGAAGTTCAAAATTTATTGGAAAATATGTTGCAGTTAAATAGATTTTATCGTATACTTGTTACTCGTCTACTTGTCATATATTTAGGTGAAAAAGATTATTGAATATGAAAGTTAAAACAAATTGCCTCTCGCTTCTTAATGTTTTTGAGGTGAAGTTCTATATTTTATTCGGTAGCTTTAGTTTTAAATATTTAATGTCGTAACTATGCTTTGTAAAAAAAAAATCTTTGGTCGAAGACAGTAACATTTACATAATAAATTATACATACATAATTTACGAGACAATCTTTTTAAAGTTGAATAAAAACGGTTATCAGTTTTCGTGGTTACGTTGGTTGACCAAAACCGCGATGACCCCAGTTTAATTTCTATTATGGTGAATTAATTTTGTGGTTATACAAGTCAAACTAAGGCTCGTTAGCTTGTTTCCTCTATGTCCGATAAAAAACGCATAATCCAACATGCACTAATATGCATATGAAGCAAGCTAACTCTAATTAACCACAGAATTACAAATAAAGAATGAATTTGATGCCCCGATTACGCTTATCACAGTAATTCCTCACTTGACGATCGTGAGAAATTTTTCAAACATGTCTTTCTGTGTTATTAACTGTCCCCGTTTACTAAATGTCACGCTAGCTAGATATAATATTTAATTGCGTGTATAAACTTATTATTTCATTAGTTACGTATCTTTAATGATAATCAACAGTAAAAATCGAATTAAAAAGTTACCAGTTACTTAAGATATATTCTGCAACTAGCTGTTATCTGCGACTTGGTTCATATAAAAATGATATTATTGTTTCATGGGAACCATATTTTTTCTAGTTTAATTATGGACCATCTTGAATTTTTTTTATTGCAATGTTGTCATTAATACTTTACCTAAACAAATCTTTCATTGATTTTAATTTACCCTTGTTACATTTTATTATTCACCTATAGAAGAACATTTATCTGTCTCTCTGTCAATAAAACTTTTAGATTAAGGATTCAATTTACGAATTCATATATGTATATGTGTTGATTGGCGAAATTTAGGTCTTGTTACCTTAGTATTAAAAAACAGGTATATACCTAATTGAAGTCTTTAATTACATATAAAGATTAAGGTTCATATAAACTGATATGCTTTCATTGGTACGTTCAACCTATACAAGTATATATATGATGCCCTAGTTGATAACCCGAGACTTTGTCCGCGACGTTTATTATTTAACATTATGTGTTATGTACAGTGAACAAACATAAGAGTAATGTCGCTTTTTCATTTCTTCACGGCAAGAAAAAACACATCGCAAAACGCACAGTGCTCATAAAAAATCGTAGTTTCTCCTAAAACTTTAATAACTTTCTATTAGATGAAAATATAGTAGTATTTTTTAGGTAAGAACTAAGTGTCTAGGAGCAGTGTTTACGTGACACGTAAAACGGCAGACCTCTTTTATATATATAAATTACATAAAACAAGCTATATTATATACAAGAATTTCTTATGAAATTACTGTATAAAATGTAATACACTTTTATTACTAATCTAATTAATGATCGTTTCTTAGTTTTAATTAATGTTATAAAACTGAGAGAGCATTGTTACGGAATAATAGTTAAAACTGAATAAAACCTGAGCGAGTCGACTGAGATGAGGCAACATCGAGAGCGAGCAGGATTAGAAAGACAATCGGGTAACGCAAAAGAGGAAGAATGGTGCCATTGTTTGGACGCCTATAATTAATATCGATCCTGATGACACTCGAAATAGAACAAATTGTATGTACTAGTGTATGCATAACTGTATTTGTTTTGCAAGCTGTACGTTTATATCTGTAACTAGCCTCTGCCTGCGACTTCGTTCGCGTGGAATAGATACTTTGGGCTAACGCTAACACGCAGCGGAAGCTGTCAAGGGAAAAAAACCCGATTCTGAAACATTCTTCATTGGGGTTCCGCTCCTATTGGTCTTAGCGTAATGATATATAGCCTATAACCTTCCACGATAAATGAGCTATATAACACTAATAATTTTTCAAATCGGACCAGTAGTTCCTGAGATTACCCTCTACAACCTTACAAACTCAAATGCACAAACTTTACCTCTTTATAATATTATTATATATAATATTAGCGGGCCCGGCAGACGTTGTTCCGCCCTGATTATAAAAAAAAATCCTTGACAAATTATATACCAAAATGTTCCTCATGAATCACTCTATCCACTGGTGAAAGCCGCATGATGCGTTCAGTAATTTTTGAGTTTATCGCGAACAGACATACAGACGCGGTAGGGGACTTTGTTTGATACTATGTAATGATTATTATTATTATAATTATATATTATCCGTAATAACTTACAGACTATCCTACCTATGTGAATAAAATATATACACATTAATGTAAGCACTAATGTTTTCTTGTAGATTGTATCAGGTACGCTTGTTATCTTTTTTCCATTTAAAATTAGCTGAAGGTGACATCCACAAGCGTATTCCAGGTATAATATTATTATCTCTTTGATTTTTCTATAGTCATTTCCAACATATTATAAAGCCTACATCTTTTTGTTTGTGTACTTGGAACTCGAAAACTCACTAAACGGGTTTATATGTTTTTTTAAATCATATTTGTATCGTATGGCTCGGTTTTAGTATGTGTTGTTACATTAGGTAATTATGTAAGAAGATATGAGGTTCAGAGTAAATTAACTACACATAAAATGACTTCCGGTATATCTACTGTTGTATTATTTTGTCTAACTATTCAACATGACCCCGTAATAAATATTTATATACCAAGTGAAAGGTTAGACACTCGCAGTATTCTAGGATATGACACTTCATGTTCACATTTAACATATAAAATAATAATATTAAAAGAAATACTAATAAACTACCAACCTAAGTTAAAGTTTGTTCTAAGACTTTCAGAAGTATAGCTACAAACGTGTAAATAAAATAATAAACCTAAGTGCAATGACCGGTGCCAAAAACTACAATGGGCTACCCGCAATTAATAACTTTCGATAGTAAAACGGACAATAAACTCTTTTGGTTTGTTCCTGACGTTCCCTTTCAAATGAAAGTAAGATCACCCGACGGTCATTGACACTGTGCTTTAACATAAACGCGTGGAGGATTGTGTATAATTTTTGTATTTTTCTAGATAATTAGGTCAAATAGTAAGCACCTATTTTTTTTATTGATTTAGAACGAGAATCGAGTGCTGAGTGTCCTCCAGAAATACTGCTACTGTCTAAACAGTCACCTGGTATAAAATATTTATGTAACATTTAGAAACCTCATTAAAAAACTTTTACCATAATTTTGTAGATATAAGTAGTTATTATGTTAGAATACAAGATATCATATCTGCTATTTTCTTAAAATTCCTGTGATACTTGCTAAATTACATATCGAGATAGTGTCCGCCTTGTTTATAAATATCATAGATACCAAAATGCGTTTATTTGTTTGTTACGTTTTCATAGCTTAATTACTACACCGATCATAATTAAATTTTGCGTACATATTGTCAGGGGTACAGAAAAGGACATAGAGTACACGTACACTTCATCTAAAAGCAATTTATTGTTCTCGAGGGATAGCCTAAATCTACATCAATGTGAGCGAAGTCTCAAGCAAAAACTAGTAATTTATAATACGACAAATGAATCCTTACATTTCAAAATGAGCCAAGTCAAATTTTAGTCGTTAATAATATTTAATTTTTTTTTAATCTACTAATTTTATACATGCCAAATTTCAAGATCATAAAAAAGAACACTAACAATCTTATGAACTGCAAACAGTGAACATAGTAAGCGGTGTATAAAGATTGAAATTCTTAAAAAATTTAAAAGTCTTATATGAACGATTAAAATTGGACTTACTTCAGTTTGAAATGGAATGACTGAAATATTATAATTACCTTATAAAGAATATTTTGGAGAAAACCAAGATGATGTTACCAAAGAGAAAAATAAAGGAAAATAGTTTTAGAGTACAGAATAATTATACAAAATCTTTACAAGATTTACGAAGTCACCAAACTTTAATGCATCACACAAAACTTAAATCGTTCGTAAGTAATTCCATCAATTGCATATATATTTTTATGATTGCAGATGATACGATTGCGCTTATTTTATTGTTAAGTAATGCCCTTGTAACGTAGCTTAGTAATTTGTCGACAAGTTGCGGCATGGCGTCACCGACATCGCGTCAGTTTAATCGTCTTATTTATAAATGTGTTTCTGTGATGATTTCAATATTTTCGTCGAGTTTGCATCAGCAGTATACCTATATCCGTCCACCTTCATACTTAAAACTCTTCTGGTCATACGTCTTTCATGTCTCCCCTTGACATGCCCATAACATGTTAACCTATTACTCCTCAACTTCTTTCTCACTGGTGCTGTTGTCAAATTTCCTGTGATATAGTAATTCTTTATCTCATCCATTCTGGGCATAGCGTACACCCATCTTAACATTCGCATCTCCTGCCATAGGTAATGTTTTATAGGTGGTAGAGCCACGTTGAAGCTATTATTGGTTTCAACACGAATGGGTCGGCTCGCCCGGGGTAGTAACACTCTCTCACAGAAAACCGATGTGAAGTAATAGTGTTTGCATTGTTGCGTTTCGTTCGGTCAGTGTGAGCGTCGGAAACCCACCTCCCCTTCCTCTACTCCCGCTCCCATCCCCCTACTCCCCCTTTCCTATTCACCGCTCCTCCAAACACAGGTTGGCAACGCACTTGCGACACCCCTGGTGTTGCAAGTGTCTATGCACCGTAGTGATCACTTAACATTATGTGACCCACCCGTTCGTTTGCCTCCTATGATATAAAAAAGGTAGTCTTCTTTCATTTCCGATTCAAAGAAGGTATTTTTTAATGTTATATTTATTATAACACGTCATATTTGATTTTTATGTCCGTTGTAGAGTAGACCATAAGTTTTAAATATAGATAAATCAGCAGAAAAGAGTGAGAAGTAGATTTTTTATAAAATTGTGCTTTTTATTATAAATTTGTAACTCGCGATACTTTTTATGCCTGTTTTTTAATAGACCACAGGCTTTAAATATAAACAAGTTAACAAATAACAATGAGAAGTAAGCACATGTAGTAATATCTATAATCTATCTATACATATAATAAGCACGTAAAACTAACGTGTCTTTGTTGTGTCAAATGTTGCAGGTTTCTTGGAACAAGTAATAAAACATATTTTAATCATATTTAGAAATGTCTGTCTGTTTGTCTGTCTGTTTGTTTGTTTGAACAAGCATCACGGTTAAAATACTGCGTTCAAAATAAAACCTCATAAAGACAAGATAAAGCATATCCTCGAGTAACATTTAATCTTAGTTTTATTAAATTTGCTACACTCTATCAAAAGTTATTGTAATTTTAATGACGACGCGACTTAAGTACGAGAGAAAAAAGATAAGTAAATGGACTTGATATATTCAAATGATATTATTAGTCACTGTTTTTTTACATTAGGTTCCACGTGATAGGAGTCGCGGACACAACTAGTCCGTAATATAATTTATCTTTCCATACCTATTTTACCTTGCATCGCGTTATTTAAATTTCACTGTCATCTGTACATTGTATACTATTTCTATTATGGAAATATATAAATAAGCAAGAATGTACAAATCCCAAACACGACTTCTTTATCTGTATATCCGTAGTCGATCTCCCTATTTATTTATTGTTCCGGCCTTAAAATTCTACAGGAAATTACTTATAGACGCAACATTTCGACGTTTTATCGAATAATGATTTTAGACGTCAGTTAATGAGGCGTTTATTAAGAGGCTTTTGTGAGGGCCGGTCACGTGGTGATTGATAAATTGTAGCAAATCACTCTGACTGGAGTGATTAACCCAGAACTGGCCTGATTTTCGTTTACACGTCACTTAACAGCTTAGCCGTTTTACGTAATTTAATTTCTTTTAATATTCTTCATTATGAGATTAAGTTATCTTCAAGATTGGATATTTATAAAATCTTATAGGTATATTCAATTTTGATATACAAAAAGATGAGTTTAGTTATTCTATACTAGCGGGCCCGGCAGACGTTGTACCGCCCTGATTATGTAAAAATCCTTGACAAATTATATACCAAAACGTTCCTCGTGAATCACTTTATCCACTGGTGAAAACCGCATAAAGATCCGTTCAGTAGTTTTTGAGTTTATCGCGAACAGACAGACGCGGTAGGGGACTTTGTTTTATACTATGTAATGGTTTATGTAGTTTTTGCATGGTGGTAGGATTTTTAGGCGCATATCTACTATTTTTAAGTTGAAAATTTGTCGCCAAGAACTTACTTATGTGTGTTCCAACACCTTCTCTTGAGAAGCAGTCCTCCTCTAAATTTATCGCGCTTATTTAGCGCACATCGGCACTTAAAACCTATTAAATAGAAAGAAGAAGTTTATCATACTGTCTAGCTATCTCAAAAGTTTTTTGAAACAACTAGTCGTATTTATTTTAAACTGTTATTTTTTTTTTTTCGATATGGCCTCTGTCTTTATAGTCAATTTCGCCCATGTCAAGTGTCACATACATACACGTTTTAAAAATATTTGGCAAATATTCAGTGTAACACCGTAGAATAATCTAAAATAGCAACATGTTAACATAGATAAATTATCAAAGGGGGATAGGTACCGGTTAATTATGGTTTGTAGATATTAACAATTTTGGAAACTTCGTGTTACACTACAAGGATAGGTAATTGAAAAAAAAGATAGTAATAATCTTTTCATTTACTTACCATCACTAACGAATAGTTGTAAGTAATGACACTATATAAAAGCAATCTCAATTCCATCTCATTTTCATTACAAACTATTAAAGAAAAGTATTGATATTACTGAAATTTTAAGTAAAGTATGAAATATGAGGTTCTAGTGTCTTTCTAATATTAATACTCTTGATCAATCTTCTAGCTTGTTACAAGTGCCATGTACTAGAACTGCTATTCGGAATTTGATAATACATAACAGGGAGTTGTATTCCGTAGAGAGATTACCTCATTAGAAACCATTAGTATATAACTATAGTCTACTACCTTACTATATAGAATAGAAGAAATCCAAGCGGGAACTATTCGGCTGAGTGCCTAAAGCGCTCGCCTTAGTAGCCCGATGAAGCTGTTAAGACCTTGCTAGGTCAATAGCGTAGTCAGTTCGAGAAGAAAAAAGAAGCGGGAAGTATTTAATAGATATACATTAAGCATTCAAATGTGAAATATATTTTTTCTGATTTGTATTTGCTAGATGGTTCATCATTTTTTATAAAGGTAATGAATAAAATTACTGATAAACTACAACAAAAGTATAATAATATTCTCCAAACAATATCGGTGTTATTACAAAAAAGTTGAATACGTATTGAATACTTGGTTTAAAAAAGTCTCGTATTAAATGCACCGCGGTCGCTGAATGTTCGCCATCTTGCTCTTTTGTCTCGCTTTGGTTACGTTAGGTTAGACTTGCGAAAAAGGATAACGCGAACTTGCCTCGGGCGAGCGCGGTGCATGTACTACGAAACCTTTTTAATGCAAGTATTCAATACGTATTTAACTTTTTTGTAATAACACCGAACAAGTTTTGTTTCTGCCGTTTAGTAAATTAGTTTATACAACTTTGCTTCGTATGTGTCATGTAATACAGTTTTTTGGGGATTTTAATAATGTTTTCATTCATTCTCTGTAAGACAACAATTCCACATCTCTTTTATAGTTAAACCATGTAAATGTTTAAGTTCAAATAATAATAAGAGAGTAGTAATATACTCCTTCTTATTTCCCTGATTCAAGAAAATTTCTCGTTAACTTTATTATCTGTAAAGGCATTTTTGCGTAAGAAATGGCAGCTTCATTGACGTAACGAGTTACAGCTATGAAAGTTAAATGTAATTAAACACAAAGAGATGAGGATATCTATCTACTTTATCGTTTATACTGTTTGTTAATATTGGTTGATAGATCTATTTATGTAATTAATAATTTTCTACATATAACTTTTTCACGTGATCTTACTTATGTGATTGAAATATATAACATACTAGTTGTGCCCGCGACTTCGTCAAAAATCAAAAAATCAAAATATCCTTTATTCAATTTAGGCCCTGATAAGGCGCTTATGAACGTCAAAGTTACCACCGGTTTGGAAAACAACCCAGTCATGGAGAAGAACCGGCAAGAAAAACGATCTGGTTTATCTTTTCATGTTATATATTTTTACATAACATAAATATTCACATTCGTTATTAGTGGATGCACTGAGAGGGGCGTCATTTCCAGATGTCACAATCGTTCACATATTGAACCGCGTGGAACCTTATGTAAAAACAGTGATTAATGAATTCATCTCAATGTATTAAGTCCATCTACTTATCTAATTCTCGCTCGTACTTACGCCGCGTCGTCATTAAAATTACAATAACTTTTGATAGAGTGGACCGATTTTAATGAAACAAAGACTAAGTTATTCTTGAAGATATAGTTTATGATATTCTTGATGTGGTTTTATTGTGAACTCAGTACTTTAGCAGTGATGCGTGTTCATACAAACAAACAGGCAGATATACATACTGGCAGACAATTTCTAAAAATGATTGTAATATATTTTATTACTTATACCTAGACACCTGCAATATTTTTTCACGAAAATCGAAGAAGAGTAGACACGTTTGATTTACATTCTTATTATATGTATAGAAGATTAGTATTAACAGTGAAAAGTTTATTTACTATTATTTTTATTTGAATTTGTAATTAAATTAAATAATTTTTAATTTTAAGTATTTTAATAAATATGAAGATATATTTTAAATAAAAATTTGTATAGAATGTATAATCACAATGCTACCTTAAAACCTAGCAATAATGGCGGCAACCGTAAGGTTCTCTATAATCTTCATAATGCGTACGCTAGCGTTGTGGAATGGATTATCCGGCACGGTTTACCCTCAGGGCTATGGCATGGAGCTCTTCAAAAAGGGATTGAAACGCGTTCTACAAAGTTCGCAACGCAACAGTTATACCCTTGGTGTTGCAGTTGTTCATTGGCGATGGTAACCATTTACCCTCGGAAGGGTTGTTTGCCGGTTTGCTGCCTTTTCGCATAAAAAGACAGAACCAACAAATTAAACTTAAATACAGCAAGCTTACGAGTTATTAATGACCGGTTCTGAAATAAAAAAAAAATGCATCCGGGTTAAATGCACATGGTAATTGGAGTGTCAAATTGATTAAACATTATTTTAAAATAGATACTACAATTTTATTGTAAATGCAGAACTTTATGGGCATCATTGAAACGGAAATTTTATTAATTTGCGTCACGATAAATTAATTTGCAGTGATGACCAAGGCTTAATTAACTAGACTTACTATCTCTTTATTTCGAAAGTGCAGTTTGTACGGCCTAGTATGGGCTACTGATTTCCGAACATCATTACATAGTATAAAATAAAGTCCCCTACCGCATCTGTCTGTCTGTCTGTTCGCGATAAACTCAAACACTACTGAACGAATTTTCATGCAGTTTTCACCAGTGGATAAAATGATTCATGAGGAATGTTTTGGTATACAATATGTAAAGAATTTATTTTTAATGAGGGCAGGACAACGTCTGCCGGGCCCGCTAGTTTATAGTATATAATAAATAGACTTATACAAATTATTGCAAAAAATTGTGTATTGTATAGTTGTGCATTAATTTAAATCAACGTATAGTCTCTATATTATAAATTTCACTATGATAATGTAATTAATATATAAAAAATTATACATCCATTCTTATGCACAAGCGAATCCGATCTAATATTTTATTTTTTCAAATTATTATTGGAAGGTCAGCAGTCGCTATGACTATGGTCGGCGCCACACAGTTACCGCGTTGTGCAAGACGAAACGAATCATATCGTCTGGCAACTATAGTTAGCAACAATGCTATTACATACTATATTATAGTGACTTAGAATGCATACTATGAAGACAATATATCTATATTAACTTTCGTGGGACGTTTAAGGTATGAAATTTATCACATTACATGAATCTTTTTTGAACCGAGTAATAATATATCCTGTACTAAATATAGTGGAGATCACCTGTACATTGCCGATTTCAACAACCGTGTTGTAGTGAATCTAATTTAATAATTAAACTGATATTAATAATTTACATTAAAATTTTAAAATATCTATAACATCTACTATTATTAACATAATATATAGTGTAACCAAGTTAATAGACCTCAGTAAAAGAAAGTTGTCGCGCTAAATAGTTATGAGTTAAACACAGGTAAATCGCTCACTGAAACACGCTATGTCATGAATATTGAGTTGGAAAGTCGATGTGGTTAATCTAATGTATAAGCTGTCAGCGACAAAAGTGTAATGAAGTAAATAACAACGTGAAATAGTATCATAATAACAATATTTCCGGAAATAGCAAACTTGCCGAACGCTTGATTAAATTACGTGAAGGAAAACACAAAGATAATGAATGATCTATCGACTTTATGTTATATCATGTGTCTCAGTTAGTATTAATGAGATTGTACTTTCGGAATTGGATATCGTTAAATTATATTAAACCGGATCGTGTTACTAGACCGTCGTAACCAAAACACACATTCCCTAGTGCCTTTAAGAAATTAGGAGTATTTGGATAATTAAATTGATATATTAAATCACTGAATATAAATGATAAAGCCAGTTAAGTGTGATCTTCAATCTCACTGGATCCCTTCAACATTTTTTATCAGGAAATACTCTTGATTCTTGCCGGCAAGAGTTCAAGGTGCAAAAAGAACGAATTGTTCGAATTAATTACCCCATTGCAAGGAAGAGTCTCGATTGTTTATTGCTCTGTGCACCGGATGTTTCTACCATTGATTCTGTTTATGTATTCTATGTTTCTTCTAGTATAGCTAAAATATGTTATACATATGTATCCGTTCATTTGCTTGTGATCGATTACACGTTTTCAGTATTCTTTGTATTCTACAAGTAGTATTATAGGAAGAATAATATTCTATTAGTAAATTGTAAAGTTTTAAATGCTTACTTATCGATTTGTGAAAATTATAATCTACTACTCGGGTAGGGATGGCTGCAGTGTTTGGTTTCGTTGAAGCTTTCTAATCTTAGTTCTTGTGACATTTTTAATTCTCGCCAATCTAACCTATCCATTAAATATTGTATGTATTATTCAAAACATTGATATGCTTCTATTATATGATACTAAATTTACATATCTTTAGCGAACTTTTTATTATTTAAATTTACTTCTTTACGTAATCTTAGTGGAAGTGTGTTGCTCTAGCGTGCCAGTAGTCAATTTCCGTGTCGAATAATAACGTGGTTACGTACAAAGTACAAAGTAGGAATCTATGTAGGTTTCACAATATAAAATCAAATCGTCTCCAACACTTGTATACGTATCATTTTAGCTTTGTATGAGATTTATGATTTTTCAGACTAACCGAAAAGGAAAATAATAGTTTGTTTTATTATTTTAATGTGAGATTATGAAGTATTAATATCTATGTGTAAAACTATTTACAGGAAACGGTGACATGGAAATTTATCTTGTCGGCCGGCGGTGTGTTCTAAATCGTCCAAACGAGAACTTTTAGCCGGGAATGGTTTTATCTTCTAAAATAAATACATCGGCCCAGTTCAAAGACCTCAGGTGTTACGGCAAAATGGATGCATTTAAATATATCCACCTCCTTTAAGAACAAATTCTTAAGACTCTTCGATAATACCATCGACTTTATCGTGAAGTGGGTGGTCGGGCCATTATACCTACTGATTTGCATTATTAGCGCTGGTAGAAAATGTTATTAATTTAATTAGTGTATAATATTTTAATTTATTTATTTATAAGGATGTATGGAGAATAATAAAACTCACGTGTGGCGTATATGTAAATTTACCTCGTTAGTGGTATCTAGCAACAGATATAATTTCATTATTTCGGGATATGATTTTTTTTTAATTCACTTATAAAACTTACTTTTTCTTGATAAACTGCACCTTCATTTGTTTTATGTTCTCGACTGTACGTCTTATTTTCTTTATGGTTGTGTTGTATTTGTAAAATATCAGATATGAAAAATAAACAAATGTTAGTAATATTATTTTGTGTCAGTAACTGACACACATAATAATAATAATTATGATAGTTTTTTTTATTAAAGTTAAATAATACGTTTCCCAGTTCACAAATTCGCATGAGAACACTTGCGTTTTCGCATTAATTACCGATGTTGTTTCACATGTGGTGCATTAATTCACGTGTGTGTGTCTGTCATTCTTCCGGCGCAGCGCAATGCGTTGCGTTCGACTTGCAGCCACGACCCGATCTCAAGGCGAAATATCCCCACGATACTAACATTTTTAACTCACTGCAGCTCGACTTGCATCACTCGGTATTTGAAATGTCGCGCTTGTGAACCGTGTTGCAATATTGTTTATATTGTAACTTTAACCTAACCCTTTATAGAGAGTTTGTTACGAATGTCGAAATCTTAAGTTCACACATTATCTATTTGGAGCAAATTTATTTTCTACACACTTTCTGTTGAAATTCAAGTGATAGCTTTAGGCAACTACTCTTCACTTTTTAAATATTTCTTAACTAAAAGTGAATGCTTATTTCTGTTGCACAACCGGTTAAGAACATTTCATTTGTCTACAGAAAATTTGCTGAGTAAAGTTGATATTTAAAATTAAAATAGAACAATAAATCTTAACATTTTGCACGTAATATGAAGATTTATAAGAGGATAATTATTTGATATATAGGATGGATAGGATAGGAGGAAAATATATATAGATACGGAACTAAAGTCATGGTTTAATTGTTGTAAATGAAATGACTCTTAATTATTTGAAAATATTTGTTACAGTAATTTTACATAATTACTTCATCGTTAGTTTACGTTATTGAATACATTATCCACAAAGTCAGCCAATACTCCTAAGGTGTATACAATTATATTTTGAAACGAATAGTATGCCTGTAGATATTTAGATAAAAACCAATACGGAACTACCAGTTTCACAAAATAGGCTATAAAATACTATCACTTAGAGAAAGACAATGATGGTATTTGTAGGGCGCTTTCTTAAAGTCAACGTCGTTTACGGTCTAAGGAAACGAATCGAGTTTTTTTTATTGCAGATCTCATGTTGTAACGACATGAACACAATAACCGTAAAAGCCGGCCCCCTTGTTGAGAAGTACAGAACTGTCCGCACGGTGATAAAGGGAAAATGCATTGCTTTCTTTAGCGAGGGTGAGGAGGGAGTTTTCCTTCAAACAACCTTTCAAAATGGCGCTGAAGTCATTAATGTTCAGCTCAGGAATTTTGAAATTTCGAACGTCAACTTGCAAATTAGTTATTAGTAAGTTCGTAGGCAAGACGTGTTCCGATAAAGAATTCGAAAAAAAAAATCATAATTTAAGTATCAGAGAAATTCTCTTTATTTTGGTTCGACATATTAGACTAACATATAAAAAGTGTAATGTAAGATCGTTATGCATTAATGTTGTTGTACTGCCATGGCAAAATTACTATTATTCATACGATATTAAGTAAATTGAATATACGGGTGTCGTCGCATATTTTTATGTCCATAATCCCATGGATCCCGAAAAGTGAAGCCATGAAAAAAGATAATAAGACCCGTTTTCACGGTTTTCAAAATGAGCCGTATTGTAAAAGTTTCCTCACTTCTCGTCTACTAGGGACTTAGTATTTACCGTACTATTTGACACCAATTATATTATAAGTAAAAAGATGCAGATACAACATAAGCGCTTCGACAACGATTTGTTAAAACTTGGCTAATTAGCAAACGTGATTTAGTCCCGTCACTCCGCCCGTATTTAAGCAACATATAACTATTTCTTTTTCACCACCGATATTGAGAATATGCCATCTGACTTCCACATTTTATCTAAGACTAGCGGGCCCGGCTGACGTCGTCCCACCTCGATAATAAAAAAAATCGCAGCGCCACCTACCGGGTCCAATTTTACATCTGTACCATTCTCCATTTTCTCTGGGTTATATAATACTTCTTCTTTAAGGTGTTTATAGTTCCGGCATACGTTTCCTATATTTAAACTAACACACCAACAATACAAGTGTATTGGTCGAATGTCCGTTATCTTGTCTTCAGTCTAATATCGTAACAATTTAAAAAAAATAGAGCTGTACTCACTCTATTTAAAATCTGCAGCATTTAAATTGAGATAACGCGGTGTGAGTTACAGATAATGCTAATTGGAATCAAAATGTCATTGTAAAAGTAAACAATAGCTACTTTTGTGCAATAGCATTGTTTTGTTGCCTGTCAATTTTAATTGCAGATTGTAGTATGTTAATTAATTCTGTGGTTTTCTTCGATGACATAATCTGATTGATATTATGATGATTATCAGTTCACGTTTTATTTCATATCAATAAACCAATATTAACATGTTTATTTCGTTCTCTTTATATAATATATTTAGAATTAGATGGTACCCGCGATTGTATCCCATGAAAATTCATTTGTTTTATCGCAACTACGTACTTTAAGTGAATTAATTCTGTGGTTTTCTTCGATGACATAATCTGATTGATGTTATGATGATTATCAGTTCACGTTTTATTTCATATCAATAAACCAATATTAACATGTTTATTTCGTTCTCTTTGTATAATATATTTAGAATTAGATGGTACCGGCGATTGTATCCCATGAAAATTCATTTGTTTTATCGCAACTACGTACTTTAAGTGATTTAATTGTGGGCTGTTTTGTATTTTTTGTTATCATTACTATTTAACTAATTTAATTCTTTTACCGATTTTAACTTACTTCTGTTAAATTTTATCATTTTTACGTTGCCCCTGTCAAAAATCGTAATGATGTAATAATAATACTCTAAGCGTCCTCTATCTACCACTAAATTCCCTTCGAAATCTATTATATCGTTTTGATATTTCAATTTTATTTATATGAATATTGTAAGAGAATTTTGTATAGTTATGATACAAATGAATATATTTATATTAGCAACGAGTTTTAACCTCTGCTATAATAATACTGTGCATAGTGTAACAATATAGTTATACTGCAGTGTTAAACTAAGCTTGCAATTTATTACATGCGAGTTGCCATGCTACCTACTCGATTCGTTCGCCTCGCTTTACATGTTACTTTTTATATAAATAATTGAAGCTGCTGAGTTTTTGTACGCAATAGAAAAGATCGTTTTATGTTCTGGTTAATCAAAGGTTGATAAACTCTAGTAAGAATTCTTGTTCTTTATATGATTACTTCGAAGTTATTAATTTTTTTGTATTGTGCAAAATTCTGTTGAAATTTGACGCTTAATTACGTGAACTGACATGTCCAGCGAATTTTCAGCTCATATTTCAAAGTAAACTTTTGTCAGCTTTCGCAGTTATTCTGTAGTTCTATCAAATTTTGTTTTCTTTTCTATAGGGTAACTTTAGTTTTTCTAGATTTATTCATTTTCACTTTTTCATATATCCTTGTTCTATCTTGTTTCTTTTTCAAATGTTTATCAACATGTTATGTTACACAATTTAATTGTTCATTATTATTAATAGAGTAAGTTGTATCAATGTAAAATAAAACTTTTTAGGTTTTCAGTCTAGTGTGCTCCTTCTTATTGTTATTATTCATCGGACTGTTGCATTATCTATAACTTAAAATAAACAATATTTGAAATATCACACTACTGGTTTATTGACAACGGCCGTCAGTAAATACCTTTAAATATTATCAAAAGTTTAAAAAATGTTATGTTCAACTTCTACAAGAAATACAACTGATGTGAGAGAATAGAAATTGTGTTGTATAATAAAACTTATAAATATCTAAGAAAAAGTAATTTTCGAGGAAAGCGAAACAATAAATTGTGCACGATCTGTCTGGGCTGTTTCGCAAAGTTACCGACCATATATTGGTAGGGAGGGCGTCATACATTCTGGGTTAGAAGGCGGGCGATGGAACTAATGTCGCATCCACCTGCTGTTCTGTTTTATCTTTTCCAAGCACTTGATTTACATACGTTCTACTAATATATATACTTTAAGATTACTGATTAAGTAAATTCGTAGAAACAACACTATTATGTTTACTATTTAATGGTTATTACTGGTTTTCTCACTTAATTATTACAGCAATATTTAATTACATTGTTGTATAATCGACTACAGTGTACCAATTTTTAATTCCTGTATAACAGTTTCCTGTTATTTATTTATTCTGATGTAATTCACGTACTTGTGAAATATACTATTTTTTTCCTTTAACCTAAACTCTATACGGGTAATATTTTAATAAAATATTAATAATTCAAAATAAAATTTAAAATCGTACAAGATTAAAAGGCAAAAATCGCCTGAGTATTACTACAAAGTGTTCAGTTTTGTCAAAGTTTCTACAACTTTATTCATGTTGAGTTCACCCTAGGAGAGTTAAGTTGAATTTCTAGGCAGTGGGAGATACTTTCTTCGCTCTAATGGGGGAGGGGGGATTCTACGTGACAAGTTTTTATGATGAAGACAATCAGAACCTGTAGATAACACGTTCGATCCACGTGACTGTTCGGCACCTCATTGAATACATGAGGCTTGTTTACACGTTGTAAATGGGCCAATAGCTCCTTATGTGTTTATTTAATGTATACATTTATTTAAATTAGAAGGAGATGCGTAACCGCTTATGAAATTTGTGTATATATATGTATGTTGATTGATATTAGAAAATACAGTTTAAGAGGGTTAACGAGAAGGTTTATTTTGGCGAGTCAAGACCAGTTTTATGTTAATCTATGAGATAGGGTTTTATTTTCATAAGATAGTTACGAATAATTTTCAGGACAAAAAAAATCAGAAAAAGATCAGGTTCACTCGCAAATCTGGGTAATCCTCTATATACAGTACATTGATACAGACTGATGATTGTAAATGATTCATGATGTTAACTTATTTGTGTTTGTATTCTATGTATAAAGAAATCTGTAAAATGTACTTCACGTATTTATTTTTATTGTTTTAAATATGTTGAAAGTTGTTTTAATAGTCTCAGGGCTATATAATACGGAGAGTCGACGTTACGCCCATTAAATATAGAGTGCTAAAAAGTAAAAAGTTTACGTTAACTCATTGCTTCTCATTTAACAAATATTAATATGCTATCCTTTCTAGTTGTGTGAAGTTTTGTTTTCGTACGAAAGTGATTAACGGTATCTCAAAATTTTAGGTCAATGACCGCGTCACCTTTTCACGTGTGCGTTGCATTGGACGGTTACTACCAATAAAACCAATAACTGTATGTTATATAGATACTTCACATCTGGTAATATATTATCCATTAGAGATTGACTGAGAATTCCGGTTATTTAACATGTTTGCGTTGCACTGAGTCAGCAAAAAGCAAATGATAAATACAGTGTTATGAAAAATCAATGTCGAGTGGTTTGGATTCAACGGGATTCGTTGTTGTAATGGCTACAAATATCACGGCTAAACGCCTAAAGCCATTAGAATGTATATATTATGTGTATTGACTGAAGACGAAACACAAAGAATGAAAGGACGTTCTAATGTGACAGAACTTCTGTCATGTGGTCGTAATCCTAGAAAGCCGTTAAATATCTGTTTCGATATTTCTTTTTTGATGCGCGGCAAGATGTTTTGAATGTAAATTATTGTTATGCGCCAGGCAATATATCTCAAACAAGTTATTGTTTTGAATATAAACTTATACACGCAATTAGCTATTACTGCGGCTTCAAACGCAATTGTTATTATTTGTTGTAATAAACAAACGAATTGTAACAAAATGGATTATTAACATTCTCCGTTTTCAAATCATCTAGATATACAGTCTTCCTCAAACTTTTTGGCCGCTTTGAATATAACCGCAAATTCGGGCTTGAGAAGTTAAAATATTATAGGAGTCGAAAATTGGCATTGATTTGTCCGTAGATTGCCTCATTATTATACATACAAAATAAAACGTATTTATACATGAATTTTGTGTTCTGCGCATCTATATTCAGACCGGTCAAAAAACGGTGATCGATTGATCGTTACGTATATGTATTTAGTGCCAATTAGTGGACGAAATACAATATATTGAAGAGTATATAAATTTTCTCCACATACATAGATATATCAATTTTAATGTATATGGATTTCCTATTCGCTTTTACTCGTTATACCATAAAATAATACTCCACTGTCAAACACCCTTAGAAACATTAGGGTGTAAGTTCAAACTGCTTTGTTATGTGCAAGTACAGATATTTGAACTACGTGTGAATGTTTTCTTTATATGAATCAAGTAGCTATATTATATTCAAAAGGTTGTTACACTCCACATCAGTTTACCGTTAAGCGAACACAAAATCATACGAAGGAGTATTAGTACTTCATAAATCGATGGTCTCACGAACAAGTAAACTAGTAATAGATAAACATTATTTCATAAATGTATTTTTTTATATATTAATAGCGACCGACGTGGTGTTTTATACGAGGTTATTAAAATATAATAACCTAGTCTAATGTAATATCTATGTCATAAAAATGTAATATGAGCTTTTGGCCCTGAATGCTTACCACAACTGCGACCATGTGTATATACTACTAGCTTTTGTCCGCGACTTCGTCCGCGTGGAATAGGTAATTTGGGCTAATGCTGACACGCAACAGAAGCTCAAATGGAAAAAAAACCCCGATTTTGAAACATTCTTCATTGGTGCTCCGCTCTTATTCGTCTTAGCGTGATGAAGTATAGCGTATAGCTATCTAACACTGAAAGAATTTTTCAGATCGGACCAGTAGTTCCTAAGTTTAGCGCGTTCAACCAAACAAACAAACCCTCCAGCTTTATAATATTAATATAGATAAATACACATTTGGATCTCGTAGAGTTAGAAATTTATACTTAAACATCGTACAATATTATTATTTAATTGATAAATATTTGGGAAAACTTACATAACTTTATTTTGTTTCCATGTTATTTATATGTTGAAACAATTATAGAGAAAGTAATTATTTTGCATTAAAATGGTAATATTGCATATATAACTTAGTTAATTAGTTTACTTTAGCAATTGAAACTAAAAATTATATGGTATATATTATTATTATTATTAATTATGAAGTAATTATTTTCTTCCAACACTCACTTCCCTCGTGGTATATGTATCCTGCATTCAAAATGTGCCAAAACTTTGATAATGAGTCAAACAATTGTTGTTTGCGCGTCAGTGCTTTTCGAAGGGTCATAATTCCTACTACCAACCTATTACTTTAAAATATAACTTATATTGCTTAATTAAGTATCAAAAACAGTGAATATGTGTGTATATTTGGTTACTGTTATGAATATCTTATTGCTTGCGGCTACTAATTTAATAATATATAATGATTATATAATAATAATTTAATAATATAATTTACGCATTTAATCATATATTACACGGTATGAAACAGTGGTATTAAGAGCAGGAAACTTGCATTTATCCCACATCTGGACGTGAAAGAGCGCGGAGAGGTGCTACGGTACGCTCAGGCGGACGATTGCCGGGTATTAATCGCGTTGTGTTCTGCCTTTTCAAAGAATATTTTCCGCTTATCATCCTTGACACAGTTTTTCTCGGTTAATCTGGTTTACACTGAAATATAATGGAAATAAACGAGAAACGGATATTTACGAATAAACCGTTGTCTGTTAACAAAAATATGTTATAAAATAAAAGATATTGGCTATTAACGTGGGCGATATTTGAATGTATTAATAGTGAATAATAGCCACGAGAAATTTGAGAATAATATGGCAAAGGTCCCTAATTATCTGCACCCGACATTGTCTGATTTTAAAAGGGTTGAAAAAACCGCTATGGCGAATTTTTACATTTATACATAACTAGCCGACTCGTGCCCACTTCGTGGGGCGGTAATAGGCATTATCAAGCTACAAATTTTCTCTAGAAGTCAATAATATATATCTCATAATAAAGGCAGCGTTCGTAAGAAATGTTTTCGTTCGACCATTTTTCTCCGACTCCCCAGATATTACCCCCTACAACCTCACAAACTTTACCTCTTTATAATATTAGTATAGATTATAGATAATATAATTAGTTAATAGCTTCTGTCCGCGACTTCGCACGCGTGGAATAGTTATTTTGGGCTAAGCCGCAGCGGAAGCTCTCAAAAGCCCCGATTTTAAAACATTTTCATTGTAGCTCCGCTCATATTGCCCTTAGCGTGATGAAATATAGCCTATGACACTCACAAATAACGTGGCTTTATATTGGTAAAAGAAATTGGTTTAGTAGTTCCTGAGGTTACCCCTACAACGTCACAAACTCACAAACTTTACCTCTTTATAATATTAGTATATAGATTATAGCCTCTGCCCACGACTTCGTCCGCGTAGTAATAGTTCTCTGGGCTAATGCTGACACACAGCAGAAGCTCTCAAAAAAAAACATCTCGATTTTGAAACATTTTTCGTCTGTGCTCCGCTCCTACTGCCTTAGCGTGATGATATATAGCCTATAACTATTCTTGAGGAATGAGCTATATAATACTGAAAGAATTATTCAAATCGGACCAGTAGTTCCTGAGATTACACCTTACAACGCCACAACGTCACAAACTCACAAACTCACAACGTCACAAACTTTACCTCTTTTTAATATTATTATTATTAGTATTAGTATCGATGATGCTCGTGATCTTTAGTACAATTACTTATTTATCCCGCTTTGGAATGTGGGATCTCATAATTTGAAAGGTAAATTTATTGGTCGCTGTAATTTTATAATACCTCTGGAAGATGAACAGCAGGGTCATCCGTCTATCGGCATAACGATGTCCATACATTTTTATTTGGCTACGCGACATCCGATGACAGAAATTGATGAGTGCCACCGTTGATCTCACAGGCAACTTTGTAATATATGTTAGCAAAATACGATCCAAGTTAATGAAGAAGAAATTTTATTTGCGTGACAGGTTCATAAGAACAGGATTTTTTTGTTGTGTATAACAGTATAAGTTGACGGGTGGAATGCATTTAATCCACGTAATTTTTAATGTTTTGACTAACAAACATTGACTTTCTGGACTGTATCTTTTTTTAATATATAAAGAATACAATAAACATATGTAAAGCTTATACATCATAACAAGAATGCTGTAGTAACGTTTTATTTATAAAAAAATATCAGCGAAATAGTCACATTCGTAAGCAAAGGGCACCGAAGTGAAACGGGTAATGAAACAATTATAGCAACCCGAAGCTCTTGAACACGAACGGAACAATGGATCTGAGTAGAACATTGTCGAGAGGCTAAAGAATTGCACAAAATTTTATTATACAGGACCACTTGACTAGGTTAAAAAGTGAAGGCGGGTAGAGTACCTATTGTGGTCGAGAGTGCGTGTTGCGGTCCCGCCGGAACTCTCGAAGCATGCCTGCCGTTCGACACAAATGATAATTAGATACCACTGGGAACGAATATGGCTCGAATATTCTACACAATAAATAATGCAAACCTTGGGACCTATTATATTCAATTTTGATTGACAGTCTTAATTAATTATGCAAATAACAATACATAAACGCATTTATATATCGAATCATCGACCGGGCAACTAATCAACAAATCATATTTTGCATACTTTGCTATGCAAAATAATATGCAAAATTATTATTTTGCAATTGCATAATTTGTTTTGCAGTTAGAAAAGACACTATAATAATAATTTTATACAGTACTAGCTGTGCCCGCGACTACGTTTGCGTGGAATCTAATATTAAAAAATAATATATATAATATATATATATAATAAGAACAAAAATCTAACGTGTCTGTACTTTTTAGATTTTTGTGAAAGAAAAATGTTGAAATATCTATCTGTCTGTTAGTTTGAACACGCATCAATGCTAAAGTACTGCATTAAATCATATCCTCGAGTAACGTTTTGTCTTGGTTTCATTAAAATCGGTTCACTCTATCAGAAGTTATTGTAATATTAATGACGACACGGCTAAGGATATATACATATATATATATATATATATAGATAAATTAAAAATGTTTTATAATTAATTAGAATTCTGTTTTAAGATAAGGTGATATAGTTAAGTACAATATCACTTGAAGTTAAATTGGTATAGATATGCATCGAACTATCAATACGTTGCCTAAATAATGTTATGTAAATTGTATCACTGTGGTACTATCACTTGTGAACGGCTTGTTGGTTTCAATTTTAATTATTACCTTTTCCACATTTTTTTATTATGTTTTTTTTGTTACAGATCGTTGGCGACGGTATAGAAAGGTAAGAATGGTATTTTATTTTGTAGTAACAATTGATGCTTTAATGTTTCAATTATTTGTCGTAATAGGATTCGAGCTTGGCGCTCTTATAAAAATAAAATTACAATAAATTTCTATAGGTAAAGAAATAAGTTATATCTTCACAAATAAAAAAGACGTAACTACAACATTTGAGATTTGAGATACCGGCCCCAAAAAGGTGTATCTTAATTTTTTTTTCTAAATCTATAAAATAACAAAAAGGCCTATATTGCTATATTAAAATAATATAAACCCGTACTTACGTGTATATCTTTGTACTAATAATAATTTATATACAAAAGTAAAAGCTTTACATGTATAAACAGATTTAAAAAAATTACAATTTCAAAGTATAATTAAATGTTAACCTTTAAATATTCCTTAGTCTTGCCATAAATACTGAAACAAAGAAAAAAAATATTTTCTATTGCAAATAACATGTATTGTTTTTACAGTCTGTTAGTTTAATACATAAATATAAAACAATTTAAAATATAAAAAGCTTATTCGAAGTGGTCTCTATTGGCTGCAATACAGTTCTTTGAACGTTGAAATCAATGAAATCAAAGAAGCACGCACTCTTTCCATGGGAAAATTCTTCACTGCCAATCGTACGGATTGTTTTAGGGACTACAAATTATTATGACGTTTAGAGCAAGCCGTATTCTCTAAAACTGACCATAAATCATAATCCAGCAATTAAGATCGGGACTAGACGACGGCCAGTCTTCAGTTTTGATGAAGTCCGAAACGTTCGTTTCCAACCAAGATTGCGTAGACCGAGCTTTATGACCCGGTGCCGAGTTTTGCTGGAAGGACTATTCTTGGTTATTGAACATGATGCTGTTAAGGGGCTACACTACTATCTCAAGAATGGTATCTTGATACACTTGTGCCGATGTTTTGATACCTTTCTCACAAAAGTATGGCTCACTCACTCCTTCATAGTTAATACCCCACCAAACCATCACTGAAGTCGGATAATGCCCATGTTGCACTCTGTTGACTAATTGGGAAGCTTCCTTAGAGCTTTGAGCATAACTTTGAGCATACGGTCATTATGTCTGTTAAAATGTTGCTCAATTGTAAAAAATTTCTCCTCCCTAAACAAAATTTTTCTGTGACCTCCCTTTGGGTACCGCTTCAGTAGTTGTTTCGATTTTACCTTCCTATCCTTTTTTAAATTATCAGTTAAGAAATGACCAGTACGTCTCTTTTAGGCTGCAAGTCCTAAGTCATCTTTTAAAATACGCGACATGGTTCTAGCTGCTATCTTCATCTCCCAAGATAAAATCTTTTGCTTTCGGACAGGATTTCTTCAAATTCTTTCCCTTACTGCTTTGACCACCTTTCTCGTACGAACGTAAAGTGGACGGCCAGATCTTTTTTTGTCACAAACCGAGGAAGTCTTATTGTACTTATTAATAGCCCGACACACAAACATTTTACTAATACCAAGCGTATGAAGAGTTTTAAATATTGCATTTAGCTCCATACCTACTTTGCGTAATGCAATCACAGCGATTCGGTTCTCTTTATCACCCCACTCCATTTTAATATCGCAAAATAGTCTACAATGTATTGGCGCCAAAATGAGAAAACTCAATGAATAATTATATAAAAATGACAGATTTCAAATTCAAATGTAATATTTTGTTTATTTTTAATGGCAACAGTATTTATGGCCAGACTAAGTATAATCATTAAAAAAAATTAAATCTATGTATAAACCTGTGGTACCTTTATGTACCTTTAATGAAAATTATTATTGATTTTCATCCAATACGCTCTTTACTACTTTATCTCGTATTAACATTTTGTTGTTTTAAACGTAAAATGTATACTCTGAAGGTTAAATGTTAAATTGAACAACATTTTAATTGTCCATATAGTTCATTTGCGCGGTGAAATGTTCATTGGTATATTTATTAAAATTGTTGTTCCACTCTCTCAACACGTAAAACTTGGTTACATGCAGATAATAACTGCCTATCCCGTTTATATTGCTTCATTGTTTGCGTTCCCTCCCGCGTTTCTAACTAAATTTTATTGGGAAATAAAACTTTTCGCTTATAATAGGCAATATCTAGTTGTTTTTGGAGGTTGCACATTTCGTTGATGTTATTATTGTTTTAAACTTAATGAACTTTTTAAGTACGCCTGTTTTAAGGGTGTTCATATAATTAGAACAAAATAACAAATAGCACAATGGCTTAAACGGTCGTCTGGCGCTGCCACCAGCAGAGTATAGCGGGGTAGAATCTGACATAGAATAATAATTTGTGTACTCGTCACAAACGATTGTATTGAGTGTGGTTGTACCTTGTCTATGAATTGTGTGTTTAATAAGTCCCCTATGTCATATAGCTTATCACTGAGATGTGTTTATATAAAAGTTATGAGGTAACAAACATAAAAAAAATACCGACGAATTGAGAACCTCCTTTTTTTGAAGTCGGTTAAAAATAATAGAAATCTTTTTATGCTATGTTATTGTACAATTATTTAAATAAATTGTGAGTAATATTCGTTTATGTGTCTTTATTTATTTTTACATTTGAAAATTACATATGATATTTATATCTCACATCGATTTAAAATACCTATAACGCTTAAAATTATTATGATGTAATGTGCTTAGACTCGATCGATTGGGTTTTAAATCTAAATGCGTTAAAACAGAGCTCTAATTTTAATGTCAGGTACGATGCTTCAAACAGTTTTACCGTTTTATTAGTATACTAGCGGGCCCGGCAGACGCTGTCCCGCCCTGACTATAAAAAAAACCTCGACAAATTATATACTAAAACCTTCCCCATGAATCACTGTATCCACTGGTGAAAACCGCATGAAAATCCGTTCAGTAGTTTTTGAGTTTATCGCGAACAGACAGACAGACAGACGCGGTGGGGGACTTTGTTTTATACTATGTAATGATTTGAACGTAGTGTAATATGAACGCTCGCTCTTAATAACAAGCTTATCTCAGTGGTATTATTAAAAATGACTACCTTTATTTGTTCGGAAGGTAGGAGCATCATCTGTAGCTAAATGAAAGTTTGTTTGTTGCCTGGCCATGTTTGTCACGGGTTTCGCTGATTTAGGGAGAAAGTTTTCTTGTTTTGCATTTTACGGAGGCGCGGGGAAAGTCGCCCCCGAGATTTGAATATTTTACAAGTACCTACCATAACTTTGTTGAGGTGGGTCCCTTTACGAGAGTCCCATGCAAAAGCCTTGTATGCCGATCGTTTACCAGGAACTTAACTGAAGCATACTAACAAAGATATTTTATAAACAGCCGTTATGAAAAAATGAACAAAAATATCGGTCAATTTTATTTCCTATTGTAGCCATTTATTTGCTTTACCGGCGCACTGAATATGAACACAGGATATGTGCAGGTTTTTGTCTCTCTCTGAAATAGGTTAAGTAAATATCTAGATGGCTATTCATAATGGAAATGTTCAATTTCCGCTTTCAGCCGAACAAAGCACATTGTTTTATCCGAATTTTAATTAATTTTTAGCAATTTTGTCTACATTGCTTTGGGGCTTAATCAAAGATCGAACTTTATTTAGACTATCATTCTTTGCAGTTATATTAAAGTAACCGATGTCCACGACTTTGTCTGCGTTGTTTATAATCATAACAATACATTTTACATACAGAAGAAAAACATAAAATAATTGAAAGCACATAGTACTTGGCTTACAAGATTTCTTTAATCTTTTGTAGGACTTATAGAAACCGTAATTTCTTAAACCATTAATAACTTTAGTTTAAATGATGATATCGCGATATTTTTTAGATAAGAACCAGGTCTCTTAGAAGTAAAAGTAAAAAATTTGATTGAAATCTATCCAGTACTTTTTTGTATGATGGCACACACGATGGTGCACAATGGTCGATCTCTATCATTTATATAGATAGAAGATAGATGTGTACACATTGTACTAATACAAATATATAACGAATGAAGAGGTTATTCGCACGAGTCATCGTTTCGGTTTGTCCTGCAACGGCACAGTCGAATGTAATCAATCAAGCCTATCAACCGCACCGAATATTGTTCTCCCCTCCCTTTGAAATATAATACAATACGTTTATTTGTATGAATATATCCTTATCATTCATTCCTACCGTCTGATTTGTGTTTCGAGCTCATACAAGGTTTCTATTTCATTTGTTACCGGATAGCTTAAACAGTAAATGATTGAAAACAGCTCTATACATTCATATATTCTGTATCTACTAAATGAGATTAGAGTGACATAATGCGATTTGTCACAAGAGTCCTTACAAGTTCGATCGCATGTGTTACTTTTGACAGTCAGTAGTAACTATAGACAGTACGTAGTCCTTGTCACTCTTTTTGACCGTTCTGAATATAGCAGTAAGTACGGGTTGGCGCGTAATATAGAGCTTAATACAAAACAAAGTTAAAATATTGTTATTGGAATTTGAAATTGGCATTTATTTATTCTTAAATTGTCGTGATTTTATGCATATAATATAATACGTATTTATATCTACTAGCTGTCGAAATTCGACCATAATTAATTTTGACATTCAATAAGACCAAAGAGAACAATAATAATTTCAGTTAATTTCAAAGGGTGTGGAACGTAACTTATGGGAAAAATATTGAATGTAGGATGAAAAAGCTAATTGGAACGTAAACGTCTTTTTCATTTACATGTGTGTATATGTTGTGTTTCAGTCAAGCAGTAGTGTGAGTAATGTATAATTTAATTTGTTTTAATACATTTTATATTTAAAAAAAAATAGCTTTGTGTACTTCTCCTCTATATAAACTTTAACTATGCCAAATTTCCCGTTCATCCGTTCGCGCAATTCGCTTAAAAAAGGGGAACAAAGTTTTCGCTTCACGTATAGATATTTGTGTTCTATGCAACTCCATTCAGAGCGGCTAAAAAGTTTAGCACGGACTGTATACTGACTGACTGACACTGTACACTATAAACATGATGTAAAATTTAATATAGATGTCATAGCGAACCGTTTTATGTGTCTTATATCATTATATAATTTCTTTGCCTTTATCTTTATATGCCAGTAAGGACGATAATGTATTTAAATAGACACTAACGATTTTATTGTGGTCGAAATTCGACCATAACACATACATTTTTCTAGTTTCAATATTAACAAAAAAAAAAACATTTGCCAAAGAAAAATTTTTGATAACATTAAAGCTTATCAATTAAATAGCCATAAAACAAAAAAAAAACCGTTCACAAACAGAAAAGGAAAATATACCTAACTGTTTTGCCTTCGCCTGTTTGTATATAGGACATTAGTCTGTTTTATAGTTATGTTGTTCAGTGCAGTGAATTTATCGAGCTGTTATAAAAATGTATGAAATAAACAATACACATTTAATAGAAACGTCGATTTAGGTCGAGCATACACCGTATCCGAACGTAGATAAAACCACTGATATACGTCAACTTTTTATTTGATTGAGTATGAAACAAAGGACACCACTGTATCAATATTCGCAAGCCTCCTGTCTATTTCCATTTCAGTGGAAATTCTTTATTCTTTTTGTGAAACAAGCTTTTTCGAAATACTTTCTTTTCTGATGTACGCTAATGATATTTATTCATTGTTATTAATTCATGACTCGGTAAATACATGGATTATGTAAAGCATGTGAGTGTATTAATTATAATTATTGCCTATTAATCGTTGTCATGGATTACTTTAATTTGATAGAATTGATAAATTGTTAAATACTAGATGTGTCCACGACTTCGTCTGGTGGAACCTTATGTAAAAAAACAGTGATTAATAAAGTCACAGAATGTATCATTTACTTATCTGCTTTACTCTGGCACTTACGCCGCGTCGTCATTAAAATTACAATAACTTTTGATAGAGTGGACCGATTTTAATGAAAGAAAGACTAAGTTATTCGCAAAGATATGCTTTATGATTTTTTTAATGTGAACTCAGTACTTTAGAAGTGTTTTGTGTTCATACAAGCAAACAGACAGACAGACAGATATTTCTAAAAATGATTGAAATGTATTTTATTACTGATTCCTAAACACCTGCAATATTCTTTTCACGAAAATCGAAAAGGTACAGACACGTTTGATTTACATTATTACGTGTATAGAAGATATTCTGTCTTAAAATATAAAACTAATACATACATCACTACACATTATAAAACAAAGTCCTTCGCCGCGTTTGTCTGTCTGCCTGTTTGCGATAAACTCAAAAACTACTGAGCGGATCTTCATACGGTTTTCATTAGCAGATAGAGTGATTCACGAGGAAGGTTTAGGTATATAATTTGTCAAGATTTTTGTAAATTGGTTGAAATATAACGATAATTGTTGGAAGTGTCGGTAATAGTCGAGCCGCCTGGGAGCCTTCATCGAAAATGCTGCTTAATATCCTGTTATCACCCACCTCCTGTGCCGCTGCGTCATATTCAACAAACGAGACTACAACACGACCGGAACATTGACATTAGCGCCACCATATTATAGCTATACATTGACACTAGCGTCAACATATTATAGATATACATTGACATTAGCGCCACCATATTATAGAGACACATTGACACTAGTGCCACCATATTAAAGATACATAAATAAGAATTATTAGTATTATATAGATTTCAATAAGACGTAAATAAGAATTGATATTATTATATAAAATTGAATCATTAGTTTGATCGTTATTATATTTACTTCAATTATTTTGCAGAATTATGAATAAATAGTGTATTCTTTGACCTCATAGTTAGACCTATAAATGGCAAGATGTCGCCGATCTATATCTCGAAACACATTAAAAATACATAAATAAGAATAATTATATAAAATTGTTGTATAGCTTAAATAACATTAATTTGTTCATACTTTAGTATTTTAGTGTTACTTAAATTATTTTGACGAATTATGTGTAAATAGTAATCGCTTTAACTTATATAGATCGGCCTTTAAAAGGCAAGATGTCGGTGACATCTACGCATTATTATGTACAAAGTATTGAAGGCGAAGCTCTGCCCAAATAAATAGTGATAGTATCTACGAAGTGTTTATTGGCATTCCTGACTGCATCGACACTATACGTGATTAATGTAACAATCCTTTTGAGGTATAACAAAGTAATTGAGATAATAAACAACGGAGACAAAGTCGCGGGAATCGCTAGTAAATTTATATATTCGACATTTAAAATATTGTTGCAATTTTATTAAATGACAGTTTGTATATTATAGTTGTAATTTATTTTGTTAACTTTTGTATTTATTACGCGGTGCGTTTGCATTATGACACTAGATAAAGTCTTAAATATATCTTCTCTTAGTGGTTGTATTAAATTTCTCCCTCGCAACCGTATGCGGACTCCGACGTCCATGACCAGTAATCCGGTTAGGGGACCGCACGCGCCGTCGGCACTGCTCTGATCGAAACTTAATTGGGTATGATCACCTGCCTCACCGCAGACTTATTAAAATAAAACGGTTAGAATTATATAATTTCAATGTATTAGATAAGTAAATAATATTGTATTCCAGTTATCTTATTATTTTTTACGGATATACTAACTGACCCGGCGGACTTCGTTCCGTTTCAGAATTAATAAATGTTTTGTTAATCTATTAGCGGAATTAAAGTGAGTTTTTTATTATGGTAAAATAATGAAACTAAACCTGAATTAAGTTTAATAAACGTAAAAATCTAAATAAAAAGTCTTTAATCACATTGAAATAAATGTAATTCGCGTAGTATGCTATTTGCTTTATTGAAGCGAACTGAGAAGATTCGTGGAGAATGTTGCATTACTTTCTGTTAAAGTACTGTCTGCATGTGTTATACTCAGGTCGATTCCCTGTGATATACGAACAAAAAAAAATAATCGAAACCAGTCGATCCGTTTTCGAGATTCAATCAAAAATGCCTTTCCTTACAAGATGTATGAGAAAATGAATTTTCATCATAATAATTTTTCTTAGCGAATTTTCCTGATATTTTTATAGTTATTATTATATCGGGAAAGAGATAAATCCAACAAACATAAAAATCGGTCCAACCATCCTTGAGCTATAAATGGTGTAACTAAACGGACTTTGTTTTGTATATAACATATAGACAATATATAAAATGACTATTAATAACATAATAATAAATTATAACATTGATTGACTGATTTCCTCTTATTGGTTTTAATATTAAACATTAGGTAATTACGAAATACGTATTGAATAATAAAGCCTTTATGCTATTTATTTCCTTATAATAACTCTTTCACTATCACTGGAAAACCAATTTTACATGGTAAATTCCAGCTGTCACTAAAAATGCTACTCTGATCAAAAGTGACGTCTCCGGCTTCTGTGAGTCGAGCGTAACTAACAAGAATTGAAATGTCAGCCTTTGAAATATTCACTCACCGTAGTTGTTTCACGTCCGCCAGTTCACTTACTTATTTAAGATTTACTAAATAATCAATTTATAATGTCATATACATTGTATCAAATCAAATTACTTCATGTCTGGATTCCTTTATATGAGAAAGTAATTTCTTAATTAACATATGAGTAAGTGATACAATATATCTTTGTATACCCTACCGCGTTTGTCTGTCTGTTCGCGATAAACTCAAAAACTACTGAATGGATTTTAATGCGGTTTTCTCCACTGGATAAAGTAATACATGAGGAAGTATATAATTTGTCAAGGTTTTTTTTTATAATCAAGACAAGGACAACGTCTGCCGGGCCCGCTAGTGTCATATAATACCTTCAAAATTAACTCATGTCATTTTCCGTAATTACAGTACCTATTTCATTCATAAATTAATTATTAAATTTTTAACAAAGTTATTTATACATTACCAGTTACCTCATGATTGTACTAAATATTTTATGGATCCTATATAATTTATAGTTCGTGAAGACAAGGCAGGCCTAAAATGTTGTAAAATGTGTGTAAAACATTGTCAAAACTATACTGATAATTAACATTTTCCTCAGCTAAAGTTATTGACACGATTAGAGAAGTTTGGACATAAGCAACTGTACTCGCGCAGTTTTGTTCAGTTCGACATTGTTGATTGACACAGTTTATTATTTATTTAGTTTAATAATAATCTTTGGTATCTTGATATGGCAGTTTATGGGACAATATGTAAGTATTTAATAGGGACTATATAGGGTATCTTTGCTACAGGTACTGTATAGGGCTAAACCCCGTTGGACGACAATCTCACAAATTTTGAAGGTGGCAGAGCCACGCTGAAGCTATTATAGGATTCAGCACGAATGGGTCGGCTAGTACCACACTCTCACAGAAAACCGACCTGAAGTAATAGTGCTTGCACTGTTGCGTTTGTTTGGTCATTGAGAGCGCCGAATACCCACCTCCTCCTCAAACACAGGCTGGCAACGCACTTGCGACTCCCCTGGTGTTGCTGGTGTCTATGGACGGCGGTGATGACTTACCATCAGGTGACCTACCTGTTCGTTTGCCCCCTATAATATAAAACAAATCTCATCTAATGTTAAATGAGGATATGATTTAAGATAGTAAATACGCTAAACCTAGAAAGGACTGGCTCTTCAAATGCTGCAACTGGATGTCAAATTTTCAATGTTTATGGTTCCTACCACCATGTTATTTTCATCCAGTTTCATCTCGATGTCTTCCTTCACCGTGAATTCCTACTCAGTTGGAATTAACTAAACGATCATCGCTTCGCATTTAATAAGTTAAAAACAATGTGATTAAGATTTCAATAATGAAATGCATCTTACACCCGAAATTACTTAAGTAATGTAATGTTGTCGGTTTCTCCTCAAACCGTTGGAATTTCTCTAAGGAAACACATAATCCCCGATTCACTGTGGCCCGCGGCTGCTTCCTCAACTGAAATATGGATTATGTCTATTCATTTGAAATTCAGAAGAGGTTCCCCATTGCTTTCTCATTCGTTATGGTGAACTCATTTTGTATAATATTTATGTAAAATGCAATATCAGAATTCCGATTTTAAGATCTCACTCAGAATATTTTTATATCTTTTACTCCGTCAAATTGATGAATTTTATATATGAAGTACAAAATAATCATTTATAAGTATTCCGATTCTGTAAATATACAAATCGCGTTTATTATGTACTAGCCTCTGCCCGCGACTTTGTCCGCGTGGAATAGTTACTTTGGGCTAACGCTAACACGCAGCGGAAGCTCAAGAGGGAAAAAACCCCGATTTTGAAACATTCTTCATTGGTGCTCCGCTCCTATTGGTCTTAGCGTGGTGATATATAGCTATAACCTTCCTCGATAAATGAGCTATATAACACTGAAAGAATTTTTCAAATGGGACCAGTAGTTCCTGAGATTACCCCTACAACGTCACAAACTCACAAATTCGCAAACTTTACCTCTTTATAATATTAGAAATGGGACCAGTACTTCCTGAGATTACCCTCTACAAAACTCACAAATTCGCAAACTTTACCTCTTTATAATATTAGTATAGATTAGTTCAGATAATTGACATACGATATCGATTATATTATACATTTTTCAAAACAATCACACGATTGTAGTTCTTTTGTATATAGAACTTTTTTTAGTAATCTGAATAAAAATACTGCAACAAACTGAAGCGACGACTATTGAAT
This sequence comes from Antheraea yamamai, assembly GCA_036509395.1. Taxonomy (NCBI): domain Eukaryota; kingdom Metazoa; phylum Arthropoda; class Insecta; order Lepidoptera; family Saturniidae; genus Antheraea; species Antheraea yamamai. Next base: position 14,653,207 of record AP028427.1, on the reverse strand, counting down.
AGTGAAGTCGGAGTGGGAAACTGCACGTTGTCATTCAATTCCGGACGCCTGTAGATTCTCCTACAAATGTAGCCTTGTCCGAGTTCTGTTTGTTTCACAATTGTTTAGCATAAACGTGGCTCGTGTAACCTTTCACCTTTAGTGAAACCTGATCTATTTCTCATAAAGTCCATTGTGAAAGAAATAACGCCACATACAAATTTATTTTTAAATGGGAACATTTATTTATCGTACGTTAATTTATACCATTACATTACAATTGTATATCTTTTAATTTATTATAGACCCTTGGAGTTTATATATTAAATGGATTTATTTGAAGTACATAGTGAATTTGTATCGTGAACATGTATTCTATTTAATTTTCTATTTAACTTTAACAATCAATTATTTTTATGTTAATTACTTAACTTTATAAAATGATTGTTAGTCCAAATTATCATTCTAGAAATACATGTTTTTGTATTATACATGTACTTATATATTTCACATAACATTTTTTTTCGATTTGACTACGCTATTGGCCTAGCAAGGCCTTAACAGCTTCACCGGACTACTAAGGCGAAGGCGTAAGGCACTCAGCCGATTTTGTTTTGACAACTAGCTCTAGGGTGCACGGCGCTCCTCGGCTTGGGCTGTTGCCTACATTTCATATAACTTTACTTCAAATTCTATAATATATTACTGATTACAAAATATGGAATTATAAGTAAATGTGATTACGTTTATACGTAATAATTACGTGACAAACAATAAGGTGGTATAGTAAAAAGTGCTGGTTAGGATATTATGCATAATTACGTTAAACACGTTCTTATACATATTACTTTAGCTATATATCAAGACATAATACAGGTAATTATATTATCTGAATATTTATACTTGAAATGCGATGGATTGGAAATAATTAACAAAAACTCTTTTATAATATTAGCTCGGTAGGTATTGTCTAAACACTTTGCGACCTATCAGCATCTTTACTTAGGTTTAGAATCTTGTCTCAATTTTATTTTGGAATCCAGGAAGACGTTGTAGATCCTGAAATAATAAATATGGTTACTATGAATATGTTTAAATCTTGTAGTGTCGTTGTATGTTACTCTAAAATTATGTTTGATTTACAAATTAACATTGTAATTAACAATAGAATGGTGTTTAAAGTTAAGGGTGTTATGTAAATGTATTCCGTCTAATAATTTGAATAAATTTTTGATAAAATTATAAATCTAGTTGTCCATGTTGGTTTTTCAACTACCCAATAAATAGCTTAGATAATTCACTTAGGATTTTAAAAAGTTCTTATATAATTATGTTACGCTTTAGTATGAAAACGGTACAGCCGGAAGATCTTGATCGCCCTTTTATGTGTGCAATTACGTTAGTATACTGTTTTAATTAACTATTAATGTACTGGTATAATTTACTATAAATATTTATAAGTATAATATAATGTAACTATTTTCTTCAGTGCGTGAAAGTGCGTGGAATATTTGTGATCAAAACATTTCGGTGGAACTTTGGTAGTAGCTAACGCTTATATACAGGAAAATGATAAAAATATTAGTACAACTAAAAGCTGTTTATGGAATTTATCTAAAACTGACTTAGACGCGGATAATGGTTCATATAAAAATGATATCTATGAATTTAATTAAAAGTCGTTATTTGCATACAACCTAATGAAAAATAACAGTTGTAGTTTGTAGTGCAAGGAGTTTGTTAAAAGGTGCCAAACAACAAACTTTATGCGAACGTATTTAAAAGTTATAATATATTTTCTTAAATTTATAATAACTTACCCAAATGTTCGCTTATTATAATCTTATTAAAGTATTCGGATAAACTTTCAACTCTTTCGATTCCGTCTGTAAAAAATAAAATAATTTTATAGAAGAAATGTTTATTGAAAATTATTTATTTATTTTAATACACTCACCAAAATTAGACGGTCGTAGGCGAATGAAGCGATTTTCAACTAAAATATTATGAAATATGTTTTCATTTCAAATAAAAAATATATATGATAATAAAATATATTTGATTACTTACGTATCTTTTCAACCTCTTCATCGACGAATGTTATGCCCACTGTTTGTAAAAAGCTTTAAACTTTAATTATAACATAAACCAAAAATATCAGAAAATCTGTCTCAACTCTCAAGCTACACTGCTGTAGTTAATTAATGCTATAATAAATAAAGAGTAACAAATTTTTGGCCGCTGCACTGTTCCGCATAAATTGAACCTCGCAGTGACAAATAGAGCGATCAATTGGATATTTATTTAGCCATACGATTAAATAAAAAATATATATTAAATATCATTATGGTAATATTTTCTAGTACTTACTACACCCGTCACTACGGTCAAGTTGGTAATCTATCGCTAACTATCTTCCAGTATAACCTAACGTCTCAGTTTGAATGCTAGTTTAAGCTCCAGACTTAGCATTATACCGTCTTCAACCACATTGTCACGTAGCATCAGGTTAGATTGTAATCGAATATTAATTTATAACAAAACTACCTCAACATTCATATAGATTATTACTAGCTGTGCCCGCGACTTCGTCCGCGTGGAACCTTATGTAAAAAACAGCGATTAATAAAGTCATCTGAATGTAATAAATCCATTTACTTATCTACTTTTCTCTCGTATTTACGCCGTGTCATCATTAAAACCACGAGAACTTTTGATAGAGTGGACCCATTTTAATAAAACAAAGTCTCAGTTATTCTCGAGGATATGTTTTATGATTTTCTTGGTGTGGTTTTATTGTGAACCCAGAACTTAAGCAGTGATGTGTGTTCATACAAACAGACAGATAGACACACAGACATTTCTAAAAAATGATTGAAATGTATTCTATTACTTATTCCTAGACACCTGCAACAATTTATTTGTCCAAAATCGAAAAAGTCAGGCACGTTAAATTTACATTCTTATTATATGTATAGATGATCGGAACAGAAACTAATAAACGGCTCTTACACATTTTACGGAATTTTCGCATCGACTTAGAATGTTCATCTTCTTCGTGTTTGACCGGAATAACTGCAAATTACGAAATTTGGATTGTAGATACTTGATACGTGTTTGAAGAACAATGATATAACTATAGAATGAAAGTATTACGTTAATTCATTAGCAATTATAATTTTGAAGTTATATACGGTTAAATATATAAAATTATTCTCATAATCACATACAGTAAATATAAAAAAAAAGTTACATTAATAAGGTCTTCCATCTTTAAAAGAACTGTTGCAGATATGTATATAGAATTTAAATATTTCAAATGTTTTTTGCCCTACTTTCTTTTAATGAATAAACATTTTCGCTATGTTAGTAAAATTCAAACAGGTACATAAAAATACAATACATATTTTATAAACCGTCACTAACTGCCGTTACGTTATAATATTTAAAAACTTACATTTCTCATTATCTTTTTCGTTCTTAACGCACTGTGTGTGCAATCGACATGAATCTAAATCTGCTAAATCGGCGCATTCGTATCTCCAACGACAACTCGGTTTTGTAGTGGTTGTGGCTGGAAAATTTAAAGTTAACTAATTAATAAAATATGAAAGCAGGAATCATCTAGTACAGTATTAAATCTGAATCGAGCAACTATGATATCCTTTTTTGGGAAACTGAAGATTATGAGTTTCTAAAGAATTTCCATTGTTTTCAATGCTATACTTAAAATATATAGATATTGAGAGAAGCGCTTAAGCGGTTGTAGAATTTTATACATATAAGGTGATTATACATATAATGACAGGTTTGGCTTAACTAGTAATATTTACTACAGCAGTGAAAATACATTTTATTATTACGGGGCCTTAAGGGATGGTACTCTTTTTTATAAATGTAAGGAAATGTATAAAACATGGAAAACTCTAAAACAGAAAAGACAAATTTTGTATTTTACCTTTCGATTAGGAAAGAATAATTTATATTTATTATTGAAGGAATAAAACAGAATGAAAGTTTCTGTAATGTATAAAATTACGTTGCGAGTATTCTCTTATAAATCTAAACCAATATTATAAAGGTAGAGCGGTTTGTTCGTTTGGTTGAACGCGCTAATCTCAGGAACTGCTGGTCCGTTTTAAAAAACATTTTAGTGTACGATAGCTCATTTATCGTAGAAGCCTAGGTTATATCATCACACTAAGGATATAGAATAATAGAAACGGAACACCAATGAAGAATGTTTCAAAATCAGGTTTTTTTTTTCGTTTTGAGAGCCTCCGATGCGTATTGGTGTTAGGCGAAAGTAAGTAAGTCCACGCGGACGAAGTCGTTAGCAGAAGCTAGTATTATTAGATAATTGATTACAAAACGAATAAATGAAATTCTTACGTAAAACGGTTAATGCAATCTAGTAACTTTATATCGGTAAATTGCAATAAATTGGTCATTGAAAATAGATAAATGTTTAACATGTAAACACGGGTTACTTGAGGATTAATCAAATATCAAGAATTTCTGTTGCACTTCATATATCCCTTTATTTTATTTATTACACTATTTGGATTATTTTACCTTCTTAATAATAGTATAGTATTATTTATTAGTTAGACCTATATCATTATTATGAACAAGCGGGCCCGGCGGATGTTGTCCCGCCCTAACAATAAAAAACCTTGATAAATTATATACCTAAATCTTACTCATGAATCACTTTAACAATTGATGAAAACCGCATGAAAATCCGTTCAGTAGTTTTTGAGTTTATCGCGAACAGACAGACAGACAGACAGACGCGGTAAGGGACTTTGTTTTATACTATGTAATGATAATATCAGTGGATAAATAACAAATAATCAGCTTACCCGCGGTGACATTCCTTTTGTTTTGTATTTTTTCATTAATTTGCTTTTTGTTGTTCTTTGCGTCTATTGAAAAATAAATACTTTAACTATAACTTTCATTATTTTTTCAGGGAAAAGTACACCAATTAGCACAGACGAAATATGATCTTAAGGAAACAACTTCATAATTGAACATTATAAATAAAATAATAAACAACACAAGTTGTTCTTTACATCGAATTAAAAATAATCAATAGGTAACAATACTCATAAAGTACTATATTTATTAAAATACCTTTTATACTTTGTTTCTTCTTTTCAAAGTTAATGTTAGTTGTTATTTGGGTATTCGTTTTAGGTTCGGCTTTAGTCGGTTTATTATGTTTCTTTGTACTTTTGTGTTCAAGTCTTCTTTTACTGTTCATCACCAAACGGCGCTTTTTTGCTAGTCTTTTCGCTAAGTCTATAACTTTGATTTATTTAGAGATTTAAGATATAATATTAGTATCGCCATATTAGTAATTGTTAGTGAAGGTGTACCTGTTGCTATTTGATCTGGTTTATCGTTTCTGTTTGGCCACATTAAAAAAAACATAATTATATATAACTTGCGTTACTTATGAAATTTGATGATATCATCAAATGAATATTCAGTTAAAAGTGTGGGTAATAATTGCTCCAACGAACGGCTTTAAATACGTTAAATTCACATTTTACTAAATGTGTCCTACTAATTACTATGCTGTAAATATAAACTCAATTTTACTACAATCAAATAAGGTATTTATATTAAACCTACATACGAACCGGGTCAGTGGTTTTTGTGATTGGAGCCCAAATAGCTGATGAAAATTCCAGACGTGCATTCAAACCCTTATCTCGTTTCAGCTATTTTTTCTTTTTGGAAAATACAGTAAAAGAGCCAAATAAATACCGTTTACTTATAGCCTATTTACCTCGACGTCTGTTCCCTCTTTTTGCAGATCTGTATCCAGTTTTAATTTTCTTCGTGATTACTAAAAATGTAAATTAGTTATACATAATATATAAACAATTTATATATAGTATAACAGTGTATGTAACCTTACATTTATAATGAGATTGTTTTGGCCCATTATTATGTGCTATGTATTGATCTAAACATAAAGAGTAATGATTAGTTTGTGAGTTACAATTTAGTAATTTCAAAATTACAAACGTTTTCCACCTCTCAATGTACTTCGAAGATCTATAGATACTTTTGGTGCTTTATTTACAGAATTCGAGGCGCTTCTTAAATCAGCAGCTGAAATGAAAATAAAAGAATACAATAAAAACTTTAAGTACACGTTATATTTAAAAGTAAACGCTTGAAATGTATTTACGTTCTCCACTCAGAGCCAAAGCTTGTAGAGCATCCAAACCAGATATGTCGAAATCTAAAATTAGAAATAACTGATTGCTCAATTCGTATAACTACATGTATATATACTAATAAATAAAATTGGAGTGTTTGCTTGTACTGTCAAAATAACAGTTTTTTATTATACTAAATTGATACGAAAGTATATCGGTACTTATAACAAACAACCGATTTTGAATAGAATTTCACTGGCAAATTTAGATGTTACAAGAAGTAACATAGGCTACTTTTGTATTAGAAAAAAAGGGTTATAATAAACTAAACAAGTAACATTCACTACTGCTGACATTTTTACCCTGAAAATTTTTTTTTGCTTAATTCCACGCGAACGAAGTCCCGGGTAACAGATGGTATCATATAAAAATCAACGTCTTACCATTACCTTTTAAAGTTACAATTCTTCTATGGGTTAAAACTGAAATAAAAATACCAATAAAACCATTACTATGTACTTAGGTGTAGTGTAATTTAACTAATTTTACCTTTATATATTATTTAAAATATCTACATACAAAATGCCTCAAAAAGTCTGTCTGTTAGTTCACGAGGATTTTTTGCCGAACTCACAATGCCTTTACCACCTAAAACAATATTTTATAATTTACCAGAACGTATTTATTGTAACAAATATGTAGAAAACAAAATGTAAAGTTACAAAATTGTCATTTCACATACTGCATTATATCACACTCTGCAGTTTTATAACGAGGTACTTACTTCCTGGCGTTTCAACTGTAATAATATTAAAATGTTAATAATGCTAGTAGACTTATTTGTTCTAAGATTATATCTATACTAATATTATAAAGATGGAAGGTTTATTTGTTTGGTTGAACGCGCCAATCTCAGGAATTACTGGTCCTATTGGAAAAATTCAGTGTTAGATAAACTCATTTATCGAAGAAGGTTATATATCATCACGTTAAGACCAATAGGAGCGAAGCACCGGTGAAGAATGTTTCAAAATCGTTTTTTTTTAGCTTTAGTCGGAAAGTAACTATTCCACGCGAATGAAGCCGCAGGCTAGTATAGGATAAGATTATTAACGTTGAAAAAAATATCTAGACTGCCCTCGTAAAATATTAACAAATAAAATAAGTATATGATTTCTTGAACAATAGGGAAAAGTTTAAAGTAAAATTTCAAGAACCTACATCGTGTCGTGAACAACCTTATGTCTGCTATTTATTTTTAATTTAGTTGGCCCTGAACATAATTATTCTCGTATCGACTATAACTTTTTTTATACAATTATTTTATAATGCACTTTCTTTTCTAATAATAATAGATACTATAATATATTTTCATGTAGTAATTTATAATGTAGATATACAAATGTAACTTTTACCACATTTTTAAAATAACAAATTTAAAAAAATCAGTAAACAGTGAATTATAATTACAATGTTATTGAAACTGGTTAATATTATACTTTATTAATTTATCAAAGTATTCACTGAAATAGATTAAAATGAAATGTTACATAATCAAATTGTTAAAAACAAAGAATAAATAAAAGATTTCGATCGCCATAAATAAAAACTTTTTTAGAATGGTGAATTTAGAAAATGAATACAGTACATTGATAGTATAAACACAATAAATATGAATCCGTAAACTAATAAATTACATTGTTTTTTTAAATTACTATGAATTTATTCAGTGAAACTACTTTTAAAGGATTTTTTATTTTATTATGTAGTAAATATCAAACCTTTAGCTATCAACTTGGTAGTAATGGGTAGCATCTCATTTGGCGTGAAAGTGTCACCTGTTAAGTAAATAAGTTCACGTTTATTTCATTTTCTACGACAACTGGATTATTAATACTTATCTGGTTTTACTCTGCTTCAGTTTAATTACTTTACAGCGTACTGTTGAAGGATTATTACATAATTTTATTCTTACTTCTACACCGTACATAATACGCTGTATAAACCAGGAAAATAATCAATATGGTGGCACAAAATTGTGTTTCAAATCGAAAACAATACGAAATGTGACTTACATGTGTGTTAATACTGAAAATACCAAGCATGGTATTTTTCTCAATTTCTAAATATTGATAAAGATACGAATTGAATCAATATTGAGATATGAAATGAATGATTGAATACAACTAAAATTCCACTTTGCAATTAACAAAGGAGTAATGGGAATAATAAATGCAATTGGTTACCAGCTAAAAGCGACCTTTCCAGTCTATCTTCTGCAACAAAAAATAAAAGGATTTAAAAAACTATTTGTTACCTTAGTTTATGCATATCAATGATCTCTATATATTATTACTACAAAGTATTGAATATTAAAATAAAATTTGTACTAAGTAAAAAGACTTTCGAATTCTACAGTCCTCGACAATATTTTTATATTTAAATTATAATATATTTATTATTTATAATAATTATCCACTAGAAATGCTGTAGTATCCTTTCAAGTTATACAAGTTCGAGTAAGCAGTTTCAAGAAGGTCTCCATTGACTTTGTTTGTATCTTCGTTAGAAGCTATCAGTGGAATTTCATTATTCTCATTAATATTTGTGTCGTCAACAGAATCTTCAACAATTGCACTGTTACCTTTTATCGCATTATTATCATTGTCAAGTTCTACAAAGCCTTCTTCATTCTTATCGTTATCCGAGGTACTTAGCGTTCCCTCAATATGTTCTATATCATCTTGAATGCCTTGAATATCTTGTGCCTGGTCTGATTTATACTCAACGCCTAATGTATCAGATACACCGTGTTCATTCTGTTCCATTACTGCGCTTGATTCATTCTGAGTTTCTTTTGCACCATTCTCGTCACTAACAGCAATATTGGAATCTGTGTCCACACCACTTTCTGCTTGTCTTAAGCTCGCTTTGTTGTTATTTCTTAGTTCAATTTCTGTAAGTCATAACATAAAGTCTATTTACTTCGACAGATAATCTGGACAAGTAGAGGTAAGATTTACAAAATATCTTACTTAGTACTTACTTGTGTTGTCATTCTTTGAATGTACTATTTTTCCCTTCAAATTGCTGTTTGGTAATGTGTTGACCTACATCAAATAAATATTTTAATTACATTTACGTAGCAATTAATGAGAAATGGTTTGTTACCAATAAATTGTTACAATAAATGTCTTACGAGGTTTAACTTTAAATAAATAAACAGAATAAGCTTCAGATTTCGTCCTCCCATTTCTTAAGATCGATTACATGTTATTTCAAAAGCAATAGGAACAACCAGTATATGAAAATAATTACAGCTTCTAATGAAAATGCAGGAACCGTGTAATATGACTAAGCTATTAACTTTGGTTTATTTTTCTTTGTTCGGTAAGTCAAGTGAGAATTCATCAATAATATAACCAATCAGAAATTGTTCATTAAATGACTGCTTTGTAACGAAGTATTAATAGCAAAACCTTTCATAGATAAAAATATTTGAAATTAAATGGAATTATATTTCATATCTTATTACAAAAATTGCAGTAGTTATATATTTTTAAATGCTAATTACGATCTTGCTTTTCAATATTTCCTTATTATTTTTTGCTTTTGTAAAATTAGGCAAATCATAACAATGACAGTAGAAACCGCAGATGATAATGATTTTATTATCATTCTTGAAATAATGAATGAAGTAGGTATCAGCGTATACGAAACGTGATTGTAAAGGATATAACAATGATTTAGATAAACCCAATGAATATTTTCACATAATTACTAGAGACTTTAGACCTATCATTATGAAAAATGTATTACTTTGATTAGGATAGCTGTGGCAATTATACGTTACGCCATCTAGATTTAATAGATAATGCATTTTAATCTCATATAATTTGTTACAAAATGTAATTCAGTTCTAATTCATGTAAATTTCCAAACACCGCTCGGTATCCCGCTTAATAATGGGGTTAACATGTAAATTCTTCAATACACATAACCGCATGTTTCATCATATTTTACCACAACAAACGAGCTGAACGATGTTTAGTAACCTCACCTTTATAATTGAAGCATCAGTCTTTCTTACCAGGTAGTAACAATAATATTTGATTCTTAATAACTGAATTTATTTACCTATTTATAATTTATATATTATAACTAAATAGCTATAGATACGTTACCTACATGATAGTTTGACGAAACAAATGTCACGATAACGCACAAGTACGTAAAGTAATATTGTAACGCCACACTGTCTGGGCTCAAATGTGGAAGTAAGATGGAATATTCTCAATATCGGTGGTGAAAAAGAAATAGGTATATGTTGCTTAGATACGAGCGAATTGACGAGGCCGGTAGCTGTCAAAAATAAGCTAGTTAGCTAAGTTTTAACAAGGCGTTGTCGAAACGCTTACAACGTATCTACCGGTTTTTTACTTATAATATTATTGCTATTTACTTTTTCACGTAACAAATAGGGCAGACGGGCGGTGGGTTTGAAAAAAAAAGGAATAATTCTCAGTTATAGTAACTGGAATACAAAGAACGAACAGTTGATTTCACATTAATAACTAGTATAAAGTATTACTAGTCGTTTTGTACTTTTTCCATTTATATAAGAACTATGTGTAAAGAGAATGAATTATAGATAAAAAATAATATTAAAGGTTCTTTTATTTTGAATCAGTTTAGGTTGTTAGAAATATGTAAACGTAAACTCGTATAGCATCATTTTTCTCAATAGATCCTCTTATAAGTTTGATTAGCGGTTTCCGTCTTAAGGGATAAATGTAAAGGAGAAGTCTTTGTTTGTGATCCTCTTTGAGGCGGGTAAATTATATTCAGTGTGTTTAAGTGTGATCAATAGATGTAATGACATTTGTTTCATTTGGTACAACTAGATGTATTTTAATAAACTATTCTAAGAATCTATACAATGAATAATATTAATAATTTCGTACTAAGTAATTTGAATACGGTTAATCAACTTCACTTGAATAAGAATCTATTGAAATTGGAAACAGTGATAAAATCTCAAAAGTATTTCAATTAATTTAAGATGTGTAATAAACGCCAGATTTATAGTTAGATTATAATTATTGCGTAATTTAATATTTTAAAACAGTATTGATCTAGCAACAAGAACTTAGAACACTGATAAATTATGAAATCCCTTTACATTTAGTTAATAAAAGTTATTTTATATATAACGTATCCCAAGATTTTAAAACTAAATATATATATTAATTAGTGCATAATATCTTCTAATTGCAATAATGATTTTTGGAGGATGTATGGACTAACGATAATGGAATTTGAAATGAAAATTGTACGGAGATTATCCGGTTAAAATTAATTTAATCTTACACGTAACAATTACATAGGCGGAATTATTTGAGCATGAAGAAATCCGCTCTAGCGGTGTTACCATCGACGAAAGTATGCAGGCTACATAAGTTCCCTGCTTAAGTTCCCTTGGGAAAAAAGAAATGTATTATTCCTGGTTTCATTTACAAGCACCATAAATATATGGTGGTATATATAATAATATTAAAAGAGCAAGCATCGGTGAAAGGTTAGTGCGCGATGACCCGCGAAAGATACGCTCCCGACACCAAACAGTTCGCTCCATTGTAAACCCGTCCTCGTCAGTTTCGCCGCTTCGTGCAACTCTCACCAAGAGAAATGTTACTAACACCTTACAAATTACTAACGAGTTTCGTAAAGCACTCATTGTCTGTTTGATCTAGATTTCTTTATTGTTCGACTGTTACGTTTATCCATACCATGGGCTATTTCGAGCGCCCACTGTTGTGAAAAGATAAAATCCACTGTATATTGTTGCAGACTAATTTTACACGTATCTTATGCAAGTATACGTGAATTTATTTAATGTTTTGCAAGTGAAGCTATAACATGCAATATTCCGCAATATTGCATTCTATATTCTGTAATATTTATCATTAGTTAATTTAAAAACACAATATTGTGTTTGTAATTTTTATATGTTGCTATATGAAATATTAATAGAAGTAAATATCAGTAGATTGATAGAATAAACCGCAATATTTGGCAACATATCTTTATGGTGCAAATCTGTTGCCAAGCACATATCTGCCATTTCCGGTAACTGCATTTTATAGACAGTCCGATTTCTAAGCTTAGCTGTTTCCACACTTCCTTAGCTACATTGCTCCGATCATTATTATGAACAAATATTATCTTATCTACAAAAAGAAAAATAAATATATTTTTTAAATATTATGTTTATGAACTTAAAGACGTATTTTGTATTAAACGTTTGTTTTATAAGTAGGTATAATAAGTGAATTGCCAAATAAAATTTTGGAATAAAATGAAGTTACTGCTTTATTACACTAAAAATGGAAGCTACTTATTTTCATAAATCTTACTTAATTGAAGCTATGAATCATAAACCTAAAATTAAAATCGCTAAGCATTTATATAATTCGTGAGATTTAGAGTTATTAAAATTAAAATATTCTGTCTTGAAGAAGTTCTATATAAGCTTCTTAACATTTCTTTATTATATTTAATACTGACCGATGTCTACGAGTTTGTTCACATGAAAATATATTTTATGTTGCACAGGCAACTTAAAACCTGTTTTGGTCTCTTACTGTAATTTTATTATTAGGTCATGATTAACCCTTATGGAAGAGCGTTATGATTTATAGCCTAGATTCTTTCTTGTGTTAGGTCTATATATCCGAAGATTATGTATATTCAAATTGGTTCTTTAGCTTACAAGTGTTGCATGTTCTAACATGGAAATTAAATCATTGTAAGGTTATCAAATGAATGGATTACGTTATATCTCAGTTCTAAGATGATAAAGGAGTGAAGTAGTTTGGTCGTTTGAATACGGAAGGCTCATCAAAGTTCGAATCGATGTGACGCAATTTAATAACGCCTCAACTTACATATCTGTCTTTCAGTGCCTTATAAGAAAATGTTCTATACAGTAATGAATCATGTTATCAATCTAGTTTTTGGGAAAATTAAATTAGGAAACCGACTTAAGACACCTACTGACCGCGAAATTTTGGTTACAATTTTCCATAAAGAACTTAATCTAGAAACTGTACATAAAGGTTAACTAAACCTATTAATAATTATTATAAATGAAATAAACGATTTAAGAGCAATTCGATATTACGAATTGGATATTCCTGTACACTGCCAGTTATAATCACGTAATTTTACGACAACCGATTGCGAGCCAACGCGCCCCGTCTAGACGCGACGGAGACGCTAAACTTGTTTTCCAACGGTCCAAATGCACCGCCGAGACTCCCGGATCGATCTATCAACAAGTCTCCTGTAAGAATGCGGATAATAATGCAACTATGGATTGGTGTCGCTGCGAACGTGGAAATACGGTGATATAGGCAGTCTCTCGCGGCTTCTGAAAGCATCTTCGGTTCAAAGTAGATTGACGGCTTGTCGACCGAAAAGCAATCCCATGCTATCGGCGCGTGAAATATGTCGGGATTTCCATATTGCTGTGTATAGATTGAAATTGGAATAAATAATACATTCAGGAAAGAATTTCTATATCATAATGACATATTTCAACGTACGAATTTTCAGTTCACTCTCACGTTTCATTTCCCAATGTATAATAGGTAGATAGATAAATTATAGTTTTTTTTATATAATTATTTTTCCATTACTTAAATTTATATAGACTTGAATTTTAAATAAATAATATGAGGAGGCAATTTCACACACCGTCATTTACTTTCAAACTATGCATATTCTTGTATTATCGTAACTAAATAATGGATATACAAACATACTGTATACATATTTAACACTCAGATACTGAACTCACAGTTATGGTCATCACACAAAAATCGGTTATGTATGGAATTCGACCTCTTGACTCAATAGTTAGGTTTACTACCACTGTACTAACTTGTATAATATTGATACACGCAGCCGCCCGTGACCTCGTTTGCGTTAGTATCTGTGTAAAGGATTGTATTTGCGCGAAATCATTTTTTTTTAAATAAAAATAGTCTAGTTTAGTAGGTAGTAACTTAGGACTTTAGTAACTAGGAAGTTAGTAATTAGAAGTTATAAGGAGTACCTTACCTATCATCTAATGAATTCCCGTTAAAGTCTGTCCAACCGTTTCAGTGAGCCGGAACAAATAGACAGACAGACAGACACTTCAATGTTTATTCATTTGTATAGATAACTCCAGATTACTCTGTGTTAGTGTAAAAAAAAGTAGTAGGTGACGACTTTTTTCCAACGCTTGTTTATAGTAAAAGAAATACCAAGCCGATATGTTCACATGGAGACGCTTTTTTAAAGCTACTTCTCGACTGTCTCGAGGCATCCTAGTCAGTCATATTAGCCCGTTGCAAAAGGTACACACTTGTGGAGAAGTAGCAAACAGTTGTCGAAAGTAAAATAATACCCCTGAATAGCTATTAAGACGTCATCTAGTTTTGTACCTTCACATTTATCGACTTAATTTCAATAGTTACAATTGAACGATGACATTTAATGATAAAAGATGATTATAGTCAGATCAACTGATAATCAAGGAAAAGAGGGCAATGACTCGTAGTTGTATTACAAAATTGCAGTACTACATTCCCTTCTCTGATTATTTACTTTCAATAATCAAAGATGACCTCGATATATTTGTACTGATTCAGTTACGAGTAACATGAAATAGGTCATCTAAATATATCATGCGTGTTGATGTAATGAAACCAAAATCATTTATTTCGGTCTCACTCTGTGGGGTTTACTCATAGATTAATTGATTAAAGTAACCAGTACTAGTACTTCAAGTACACAACAATTAATATTAGTTAAATGTTTCTATGAAAAGCTGCTAACATATTTTTTCAGATTTGATGTTATACATTATAAAATTTAACAAGGGGTTATATCAAGTACCTATTTCACTTGAGTATTTGTAATTATAAAAGTAGGATAAATACCTGAAAATTATACCATCTTAGAAATAAACATTTGCTCTTCCATTTTGAGACAAGAAGAGAGGATTATTAAAATGAGCTTTCATACTTCTATTTATATATTGACTAGCTTTTGTTCGCAGGTTCGCTCGCGTTAATGTAAGTCTGATTAACCCCTCGGGAACAGCACATTCCTTCTTTCTCTAAATTTTATAATGATGGGTTGCGTAAAGTAGATGCGTAATAAAGCATGAAAGCGTAACAAAGAAACAAATTCAGTCTTGAATTTATAATATTAGTTAGGATTAGGATTCCTATTCATACACTGAGTTTTCTTTTCAAGTAAACTACTAAAATTGTACCTATACATATTATCAAAATTATTAAAATCTATCTTAAGTGTATTCATACAATTTATTAACATTTGCTTGGACGAAAATGTGCATTATATCAAAATGAATAAAGTTCGTTCGAGAGCAAAAAACTTAACCGTTATTAATGAAGAAAATGATTATTTTGTTTCAAAAACTTATATTTCTTAATTTAATTTACTTTTCTTTTTATTTTTCTTCTTTCTTTTTATTTAATTTTCTTCTTAATTATATTTACTTAATACATTCAAGATAAGTGTGTGTAAGTGCTCGAATGAATACAAACAACTTGGGATGGATAAAATCTCGAAACTATTATTTCGTGTAGTGTTAATAAAGACAAGCCGATAGACAGTCGTATCATATATAATTGTGTAATAAATTAAAGTAATAAACATCATAATAATAGTAACTTCTAACTTTGAAAGTGCACAACTCTTAAATATTGATATGAGGTTCGAGTGGATCAGGTGTTTTTGTTGAAAAGCAAAAACTTAAAACCGGTGAAGTAATGTCTAAACTATTTTGTTTAGCGCATTACCACTTAAGTTACTTTGTCGCGGTGAAGCTAAGTGATGTCATTAGACCCTCTCGATGTCCGAGAATAACCTTCATATTGCATCAACACTAACACTCAAGTATTAAACAAATAAATGCGAACTTGAAGAATGCTTAATCTTTGGAAAAATATTTTAACGATTGTATGGTACATTTTATTATAACATATCAAATGTTGTATACACACTAATGTATTGTTGAACATCAAGACAAGCGGAATCATTACGTGGAACGTTTCCATTCACTTTGAACAAATGAGTTACAGATTCCAGTAATCTCAGTCACTTAAAGCAAAAACAATGAACCATTATGAAATCTGTATGAACGCTACTATCTATTTTAAATTTTTCGAAATGATGATATGTATACATTGAAAATAAATAACTGTATTCTTAATGTTTTACATCTAGTTATAGTAAATTAAAATATATTTATTTATTTTTGAAGTTATACTTCTTTTGGCGCATTAGGGAAAAATGATGAGAGTAATTTTTTAAGATGCGCGCGCACACCAGCACGAACAACCGACACCCTGAAGTTATTACGATGCGCGCGCGCACCGTCACGAAAAAACGACACCCTGAAGTTATTACGAGACGCACGCGCGCGCGCGCACCGTCACGAAAAACCGACATCCTGAAGTTAGCTATAGTGAACATTTTGTTTCTTTGTATTAAAACTTTCAATGTATTAAATATCTTTTTTCTAATGTTAGTGTCGTTTTTTCTACAAACGTAGAATAAGGATTTTTATCTTGTTACGCCAAAGAAGTATAACTTCTAACGCGTGTACATAAGTACACACACACTTTTTTTATAAGATATGTAGTTAGATGAAATACTAATAATACCACAAACAGAGCTTAGTAACATTACCCATATGTTATAAAAGTGAACTAAAATATAAATTCATGTCAATTTGAATAAAAGTAATTTATCTCACGGTTTTTATAAATTTATTTCAGAAATACATATAAAATATGCTTTTATGAATTATACGTGTGGCTCGAAGTGTAGTTTAAGAAACTTCAAGTGCTCTCGGCTCTAAACGCATTCCTGACGTCTCTGTCCACTTGACAAAGAGAATTGAAATCCACAAGCTTCTTGTTGGCAGTAAAACGGCTCACTGCGGCTTAGTGAAATCCAAACGCATAATATCCTCTCGACCGTAGATAGACAATATACAGTCTTTGTTGCAAAACGAATCATTCTTATTATATTGAGTAGACCGTCTTATTCTATGATATAAAAATAAATACTTTACAATATTATATAATATATTTGTTATTATTTCTATTAGTAACGTGTGTTTACTTAATAGGTAATAATTCAATTGTTTTCTAAAACAATAGCATGAGAACTTTTTTTTTCATATTTTGCTAATAATATCACAGTGTATAAGTAAATATTTGATAGAATCACTCCGGTATCAGAGGACTACAAAAGTAGGTAGTCGGATTTCATTGTTAAAAATTATTGGAATATTCGATAAATTTTAATATATTTCTTCTCGATGTCATAATACTGGATTTCAGATGTATTGAAATTAAGAGTAGAGTTCGTTGTGTCAGAGATAATGAATATAATGTTAGTAAAATTAAGATTGTAGGTAAAATTAAAAATTCATAAATATTACAGATTACAAATCTGTATAAAATTCATGACAAACCAGTCTTTTTTTTACATTAATTTGAGGAGTTTCGATTTATGTTCACGGCCTCTTTATTGTTTTAAATATATTCAAACCATTTTATGACCTCGCATTTAGTTAAAAGACTAGGATGGGGCAAACAGCAATTCTGTTAAACGTACCTACTTAATTGAATGAAGCTCGACCGAACAAGTTTTGTAATAATCAAGGAGGTTACAATAGCTCACCAATCCCCTAATCTAATATCTGTCTTGTGTTGGTTATACCTTCTCGGTGACTATCATCGTACACGACTCTGTGTGGGTACACACACTGAATAGGGTTATCACGTGAAAGGCGAAACATCGAATAATAGAGGTAATAACAGAATAGCTCGACTGTTTCATCGTGAGATCACTACGTAAAGAGAACACGAGTAAGTCAACTTCATGATAATTGACGTCCAATGTCACAGGAACCGCGATTACGGAGATCGTGCGCGCAGTGAGAGCTGGCAGGGGTGCCGATTTCCCAGACTGGGGACACATTGACACTCGACAGCTGCGTCCGGTACCTGTAAAGATTCTACAGACTACATACTTATAAATAACTTTTTTAAAGATTTTATACTTTAAAATGTGTTACCTGTGTAACCTGTGTTGTGCTACCTTTTCTTGCACAGTTTTATTTTTTATATTATAACAAACTGAATTGTTATGAAATAAGTACTTGTTGTATATCGTTTATATTATCGTTTGTAAGACACAACGTCATAAGCTAATTAAATATATTAATGATATTTAGTACAAGACTTTAATATATACTCAACTAGTTTTTCTCGTGGTTTCGCTAGCGTTAATGTGGATTTGATCTATCCTTCAGGAACAGTACTTTTTTTTGGCTAAAAAGTACCCTATGTCCTTATTATACCCTTGACCACGTGTATCATTATGATCTCTTCAGTAATCAAGGTGCGAAAATGTAACAAATAAAATAACATTCGCATTTATAATATTAGTAAGGAATGTTCAAAACGATTTTAGTATAGAAGTGACTATTCCATAGTTTCGGATCCTATATTAAGCTCGAACTATGGTTGAATGAAATAATTGTAATAAAACTATAGTTTTGTGTTACGATATTCTGCAAGGTCTGACGTAGTCAAGCGACTAGGCTACCATTTTTAAATTGCAAATGTGTTACAAAGAATAGACAGGTATGTCACGGCATCTACACTTGAGAACCAGTCCTCATGTAAGCTTAACGCGTTAATACCTAAAGTTACATCGTCCACCTACCATTGAGATTATGGTCGAATACTAAACCAATTCAATAATAAAAAATAAAAGACAATACAGAACAATTAAAAAACATATATTCAGAATATAAAATGTTTACAGACACATTCACAAAATGCCTTCATGTTATTTGCACAACTTTTCTAATTTATTATACGAGTAAATTGTTTTCGCTGCCAATATTACGTTTCTACTTCATTTAATATACAGAATTAGAAATGTCGCTAAGGTAGATCTTCTAAAAGAAAGAAGAATAAATTATGATAAAACTATAAATTACGGTAGAACATTCTCTAACATTCATTTGTCTAGGTACAAACATTAATTTAAAAATCTGTCGCCAACTACGTATCAGCGTAATCCAGCAACTTTGCGAGTTGTACATATCTTTTAGACTTAGAATATCCCACGGCTGATTGTTTAAGACTCTGGTCTCAAAATGGCGGATAATGATTTTAGATGTCTAGTCATTTTTTTTTTAAATTATAACTTTACGTTACATAATTTATTATAGTTCAAGTTTAACGAATTTTGTAATAAATACGGTATATTTTTTAAACTTATGGTGGCAACATTCTGTGACGAGTGCATCGTAAGGTCTATGTTCGTTTGTATGGAGCTTAAACCCTTATGGTATTAGACAGTCCAAGTTCCATGAAGTTAATAAAATTAACTTTAGTACGTTAATTTTTTTAAATTTTTAAACACTTTTAAACCAAAAATTTAAAAGTACTTTCATGTATTTACGAGATACTTCGTACAATTATTATAAAAATATTCATCTCATAACACTTATCATTTATGTAATGGTATATAATAATTAGGGTCCATCTCACAATTATATATCAATTAATTATATGTCCAAATATGAAATGACTAATTTCTTACATTTTCAATATTAAATTATAAGTAGAAGATAATGGCAAAAATGATAAAATATTAAATTATAATAAAAAAAACGTCACATCAACTTTTGGTATAACAAAGATCGTGACATCTATTTACATAATAGACTAGAGTGGGTGTCGTTTATTAAATGTTAGGGCAGTACCCTTTATTATTTAAAATGTTAGAATGTCATGTAGATATTAATAGAGTTAAAAAATCACTGACTTGCTCGTTGAACATAAATCTTTAGTATAATCAATTTTTAAAGACGTCATCATGGAGTCGAATCATTTTAAATATACAAATCATGATTTAAAATGATTTATTACTTTTACAAATATAATGCAGTACTTAAAAGTATTTTTTTACATTATCATAATTATTCATAGAGCCGTCGTAAAACAAATGTCATAGCCAGCTACAATTTTCGGCAATGGTATTATTGAATTTCATCATTATTATAGAAAATATTCGATACATTAAAATTAAACGGGTTGACTAAAAACGGTTATAGAGTTAATCTATATGCCATAGAAGTGGGAGCGAGAGGTATACCAGCAAAATCTCTCTAAAGCCTGCTCAAAGACCTCGGTCTATCCAGAACTGCAATAAGTTCTATACTAGAACGAGCCTCTAAAGCTGCATTAGCAAGTTCATACCAGATTTGGATAGGCAGGGAGAGAAGCACGAGTAGTTAAGGAGAGTGTTAATGTACATTCGAAAGGGGCCCCTTAAACCTACACCCGTGTCACAAGTCTCGAGAACTACTCGGAGCTTCTCTCGTTGCCACGCGATGGAACCGGCACCCGCACGGTGAATCCATGGTATGCCAAGTAGTACGTCTCTCTAATTTTCTTATACTCTATATAATGTCAGACATTGGTATTTTATCTGGGTTAACTGTGATTTACATTCTATGTTTTGATTTTTTTTTGTTTAATAGATTACTTTATGGAACGAAGTCTGAATAGTAAAAATTGTTAAATTAATATCATACCATTCTGTACGAGTAAATTTTCCACAGGTCTGCCTCTTTGCAACAGAAGATATGGGAGTTAGCTCTCTGCGTATTTACGATTTCAAACATCTATTAATATACTAATATCCATGTATTTCATCGACTATCATTTGATAATCCCTATTTTACCGTCAGCGAACAGTTGTACTAGTTAAATTGAACTTAATAAATGTATATAAATTATAATTTTAGGAAATAAAGAAAGTTGGTTTAATGTATAAAGTGTTCCATTAGCTATACTACAAATATAAAATTATAAAATATGCATAAAAAAATTGATCCATAATAATAAAAGTTGAAAATCAATTCTATCTACATTTAACAATTCCATTACAGAATCGCAAAAAACATATCATTAAGTAAAATAAATGAAAAGCCCTTTTATATTCAGAAAATAAAAATAGCCTGACTTATTTCACTCTAACTCTTATAAATACACACATGTTTGGAGAAAATATAAAATAATTTTGGTAGGAATGGGTTCAGTATATTGGCCTTATATCACCACTCACTTGATAAAATTGGATTATTGCCAGTCGTAACATAGTATAAGAGGTAAGGCTGTAAATATTGTTTATTTAGAATAGACGACATCATGTGACAATTATTGTTAAGCTATACTTGCAAAATATTAAAAGGAAAGCTATTATTTGAGATGTTTTAAGTTATTATACGTACCTATATACGCTCAACAAAATTTTGTAAACACTTTATTTAATTATCTATACGTTTATAATTGAATTTGAATAGGATTACATTAAAATTGTTTGATTGAAAA
>AP028427.1:14523958-14631043 GCA_036509395.1 Antheraea yamamai | reverse complement strand
TACCTTGACAAATTATACCTAAACCTTCGTCAGTAATCACTATATCTGCTGGTAAACACCACATGAAAATCCGTTCAGTAGTTTTTGAGTTTATCGCGTACAGACAGACAGATGTGGCAGAGTGTTAAAACCTCTATTATCTGGAGGTGGTCAGTGAGGTTGTCATTTTATATAATAAAATGACATGTATTTAAATTTGTTTTAAATATTAGTATGTCACTCTTGAAATGTCTTCTGAGCTTGTTTTTACAAGATTATTTTAAAATATAAGTTCTTTCTGTATTGATATTATTATATTACTAATATTACTTTTTCACAGAGGACTTTGTTTTATAATATGTGGTGATGTTTATTGGAATACATGTTGGTTCTATGACCATGTCAATATTTTCTATATAATCAATTAGTAATAATAAAATTAGAATTAAGTAACAGTGTATGTGCATCTTTATATTATCGTCATTGTTGTTATATAAAATATTTTTTTGTAAATTTATCGTATACAGTCGCGACAATTTTCTGATCAAATTATAGTTTGTGCTAACTCACCTCATCTTATTACCTTAACGAGGATTACCACCGACGTGACAAGCTTGGAGACAAGTGACGAGACCAATTTAATTACTTCATTAACACGCCATCAGGATACGTCAAAGTCGGTTTATATTTATACTTTACGATAGTTAGTAGTAGACTATACGATAGTTTAAAATATTAGGACAAAACAGACGACTCGACTTATAAAGCTATAAATAAACCAATATCAAATGTAAAGAAAACATGAACAAAAATGTGTTAGTAACGTGAATACAGACACCGATAAGTGGTTATAGTCGATTTTATTACAGCGGAACACATCGCTCCTAGGAGTTCGAAAAGTTCAATATTGACTCACAAAATTGCTTCAAGTCGGTGCAGCTGATAATATAGGAGATCGTTATGAATTTCAACCTTAGAGCATCCTCGTAAGGATGAAATTGGTTGTTATACTTATTTAAGGGAAGGTGTTTGTTTGCTTAAGCACGCTGTATTTATTGGCACCTCAAAGCTTCCTTTCGGTGACACTGTGAGGGCGATCAGGATTTTCCTTTAAATTAAACTATATAATTCTGATCTTTTAATCTTTAATACTTACAAAAACATTTTAACGCATTGTTGATTAATCACGAATTAGCTCATGACGTGATTTCCTTCACAAATAGCGAAATCATAAATAACAACTGCTCAATTTCTGAACGAACGGTATTCGTGGCGTTGCACATTGTGTAAAAATCATTTTATAAAATTCTCTTGGGAATACATTTTATTAACTAAGAAATACATATATTCAATTCATATTATTATACTAGCTGTGCCCGCGACTTCGTCTGTAACAACAGTGACCAATAAAGTCATCTGAATGTATTAAGTCCATTTACATGTCTACTTTTCTCTTGTACTTACGTCGCGTCGTAATTAAAACTACAATAACTTTTGATAGAGTGAACCGATTTTAATGAAACAAACACTGAGTTACTCTCGAGGATATGCTTTACGATTTTCTTATGAACCCCGTACTTTAGCAGTGATGCGTGTTCATACAAACAGACAGACAGACAAATAGACAGACAGACATTTCTAATAGTGATTGCAATGTATTCTATTACTTATTCCTAGACACCTGCAACAATTTTTTCAGGAAAATCGAAAAGGTACAGACACGTTACATTCACATTCTTATTATATGTATAGATGACAATAACCAAAATAATAGCCGGTGGGTGACATGAGATAAATTTTCAGTAAATTGCTGGTCAACAATGTGTTAATCAATTATATGAACGTTTTCAATCCTATTATGCCAATATGCTGATTATACGGCAATGAGCATTACTACATTTGTTCAATAGCTCTGCTAATTAGGTGATTGTTCTCTAAAGCCTCTATGTGCGTACATGTATGGGTATGTTTGTTACATAGATTACTAAGGATAAACTACAATATCAGCAATATGTGCACTACAATTGTTATAGTTTAGAACATATAGTTTCTTCTAAAAGTATTATATACTTGTATTTAATACATACAACAAATTATCTCAACTCCAAATAAAAAATGTGTTTTAATAGATTGACCATCATTACATAGTATAAAACAAAGTCCCCTACCGCGTCTGTCTATCTGTCTGTTCGTGATAAACTCAAAAACTACGGAACGGATCTTTATGCGGTTTTCACCAGTGGATAAAGTGATTCACGAGGAACGTTTTGGTATATAATTTGTCCAGGATTTTTTTTATAATCAGGGCGGGACAACGTCTGCCGGGCCCGCTAGTTAAGAATAATTCAGATAACTTTGTTGCGAAATAACAAAGTTAGTCTGTTTTGATGGCTACTCGAGTGGCTAAAATTAATGGAAGGAAGTTCGATGAAACAACTGATACGGGTAAAACACTTTCGGCTACTTACATCATTAGCACAAAGCATGTTTATCCTTTATCATATTCCAATTTCCAGCGGCCCTCCTGTAAGCAATTAAAGCGATGATGAGTCAGTTGATAGCTTGTTCGAACACCACGTCCATCGATGTAGGTTCGAATCCTTATCACTGAGCCGGAGTTTTGGGTCAGGAAAAAAATCGTTACGAAATCATAGCATGGTGGTAGGGCTTTTTCTAAGTCCTGACTAACTATCACACTAAAGTTGAAAATGTATCCGCCGAGCAACTGTTGGTGAGTGCCGATAGCTGCACTTGAAAGCAGGACCACCCTTAGGTTTTTTTTTATATCATAGGAGGCAAACGAACAGGTGGAAATACACAAATAAATATTGACGTAAGTATATATACAAAATTTAAATTATTTACATATAATAGAATAAGAATTAACAATTTGACAAGTAACTAACCATGAATACCAACACCAGCATTACCGTGGGTGAAGCAGAGGATCCCAAAGATATCTATGTGAAAAACGACGCAACTCCAGACTTAAAAAGAAAATCGATTGAGGCTCAAAAGAATATAGCGGAAATTAGAGCAAAAGCGTTAGGGAAGCTCCAAGACGCCAAATCCCTGCTCGGGAAATCGGGAAACCTGAAGACTTCCATAAAGGATAGTGTGCTCAAAAATATGGGGCAACTTTATGGTATATTGATGGAGCAACTAAACAAGAAAGAAGAGCAGGAGGAGAGACTGAGGAAGATGATAATGGAGTCAGAAATAAACAAAATAAGGAGAGAAGATTTTAAAGTAATGGTTGAAGAAGCTATCGATAACTTGAGGAAGGAGATGAAGGAGTAATTGGATAAGAACATGAGGGAAACAAAGGAAAACATGGATAGAGTGACAGAAATGATGCAGGACACAATGCTAAAATAGAAAATCTGAAGAAGAGGGAAGAGACGGAATCAAATCCCTGGAGGGAGGCAGTCCAACAGCCGACCCGGAACAGAGTACCAAACACCTACTCCAGGCTCCCCAGCGCCTATGCACTCTATTGTCATATCATCGCTCGACGATAGGGACACGAGCGGTGATGTGATAGAGAAGGTGAGGAAGGCCGTTAATGCGGGAAAAACCGGGCTAAGAGCGGATAGAATACGCAAGGTTAAAGACCAGAAAGTCATGTTAGGATGTGTGGAGGAAGAAGATGTGAGGAGAACAACCGAGAGAATAAAAAAGTTAGCTCTGAAATTACACATAGAAACAGCTAGAAATAAAGATCCCTTGATAATTATTAACAATGTGTTCACGAGTCATAAAGACGAGGAAATATTAAAGTTCATAAAATATCAGAACGAGAACGTGCTACAGGACATTCCTAACGATGAGTACAGGGCCAAAATTAAATATAGAAGAAGATCCCGGAACCCCCACATTAACCATGTAGTGATCCAGGTGTCGCCCACTGTGTGGGGGAGACTTACAACTGCAGGAAAAATTTACATCGACCTGCAGAGGGTCACAGTATCCGACCAGTGGCCCCTCATACAGTGCACGCGGTGCCTGGAGTATGGACATGGAAAAAGGTGGTGCACAGGAACAGCTGATAAGTGCAGACACTGTGGGGAGGAACATCATAAGAACGACTGCCCAGTTTACAAAGAGGGCAAAGCTTCCAGTTGCAGAAATTGCACGATCAGCAAAGCCGAAAATCCAAATCACAATGCCTTTGATACAGCTTGCCCAACCAGGGCAAAATGGGATGCGATAGTGAGGCGCAGTGTGGCGTATTGCAGTGATAATGAGCAAGGAAAAAGCCTTTGACACTACTGATAAATGCGGCCACGAATTATCAGCAAACCAAAAAGTCAAGAGGAAAGATGATGGAAAGTGGAGAAGGATGTTGAAATTGCATTGGGCCAGAGCCCATTTTGGTAAACAAAAAAGAAAAGCGGAAGAAGTCAGAAATAGCGCATTACCCAAATTGAGAAGAGTAGTTGGCCGTTGACCTATTTTTCTTATTCAAAGAAAAATAGGACAAACATAGGTAACTCAAGGAAGAGGAAACGCGGAAACGGACAATCACGCTATAAGATAAGCTGAACCAAGTGGACTAGGACCCAAAATACAAAGCAGTTCTCTGGACCTGCCACAAATCCAAAGAATGAGAAGGGACGGAACGAGACGGACTTAAATGACCACCAACAAGGAAATGACAAGACATTGCGGGGTGGTAGGGTGTCTGTACCCGACTGGATTGCGACCACGTAACAGGGGGACACCCGCATAGAGACTTGGGGTGTGGTGGGTAGGGGAATAGAAGGGGGGGGGGGGGGTGCGGGTGGGGGGGGGGGGAGAAGGTTTAAACATCAAAACTCGGATAGACACTGACAAAGGAATATAGAACACAAAGAGGAACAGAAAACGGGAAATTACATATAATCACGGAAGGAAATGTTCTGTAGCAATGGAACCAACATAAAGGAACATCAGAAGGAGCAAATTATCAAAGGAAAAGAGTAGAAATAGGAAAAGACATTGCTGGACAAAACCCGGGTAAAGATAAAGTCTCAAAAATGTCTCTGCCCACCCACGACAGAGGTGTTCTGACGAGGGGTGGCAATCGCCGACCTCATACAAAAAAAAAAAAACGAACAGGTGGGTCACTTCATGTTAAGTGATCACCACCGTCCATAGACACTTGCAACGCCAGAAGAGTCACAAGTGCGTTGCTACCCTGTGTTTGGGGGAGGGGGGGGGGGAGAGTGGCTGATCCGGCGCTCTCACTGACCGAACGAAACGCAACAATGCAAGCACTGTTACTTCACGTCGGTTTTCTGCAAGAGGGTGGTACTACTCCGGTCGAGCCGACCCATTCATGCTGAAACCAGTAAAAGCTTCAGTGTGGCTCTACCACCTACAAAAACTAGACCATATCTTTATTTAATATCAGATGAGACTGACCAAACGCTAAAACCTATAGAGTGTTAAAAAAACTCAATACAAAGGTAATTAAATTTCTATTATATACTAGCTGTGCCCGCGACTCCCTCCGCGTGGAACCTAATGTAAGAAACAGAGACTAGAGTAATAAAATCATCTGAATATATTAAGTCAATTTACTTATCTGCTTATCTCTCGTATTTAAGTCGCGTCATCAATAGAATTACAATGCCTTTTGATAGAGTGAACTGATTTTATTGAAACCAAAACTAAATATTACTCGAGGATATGTTTTATAATTTTCTTGGTGATGTTTTATCGTGGACGTGGTTCTTAGGAGCGATGCGTTTTCAAAAAAAACAGACAGACAGATAGACAAACAGACAGACATATGTAAAAATGATTGAAATGTATTTTATTACTTATTCTTAGACTCCAGAATCAATTTTTTTTTACAAAAATCTAAAAAGTACAGACAAGTTACATTTACATTCTTATTATATCTATAGATAGATATTTATTATTATTAGTAATTTTATATGGACATGTAGAATGTTAATAAAGTAAAAAACCAAAAGAAATTAACACCATTTGCAAAAAATACCAACGAACAAACAGGAAATATATTTAAAAGGATAAGTTTTTACCAAGGTTTTTTTCTCAACCACTTTTTTCCGCGGCCTCAACCTACCGCCTTATAACTCAACCGAATCTTCGATTGCCGACAATGATATTGATGATTGATGATTGATGATATTATAAGTAAATTGATTGCCGATGTCTACTTGGAAGCCTGTTCTGAAAGTTCTAAATAAAATAAGTGTATTCGTAACTATCCATTTGTTGGATCGCCAGAGCTTAAAAAAATAAATGGTTTTAATGAATGGGTATAATAATTTAAATGGTTGATGGTCCATGTTTTAGACTCAGTATTTTTTGTTTTGTTGTGCGACATTTTCCTTTATTTGATTTTTTTGTCTTATAATGGTGCTACATCTGAAATTTAATGCAACATAGAAATAAGGGTGATGTATTCTTACGCAAAAAAGACCCTTCCTTGAAACACCCTTTCTGAAAGAAGATGTCTGTTACCTTTTTTGTGTATTTCATCTTAAGAATACCCAATTTAATTCTACAAAAGTTGTTGAACGTAATGTATTATTATGCATTAATATTCTGCATGGCAACAGATGGGTTCGGGCCTCTATACTAATGTATATCAAATAAATAACATGTACATTATATATACAGCTAAGAAATATTTAACCTGGAGAACTGTTTTCATAGACAATATATGCAATTTGACGGGTCTAGAACGCGTTAAGCACTTTGATTACTTAATGTTACGGCTTGGTCACGAGCTGACAGAGTCAGTCATTTTTTTCTGCGAAAGAATCAACGTGTGTGACCACGGTCTGTATAACCAGGCCGAATGTCGAGTACTTACTTAATGTAATAAGACCTTCTTAACGCATTATAAACCCGTCAAATCATATATCAAAACGTCTACACGAAAACCTTGGAATTTTCTAAGTGTACAAATTTAACGAGAATCCTGTTTCTATGTTTTTAATTAATCTCGGCGGCTTAAAGTAATCATAATAAGTATGACTAAGCTTTGAACACGTCATCGTAACAATACGTATAAAACTTTCACGGAACGAGTGAAACTTTTTTAAAGAGAAATTTAAGAAAATGATAATTTTGTATCTGTCTTAAGCCAACACTGATTATTAAGAAAAAAGTACTATAACATCAATATCACATAATATCATCCGTATCTGAATTTCAGCAGAACATGGAGTTTTCCTGAAAATTGTCAAATAAGCCCTTTACTTGCATTTTGGTCACGTTTCACGACGTTTTACGATGCGATATGGATTTAGTTCCCATTATATTATCTATACTATGAGCACAACTATTTATGTAATGATATATAAATTAAAGTAAATGGGTTATAATAATGAAGTCATATACGAAAATATTTTTCATAGTTATGCAAATATATATTATTTTAATTGCTTAGTTTAAATATGATACAAAATCGGTGTTCAAAACGTTAATCATATAATCAATTTCCAAAGTATATACACACTATTTTCCATGGATTTAAAGTTATGTTTTGATACACTGATAACTAAATACTGTTTGCTGTCAAATTAAACCTAAATTAAATTAGTAACACATTTTTTTAAAACTTCCACTCGACTTTGTTCGGTGTATGTACACTTTTTATTTTGTATTGTAACTCAAACTGATAATCATAATGTTTTTTTAATACAATCTAAATTCCACATTGGAATATCAAAATTATTCCAACGAACTTCATTTCTGTGTCGTTTGCACCATTACGGTTTTTTCTTGTTTGTTATTTGAAATCCAATGAAAGTTATTGAGTATTAAAAATTAAAAAAAAAAACGACGATATTTTTGTTACGTTGCCTACAAACAAGAATCGATGTGTAAAGTGTTTATCTAATTAATAAATTTCAATATTATTATACTATGTAAATGCAAAAGCATTTTACATACATATGATGTATAAACCGATGTAGCATACAGTAACAATACAATATTAAAGTTACTAGTATTTATAGAAAAGTGAAAGAGTTTCAAAAATAATATATAATTTATCCTCAGACATCACAAACATTTATTATTTGCGCTTGACACCGTTTTTTTATTTTAAATTTTAATCTGTATAAATAATATGCTTATAACTAACATTACAGTGGCCTTTGTTATTCGTCTACTATATATAAATTCAGAATTCTGAATCAACAACACGAGTAAAAGTTCCCGTTAAGTAATTAACAAAGTTTTGTACGCTTTAAAAACCAAGCTGAATTACGACTTGTGGAAAACTCGAAACTATTTCTGATTTCTCGTCGTAAAACGTTTGGCAAAGGGATTAAGTTTGATTTACAATATAAAATTTATTTCCATACTACAATTTCTGGAATAGCGAGCCTGTATTAAACTATTTGTGACCCGCGTCTTCTTCCGTGTGAAAACGATAATAACAAAACAAGCTTTGGGAGCTCAGTTATAAATAAGATAACAAAATACTTTATATTCCCCTATAAATTAGTTTATCGTCTTTTGAAACGGTTGATTTTTCATTAGCTTCTATATTAATGTAAATATTAGCAATATAACGAAATTGTAAGTTTCATTGCACAACGCCATCCTGTACCGCAGAAAAAAGATAAATTATACATACAACTATTCTTTATAATATTCCTTGAGAACCAATGAATTGATGAAATGTGGAAAAAATGTGTTTGGAAACATCTTAATATATATATTTCTTGTGTGCGTGTGTATGTGACTGAACTCCTCCTAAACGACTGGACCGATTTTGATGAAATTTTTTGTGTGTGTTCGTGGAGATTCGAGAATGGTTTAGATTCACAATTGGACCCGGCAGGTGGCGCTGCGATCGACTTTTAGGATTTTTTTTGTTTTCAAGGCAGGACAACGTCCGCCCGGTCCGCTAGTAATTATGTATAAAGGCACAACAACGATAACTACCTTGTTTGATACTATTAACCCCTTTGTAAGTGACACAAAAATATATACTTACATCATTAACTTTTTATAAATTATACGATTATAGGAGAGGTGAAGGTCCAATTTATTGACAGTCGTTATTATTTATCTATATGTGTGTTAATAATCTATGATCTTTGAGTGATACTTAATCTCGAGGTTCTAGTGCCGTAGTGGCCGTCAAAGTTCAGTTTTATTGTGTATACTAAGGCAACAAGGCGGTGCGTAGGCCCACGGGGTCGACGCCCGAGGGGCGAGAGGAGGCAGTCTACGCCAGAGTTGCTTTGCACTTCCGCCTCGCTGCACTCATTTCCGCATAAACAGTACCTGCCTCGCTGTATCAAGATGTATTCCTGTTGATGATGACACGGCATACGAAAGTCATGTTTATTTATGCGGAATACATTTCTACGAACTAACGACTAACCGATAAACTGAAATCTATTATTGCAAATATTTCATTCTCAATCAATATATGAGAAGAAGTAACAAACTTTGTTTAACCAACTAATCAGAAAAAGTAGTTCTACTTAAGGGGAGAAACGCAATTTGAAGTTCCTCTTAAAAGTTTCGAAAGCGTAGGAGTGTGAGAGAAATAAAACAAAGGCAGGCACGCGCCCGCCGCGCCACTCATGCTGAGTGCTCTGCTTTGTGGTAGGCTGGGCGATACAATGCAATACGCAATACATACGTTATACTGATATATAAAACATGCAAGCAAGTCGCAAGTTTATTATGCCGAAATAGGTTTATAAATACAACGTACGAGCGAAACGCGGAAGCTGTATGTAACAATATCGTGACTCATCTATGTTTATAAGCTATGATCCGTACGTTTAGAACATAATATCAAAAAATTTAATACATATTCATCCGATCCATTAAAATGAAATACATAAATATTTTTTTCTTTTAATGTTAAGTTTGAATCAGACTTGTAAATTGAATTCGTAGATTTTCATCTGGTATAAGAAACTCTACTCGATTGTTGGCCGTCGAGTTCGAACGTGCAGCCGAGATCATTAGCGAGGTGAACACTAATGAACCTCTCGATTGAGGACTGAGATCATCTGAGGAGACAAGACGTAGGTACATGAATATAAAAGTGACATCATGATTTGTTTTTGACAAGATCTGATATTAAAAATAAAGATGTTTCGGTTCTTTGCTGGTTAAAAATAATACTTGCAAATGAAATACTTAAGCAAATATATTTAAATTAAAAATAGATATCAAGAACACTTATCATTATTTTTTGTTATTATTAACCCTTATGGGTTCAAGCGTGCCTTTCAAACATTACTAACATAAATGAATATTACAATCAAAATTATACTATTTCGGAAATGAATACAAACTGTTTTTGTATGATTCTAATATTATTATTCACACACCATTGTAGCATTTAAAGTCTGAAACATAAAGATAAATGAATGAGAACAACGGTAGACATGTACGACAGTCCTTTCATGAAGCACTGGATATCGGTTGTTATATAATAGTGTGATGTTCTTCTTTTCATCCTATTTCATATTCATATAACTTTGTATAAAACACATGTTAATATAGTTACTTAATTTTAATTGTATTTTTAAACCTACTACCAAGTTATGTATTAGTATAATCTGTTTTTGTGGACCCTTGTTGTCCTATAAATAAATAAATAATAATAAAAACTTGCTTTGGTCAGAATACGACCGAAGCAAGTTGGAGTTGCCGGTTGATATTCACAATTAAAGTAAAAGGTAAGATGTGTTTTATTATTATTAATATACTCTAATGATATTAATTTTATTGATAGTATACTGTAGGGTAACAATTTCGTAGATAGAAAGGTTCTTAAAGAGCATCATAGAGCATACGATGAGAGCTTATCGAGAGATAGACCGAGAGCGCTCACTTTTGAAAAGGGTTGCTTTGTGCGTTCCGCTAGAACCACTTCTCAGCACAGAAGACGTGCCGCTGTAAAGGAACGCTACCCATACGAGATGAACAATTTAAACTTATAATGTAAAGCACCTTTTATATAGATTTCCATTTTATCAAAACATTTCATTGGTTAAAGAATAATTTTTTATTGAGCTAACTTAAATTTATCTTTACCACCATCGATTGATCTGTAAATCACTAACAACATCGTTACAACCGTGTACCTACATTGAACAAATCCTATCCAATATTATAATTGCGGATGTGACTTTTCTGTTTATTTATTTGTTACGATTTCACGCCTTGTGAATAGCATGAAATTTGTCATACACATTATTATGAGTACAAAAGAGGACACAAGGTACATTCCATCCAGAAAATATGTAGTGATCCCGAGTTATAAGTCAAATTTACATTAACACGAATGAAGCCGCGGGAAAAGCTAGTCTAAATGTAGTACATAAGAAAATAATGGAAATAAATGACGTTCAGTATTTGATTACAATTTTATCACTAGCTAGCATTTGGTCGCGGCTTCCTTCTTCTCCCGTTAGATGTAGATTTGATCTATCCTTCGGGAACACTACATTGCTTTTCTGGAGGAAATATGTCCTGTTCTTTACTCTTTCTCCTAACTCACTTTCGCCTTTATAATATTAAGTATAAACAAAAGATAAATAAGTTATAATTTTTTGTAACTTATTACATCTATTTATCTCGTGTCTAAATAATAATTTATGTAGACAATCGCATTACACGTGTACTAAGTCAAAGTAGACATTGATTCTGCATGAAATTATATTTTTTGTTAAGGTTTTAAACTATAAATTGTATTTAGCGTCAATTAATGCAATTCATGTGGTAAGATTATTAGTTAACGGTGAAGTTCCAAGTTAACCATTTTCATGCTTAATAAAAGAATTTATTACCTAATCCATGCTGATTTATTTCGTGAACCACTAGCTACTACCATATATACCAGCATTCACGATTATATAAAACAAATGAACAACAAATTTTTTTTTTCTCGAACTGATTACGCTATTGACCTAGCAATGTCTTAACAGCTTCACGGGACTACTAAGGCGAGCGCTTAAGGCAATCAGCTGATTTTATTTGACAACTAGTTCAAGGGTGCACGGCACACCTCGGCTTGGGCTGTTGTCTGACTCATGCAATTCGCGACCTTTGCGTGGGGAAATCGCTTATGGATACACCACCCTCCCGGGGGAGAGGGTGGGTTATGTCCGACTCGCACGGACTAAAACCCCACGGTGTACGTCTTCCTCTATAGTTGGGGCGGCACGAGATCTCTATAGACTTCATCGTGCCGCCCTAGCGGTTAGCCCAGCAGCAGAAGCGCCGCCGCCGGGCCCCGTCTTGTTAGAAGACAGCCGTGTACACACCGGCCGTCTCCTCCGTCCGTCGGACCTGTGCAATTCGCGACCAATCTGAGCTAACCTTAGCTAAGCTACATATTTATACTTATATGAGTTATTGAAACATATATGTGTACCAAGCATACATACCTCAACAACTCTTATATGTATTTTGTGTCGGATATTTTTTTCTCAACTATTTCAGTTTGATAAGGAAAAAAATAAAACCCTTCCACTTTCACATGTAAGCATGTGTGCGTGCACTTGTGTGGAGGTGATATGTATAATGTTGTTGCAGTGATGTAAGATTTTGTGTCACTGTATCGCGCGAGCAGCGTACTCAAGGGCTCCACGCTAAGGGAACCTCGGACCTAGGCTTGAGCCGCTGCCGAGCGGGGCCAAGTCTGGTGTGCGGGAGCGAAATTTGCCCCCAGACCACGGCGGCGTGATCTGTGGTGACGCAAGCGTGAGCGTGAACACGCTCTGTTTGGAGAAATAGGCTGGTACTGATCGTTCGCTGCCGTTATATCATCGGGACACAAAAAATTAAAGATTATCTTTTAATTAGATTTTAATGGTCTTGTTTAAGAAACGATCCTCAGTTTAGAACAGTTATGTGACGCTCATAAAGAAAGCGAACCTTGTAAATTAAACTGTATCTAGAACCACCTCCCTTACTACTTGTTACGTTGACTTATTCATAGTACCAAACCGACTAGAAAGCCATCGCGGAAATTGCACGGTTGCAAATTGGGTTCACCCGACTACAGTCACTGGGGCTTTTACATGTATATTTTATTCATGCGTACTAATAGGACCCGCCCACGTAATTTCAGTAAAATATTATGAGAAAAGTATTCCATTCCATTTTGTTAACGGTTTGACTCATCATATGTTGAAAGGTTTTAAATTTAAAACATTTATGTAGTATGCGTAAGCGTCTGCATTCTAAGGACCTTTAAAGTAATTGCTGGATAGCTAGACTAGAAAATTGTTATTTTTATCTAAATGCATTTCTATAATATTATACATCAGATTGCTACGTCGTAAACTATTAAATCAACTAAAAATTTGACTCGATATTTCTTGGTATATATAATCATGGCTTTTTTTGTGGGAGCACGTGGGGTCACGAAAAAGGCAAATATCGAAAGAGTGCCATAAAAACTGAAAAATAGTAACCTTTACAAAAAAATTTAGATTTTTTTAATAGGTCAAAGTTATCCAAATACAAAATGTAATCTACCTTTCCTGAATAGTTACCGCGTCGCACAGTGGTTTGTCTCCGTAGTAGAGGTCAGACGTAGACCACTAAGAATATTAAAGTCGTATATGTATGAAAATTTTAACGCTATTTAATTTCTCTAATAAAAAGCAATAGAAATACATAAAGGCACTTTTTAGATTGGACTTATAGTTCAAGAATAAATTGAATAAAAGAGTTTTCAATGTATCGGAAGCAACCTAACACTACCAATATCTCGTGATTTTTGTTAGTTTTTGGTTTGGTTTGGTTGGTTGAGTAAGGGTCCCACTTTACAAAAATTATGGACTTACAACTTACGAAAATTATCTTGCCCCAAAAAATAAGTGACAAAAAAGGCCTGTATATAACTATTCATAGTTATATAGCAATTCTAAAAACAAACCTTTGGTTTTCAGAGGGTGTGACGATGTACAGCGCTCTTTGGAACTGCTGGATCAGGTTTTGAGCGAGTACGACGAAAGCGAGCCTCGATCGCTGGAGGCGCGCGCGGTAGAAAACCCAGGAACTCCTGCAACCCCTGCTACACCTGCCACGGATGACGATTCGCCCCTCGCAGGCCACACTTCTGAAGACGATGGATACATGAGTATGAACGGAAGGAGGTGAGGGATAGTTTCTTCTTGTGTCTAAACCAAACCGACAATTTTTAAATTAAAAAACCCTTTATTCAAATTATACTAAAGCTATCTCCAAAGATTATCACCACCAACTATTCGTCCTATTTTTCTACACTGCATGCTTTGACCAAAAAACCTATCAATCATTTAAAAATTTTTAGCATACGTAAGATAGAATATTGATCAAATTTTTAGTGAGCTATTGTTATCATTAAAGGTATTTGATTTCAGAGCGAAGTTCGCGTTGGGTTTCCGTCCGACTGAGGAGCGGGAGGAACTTTCACCACCAGACCCACCGTCACCGCGTTCACCACCACCGCCCGAGGAGGCACAACGAATTATATCAAATCTATTACCAAAGTAAGTAAACTCTATTGTCTCAAGATAGCTTTTAACCACAATACCGCCTGTTGTTACGTAACTATATGTTAGAGAATAATACCATATCATAGAAAAGGAACAAGGTTTTGAGAGAAACTGTAAACATTAAATAAAAAGTATGATAAGTTCATGTTATGTATCCATTTATTTAACTAGATGCTCGGGATCATTCTACAGATTGAAACTGAGCCACTAATCGCGGTGTTCGAACTAACTACAAGCACTCTATGATCATCGTTTCAGTAATATATTCGCCTCATATTAATATATATTATGTACTTATATACTACTTATGTATGTATTACATGCTGTTTTGGACCGTACATTTAAGTTAATAGTTAAAACTGTAATTATTCCAAATATAATAAAATTGTAAAATAAAGTAAATTTTCAAAAAAAAAGTATTAACCGACTTCAATATCAATCAAAAACCCATAAGGCACTAAAAAGCGGAAACTAAATAGTTTATCAAATTAACCAAATTAAATAAAACATATGAATATGTGTGCTACCTAGAGATGTACTGGAAGCCAGTGCGAACCGAAATTTCAAATTGGTCCAGGTAGAAATGTATTACACAGACGCGAGAGTGGACTTAAACTTTGTACCTATGTAGATGATATGATTTTCGGTTCGCACCGACCTCCAATACATCTCTAGGTAGCACACATATTCATATGTTTTATTTAATTTGGTTAATTTGATAAACTATTTATTTTCCGCTTTTTAGTGCCTTATGGGTTTTTGATTGATATTGAAGTCGGTTAATACTTTTTTTTGAAAATTTACTTTATTTTTATATGATTATTTGTTTTTAGGCGCTTAGTTAGCTTATTGCAGGGGAAGGCGCTAGAAACAATTTTTCGTTCATTTTAGTTTAACTCTACTGTCATTTCTTTTTCCTTAAGACAAATTTCAAGTAAAAATACAATCACTTAAATCGAATAAATATATAGTGAGTTGTAAATACATCCTACATATAGGGAGATATTGAGTGCTAAGGATAAACATGGAAAGTTTAAGTGTCAAGAAAATTTGAAACTACATTATAAAATGATGGGGGTAGCTTTCAAAGTTTAAAAATCACAGTAGTCTAATGTGAGGTCATTGAATCAATAGATTTTGTGTCGAACTGTGAAATGTCGATCTTAAATTACCCAGATTATTCTGGCGTATAGAGAATCTGTCAGTATTTGAATCATTTGATTTTAATTCATCAAAAAGTTCTTATTGTAGGCTCATTAAGGCCGATGAAATATCAATATGATGTTCGTTACTTTAGACATCGATGTATATTACTAAATGTCAAGGAATTTGGTATCCGTAGAATAGTTTATTTTAGGATAATTAGTCACACTTCAGAATGTGAAGGAAAACAACGTTAGAAAGCCCGTATATTTGATATACGCACTTACATCAACATTATGCGATGTTAGAACTTATGTAGTCTCGCAATTTTATTTTTAACTCATATAATTAGGATATGTAAACGTATTTTTGATATTTTTAATCTTCATCAAATTTTAAATTACATATAATTCATTCTTCATTCAAAACGGTGTAGTCATTTTTTAATCAAATCTATACACATAAAAGGCAAGCGAACTTTTCAAATCTATCAAATTCGTGATCATTTCTTTGTAGAATAACTATCAAGGAAGGAAGGATCTATCTATCTACTCAAACAGGGAAGATAATACATTTACAAACAGATTTATTAATGTAGGTATATCAAATAGGTTCCGTTTACACTAGAGACCATAAAAGGGTTTTAATAGGAATATTAACGTTACCAAGCCGGTGGTAGTTTAACTGAGTTAATAATATTAAATTATAAAGTCTATGTCTTGTTTAATTGATGAAATTGTAAAATTTTGTCGGCGTATAATAGAATTATCTATTTAATAATTCGAACTGTAATCGAAATCAATTTCGAAAAACAATCCTATACTAGACAGTTTAATAAGGGACCTATTACTAAACATTTCAGGGTATCTCCAGTAAAAACGATCGAGCAACGCACTCCTGAACAAAAATTGGATGCCGTCATTAATGTTAATGGGATAACCACAGCAACGCAAACAACCTTTGTAAGTATTTTGCTCGTTTTAAAAAACGAAATATTTAATGTAATACTGTAGTATGTATTTTAATAAAAGTGGTCAAATAAGAATCGTTCTTAGTTGAAATTTTGTTTCCCTTTTATGATGAAAAATTAAACTTTTTGTCAATCTAACATATATCTGGTAAATTAAGTTATAGTTCTTAACCTCTCAGCATTACTAATATCAATCATAATAACAACTATTTACCTTAATAGTAAAATTTTAGAATAAAGACGGCGTAAACCGTTACTGTATATACCCTTTATTAATTTCTTAGCATGTCTTTTTTTCAGCCGAAAACAAGGCATCAACGACCCTATGGCTGGGAAAAAGATAATGAAACTAATAACTTTCAATTGCAACGACCGCCAATACCTCCGTATAGATTCGCATCACTTCAGCATGGTGTCAGACCACCGCAATTAGAAGCAAGTCCAACGTGGCTGCCGCCGCGACATGGAGTGACGTCCACAAACCAAAAAAAGTCACCGAGCCTTGAAAACCCGCCATTGTTCCCATTTATGGGTTTCTCGAGCGAATTCAACGACAAACCTTACAATGAACATCCAGTCACTATATACCCTGGGCCCAACTTGCAATTTCATAGGCAATCCATCTCGCCTACTTATAATCTTCAAAAAATTTCACCATCAAATACAAGAAGTTCCGAGAGAAAGGGAAACGTTAAACGCGACAGCAGGTCTGATGGAGAAATGTTGTCACCTAAGGGTAAAATCCCTCCGCGAACTCTCGCCGGGTCTATGGAGAGACATAGAGAAGTGTGTAGAGGATCTTCGGAGGACGTGATGAGTAACAACAACAGGAGAAGTTCGAGTAAAAGTAACGAAGACGAGCACTTTTCGGACGATTCACTGGAGGAATCGTTCCCACCACCACCGCCGGTTGTTACCACGCCATCGAAACGTAATTCCATAGCTTGGGAAGTGTCACTTGATGGCGACGATCCTCTACTTACTCCAGGAAGTACAAAGGTATATTTTTTGAGTATTCATCTGAAAAATATATTTATATATATATATATATCCATTCATATCAAACTACTAGATGTATCGGCATAGGACTATAATTATTCTATGAGGAATTTTGCTTAGACGGTTGTAGGTTACTTATTGTTTAGCTGTATATTTTATTAAATTAATGACGATAACACCATCTAAGTGGCATGCTTAGGCGTCTCGTGTTACAGACAGTGCATGGCCAACAACCTAGCATTTCGGCTGAATCACGACCATCACCCACATGGTAATAAAACCAAGGTAGCCGAACCTGGGCTTAGGATGTTGCTTTGAATACAACAACACAAATAAAACTAAGTTGTTTCACACCGAGGACCGACATTTCGGTGGTTACCTTTGTTGTTAGGTTGTTGTAAAGCCCAGTATATTCACATTGCCTTGCTACTATAAAGTTAACAATAAATCATATGTAATTGTATACTACTGGCGGGTCATGACTTAAGTTTTTCAATCATTCAGTATATATCATTCTCGCGCGGAGCGTTGGTCCGTTCACATCTCTGAGTGTAATACGTAACTGTGTTCAGTAGTGTAGTATCTGCTGATTAAGGTATACGCTTTTATTATTAATACGTGATCGATTGATTAAATTATGCGGGGATGTCATCTATGTTTGACGTGATTTTTGTGACTTTATTATACCTACGGCCCCAAAATGGGCACCCTCGCATTTCCCGATATATATATTTTCTCCGTCTACACTTTTCTGTTTTAATTTCACAACGTAATTGTGTAAAATTCTTGATATTTTTATTTATATAGCTTTCAATTTTACTAAATAGCAAAAATTTCGATACGAACCTGTACTTTATGATGAGTGGTAAATGCAACTATGTCAGAAACGGAACAGGTTTATAACAGGTCTTTACCTATGACATTGCTGTTCTGCAGTACTGGCCATTTCAAATCAAAATAATTTTTGTTTGGCTAAGAATTCTAATTTCAAATTAATTTTATTTTAAAAACATGGAATTCTTGTTCCAAAAGTAGTCATTTGTTTATTGATTAGTGTTACATTTTCATCGCATTTCAATCTTTTTTGTCATCATGGATACGTTAAAAATTCGAGTAATTATGGAATATGAGTACCGTCGTGGCAGCAACGCGGCACAAGCGGCACGCAACATCAACGACGTTTACGAAGCTAACACTACAAACCAACGCACCACCTGTTATTGGTTTGCTCACTTCCGTTCTGGGAATTTCGACCTGAAAAATGAACCTCGCGGTCGTCCGAAGACTTTGGTCGACAATGACGGATTAAAGGCGATTGTGGAAGCTGATGATACACAATCAATAGATTCTGTTTGATAACCGCAAGCGCTGAGCAAGTTGGTTGGATCCTGGGCCAGCACCTAAACAATGCCCTAAACGAAAACTTACCCCTAGAAAAGTCATGGTCACTGTTTGGTGGTCTAGCGCCGGTGTGATTCATCACAGCTTCTTACCAAACGGAGTGAGCATTACTGCAGATGTGTACTATGAAGAACTGAACACAATGATGGAGAAGCTGGCACATCTCCAACCAGCATTGGTCAGTCGCTCGTTTCCGCTGCTCCTGCACGACAACGCGCGACCTCATACTCCACAACAGACGGTCTCCAAGCTGCAAGAACTGGGGTTGGAAGTTCTCCGTCATCCGCCCTACTCACCAGACCTTTCGCCTACAGACTACTACTTTTTCCAGAATTTGGATAACTCCTTGGCGGGAAAAAAATTCAATACCCGAGAGGCAGTACAAAATGCCTTTGAAGAATTTGTTGCCTCCCGTCCACCTGATTTCTTTAAGAAGGGCATCAATAAACTGCCACTGCGATGGCAAAGATGCATTGATTGCATGGATGATTACTTCGATTAATACAAATAAAAAATACATGAAAAAAATTCGTTTAAATTTGTTCATACAAAACGGCAATTTCATAGGTAAAGACCTAATATTATGCAGTTTGCTAAGTTGTAGGCAATGGATTTAATAAACACGATGAACGTTTTGATTCTTTAAAATTGAGTTTTGTAAATTGTTGCAGCTCCACTTGAAATTATTTGAAATTATTTCATCTTCGCCGCAGTTTTTCTAAATAATAAAATCGTCTCTACGCGTTGACCCTAACATTATTTGTTCAACATGTGAATCGCCAAAATAGGGATTGGCCCCAATGGTCGCGCTAATATTCTTCTTGTCGCAAAACGTAACCAATATAATCTGAGCTCAATTGTCCATATGTTTTCCGAAATTTTCATTATTTACAGTAAGAACATGTAACGAAACAAAATGGCAACTGATTGTCAGTCTGTCAATATTTTTGAAGATCTCCCTACTTTGTTCTATCTTACTTATTTGCTCACATTTTTATTTAAATCAAAACCAAATATTTCCGTATGGGAGGTATCTCCTGACACTTTCTTTCATACAAATCTTATCGTAACAAACATAACAAAATAGGTGTAGCCGTTTTGAAGTGATGCGCTTACATAATTTTTTTCTTTATTTAAATTTTAATTTGTTATTTCAAATACATGTATTTTCAATAATTCACGTCTCTGATAAAAGACTCAACGGTAATTCCTATGGAGGTCACGTAGGCCTTTGGATTGATTTAGATTGACATACTCATCAACGTATGTTCAAACGTCCTCCCACTGCTATTCGTCCTAAATCGTCCCACTGCAAGGCAAAGACCTCGCACTGAAAGAAGGCCGGAGCGAGCTATCCTATGACAAACTGATAATTTGCAATATTGTAAAAGGTTTCTTTTGCTTTTACATTGTACATTTATACAATTTAAACAATTCTAATTCTTTTGTTATTGTCCACGTTATTGCTAATTAAATAGAAATCAGTAAATCTACGTTAATTCTGAAAGAAGATGTTCATACATCTGTACTGAGGACAATTAAATATAAACGATAAATAAATATTATTTTTATTAAACAAGTCTTCATAATTACAGGTAATTGGTAGACGAAGACGGAAATCTGGAGATCAGTCTAATTCAAGTACAGCTTCTATACCTCAACGTGTAGAAGAAGATTGGGGTGAAGAGTACTGGCCACCACCGCCGCCGCATTGCGAACCACACGCTTCTCCCACATCTGACGGGGAACCCGATGGACGACGAGCGCAAGAACTTGCTTGTGGAACTTATATCATTCGAAAAGGCAAAACCCGAAAGCAACTGCCTAGTTTTAATAAGAATGCTATTAATAAGACACCCAATTCGAATAGCTTACTGCAAAATCACAATCTAAATAGAAGTTTGGATACCGATAAATCTATTGATGGATCGAGCATATCAATCAGTGGTTCCGGATCAGTGGGTTCTTACAATTCAAGGCCAAGTTCTGATCTCAGCTTACCGCAATCGCGCTACAGTATCGACTTAAACTCGAGATTGAGCCGTGAACTCAACACACCAAATTCAAGATACAGTATAGATCTTTGCACGCCTAATTCTAGATTGAGTAAGGAAATAACATCGCCAAAATCAAGACTCAGTTTAGATCTCAATAATGGTCAAGATAGGTACATAACTCAAGAATATTTCGGCCACAGTCCTAAGAGCAGGAAACCACCAATCGAAAAAAGTACACATTTACCCAAAAGTAACGTTGTTCAAAACAAACTTTCGCCACAGAACAGATTCTCAGATTTCAAAAAATATTCTTCTACGTTTGACAACATACAATCGTTGATAAAAGAAGGGAAAGTTGAGGAAGCTCCGACAACGGAGTGCAATGAGACTGTAAATGAACTGACGACTACAGCCCCGAATATGGTAAGAGTAGTTTCGTTGCCAAGTCTCGGTGTAGATGGTGAGGGCAACAGTGCCAGCCGTCAGGCACTTATTACCACTGTCGAAGAAGAAGAGGATCAAGAAAGCGCAGAACCGGACTCAAGTGGCGATACGTCACCTCTGCGTAAAATCGAAAATAATATTAGCGCTATTCTAAGCCGGGACCAAAAACATTTTACATCGTACCTACCGAAAGACTGGAATATGCATAAGGACGAGTACTGTGATGAAGAATCTACTGATTTAGTAGAGAGCAATTATCGTTATAGTTCTAGGGAGAGACAAAAGAGACATGATATTCAAAAGTCGTCAAGTCACAACGAGATACAAAACCAGCGTTCAATAGACAGGCGAGATCGAGCGCGCCGCTCAAACAGCATGCATAAATCGACAAGCGCAAAAGATGTTCCCGTAGGATTAAATAGGCAACCTTCATCCTCTGATTCGGCGGTGTCCAGCAGCGGAGATTTTCCACTAAATATTCAAATAGTTGAGCACTCTTACAGACACCCTCCGTTGCCTCCGTCGCCAAAACTAGGACACGAGATGGGACCTTTACCTCAGACCCCGGAGTCACCAAAGTTTCCTCCTCTACCGCCGTCACCAGTCGAAGAAGTTGAAGACGAGTACACAGAAATCATACAACCTACTGAGAAACGTCATTTGAAAAAATCAGACACTTTACCGATTCCCACAATGGAGTCGAAAAGAAGGTGTGTAC
Organism: Antheraea yamamai; assembly: GCA_036509395.1. Classification (NCBI taxonomy): domain Eukaryota; kingdom Metazoa; phylum Arthropoda; class Insecta; order Lepidoptera; family Saturniidae; genus Antheraea; species Antheraea yamamai. The sequence continues at coordinate 14,608,897 of AP028427.1, read as the reverse complement.
ATACCGTTTAAGTCATTAATAAATATTATTTTTATAAAATTTCCGGTAGTTGTGTCCGGTTGGATTGCAGGCATATAGGAGGTGTAGTATACCCTCGTACTGGCACACTTCGGTGGGTCGGATCATTAATCGGTGTATAGTAAAAAATCAAGCGGCCTGGTGGGGATATGTACTTGTCACGATTGTAATCACCATTCACATGGTGTTACCCGTCACAGTGGTTCTTATTTTAGTTCACATCATTTCGAGATCAGCCAGTATATGTCCAGCAACCGAGAGGCTTGTAGGCATAATTACGACCACTGCCAATGTATTATAGACCTTTCCGTGATCGCCGTTATTTTAGAATCGCTTAGTCGAATAGAATTGATTAATCTCACTTGCTATTAAATAACAGTGTGGTTTAAGATTAAGATCGACAGATATTCTACACGATGGTGATAGCTAGCCAGGCGAGCTTAGAAAAAGCTCTACCGTTATGTAAATTACTTATCATCAGATAAGCAAAAATAAAATCTAATAACGCCATGAATTTATTTTTTACCATTTACAGACCATCGGAACCTCCAGCCGTGCCTCCTCATCGTGACACGACGAACAGCCTCAAAACGCGGTCAATGGAGACCAGCTATAACAAAAACAGAAGGAACAGTAACTTCAAAAATGGATCCACAGATAGGAGGACACTACCAACAGGTAATGTAATATTCAAAATCTATTGAAATTAAAATCATATTTTTCAAAACTTAATTAGGCTATTACTACTTTACCGTTAGACATGGTGGTGTCCAGTTTTATTAAAATATTGTCGCACCCGTTAGGCAGAAGGTGATGTTGATACTTAGTGACTGAGAAATTGCGATCGATTGTTCTTTTTTATATAACAAATAAAAAATAATAATTTATAGATTACAGCAACATCACCGTCTAATAAATATAAATATATCTGAGAACTACCCAGATGACCTCGCAATCCAAAAAAAGAAATGGAATTTGGTCGAGCTGTTTAACAGAAGAAGAATTACAAACTCACACCGGAATTTTATATACTGGGTGTTAGGTTAGACGCCAGCAATATTTTTACAGAACAATCATTAGTCGTTTCTGGTTCTAAATCAATTAATAAAATAGGTGCTTTATATTTGACCTAATTACCACGGGAAAACCAAAACTGATTTTCACTCAACATGAGATGATTTACGCGAAAAGCGCGGTGTATCACCGCATTCAATGTGCGCGGGTTTCTATATGTTATGTCAATGGCGTCGCTCTTTTGCCGCGGTGTCCGATCCGCATCCCACACCTCGGCCCGCGCCCCGCTTCCCTTTGTTCAACCGTACGGCATTCCGACAATAAGCATAATGATTAACCTTGATAGGCACCCCTTCGGTTTTGTTCATTGAACCTAGGTATGTTTTTCTATATTTAAAAATATCGTTCCCATACTTTTAAAAGTTTTAGAGCAAACTTTAACTAAGGTTCTCGTTGTTGCTTATTACTTTTGATATTATTATTTTATATGTTAAATGTGACCATGAACAACCACACGATTAAAGATTCCTCTGATATAAAGGCTAATCATGCGCCCGATAGAATTCCCTTCGCATCATCTCAGGATATATCATATTAGCGAAAACATTTTCTTAGTGCTCATCCAAATTTTGTAATATCAAAACAAGATAATTAAATGCATGGTTAGGCTAATTTCATGACTTTGTATAGATATCGCCAAACTTCTAGTTCGCTCTAAGGTTGCTGCAAGTTGTTGCACAGTAAACAAAATATAAATAAAACGAATAAATATTTTTAATATACTGAAATAGGCATTATTTAATATGAATTGTACATATTTTTGACTACACCTACACAAAAATATGCATGTTGAAACTATAGAGCGAACTAGAAGTTTCACAAGACCTTATATGTCGTCTTTGATTGATTAATTAGTCAACAACCTCCATTTTGCAAAACAGCCTATCGGAATTGCATAATTTTTATATTTCCTACTTTATACTAAGTGACATCCAAGGCTTTATTCTCTTAAAATTACTATTGTTGTTTCATGATAAACATTTTATCTGGGTTAATTGTGGGCTATATTTTATTTTATCGTTGCTTCTTAACTCCAAGAAAACGCATAGATAATACTGTGAGCAAATCTTTTATCTGCCAGTAAAATACTCTTCAAATTTGGCTATGTAGGTTCAAAGTTAGGCCCAGGCACGCACTTCACCGATTTTTTATTTCTCTTTATATATGTAGGTGATCCCTTGCAACATTGCACTCTGGTTGAGCACGATAACTGTAATATTAACAAAACAACATTCCACGTAACTTAAAACTATATTTCCCACAAACGTACTACGAAACATTTGTAGGGATTAATAAGACGGACTCCTTTACTCTCATGTTAAATTAGCTGTTCCCGCGACTTCGTCCGCGTAGAATAACTACTTTGCGCTAACGCTAACACGCAGCAAAAATTCTCAAAAGGAAAAAAAAAACCTTTGAAACATTCATCATTGATGCTCCGCTCTTATATGGTCTTAGAGTGATGAAAATTAGCTGTTCGACATTGAAAGAATTTTTGAAATCAGACCAATAGTTCCTGAGATTAGCGCGTTCAACCAAACAAACAAACTCTTCGACGTTATAATATTAGGACCGATTAAACAAAAAAAACTCCTCAAACCACGCAAAGGTCCATTATATTTATTTAATTCTCTTAATGCTTGTTGTATTCTGATCTCAGATATCAATGCGAGCGGGGCTCGCCGACGAACAATTCAACGGCAGAATCGCGAAACGTCAGCGGGTCGGGGACCGTTGCAGACATCTGCCAGTCTCCCTGAAACCCCGGTATTCGCCCGCGGCTGTGACGTACCTCGTACACCGCCTAGGAACTCGACCGGGCCACCCAGAAACAACACTATGAACTCTATACAGTCTATAGGTTAGTTTAGTAACAACTCTAACTCATTTTTTAACTAACTGTACCTGCGGCTCCGTATGCATTTATATCAAAGTAAATCTTTTCACAAACTAAACCTCGAAACCGATTGCAATAAAATTTACCAGGTAATCTAAGTTGGGGTTCCATCTGAAGAAGGACACATAAGCAACTTGCCCGTAAAATCTGTAGATCAAGTCAGAAGTAACTAATCTAGATGTTTATTAACATTAAATTACAACGTGACGATTTTTACCGGGGCCCCACCCAGTGAATTTGCCACGGGCTGCGGATGGTACAGTACGCCAAACAATGTTGCAAGCGGTCACTAGTTTACAATAGACTGGTACGGATGTTATGTGTTTGTGTGGCCTACTATGGCTGTAGATTTTATATTTCTTTCTTTGTTCATCCCTTTTTCTCATTATTTGGGGTCGGTTCTCCTCACATTTTTGCACCAATAATATGTCTTGGGTTGTCGATTCTTACAACTGGGCTTTCTTGAGGTCTTTCGCGATATTTGACCACCATGTCGAAGGTGTGCGGCGTCTATCTCTTTTGTGTTCGGGCAGGTTCGAAGCTAATTCGACCACATGACCCTCCTTACATCTTTTTTACATGCCCATACAATCTGAGGCGGTTTTCGGTCATTTTGTCAACGATTGGTGCGACTTTAAAGTTCCAATGTACAATGTTCCAATGTATATAGGGTATTTTATCGAGTTGAGTGACATTTCCAGCCTACCTCAGCATCTTCATTTCATTGACGTGTCCTTTTTGATGTAGATATTATATTTGTATTAAAAAAATTAACAGGGAGCAGTGCAACTTTGGGTGGGTATGGCAGAGGATCTATTATGGGGGCTGCGTCAGGCGTTTGCACTGGCGCCGATCTACTTCGGCTCGGTGGTCCACCACGTGGCTGGTATCCTCGTCAGCGCCATCGGTCAGTACTCTAATACTTAAGTGTTAAAACAGTCGTTTAAATGGGAACATAAGGAATTATACTACTAAAAAATGTTTTAAAGCACATTGTGTAATTATGAAAAGCCATTTTTGTCATAAATGATGTGTTCTTTACGATGATATTGTGAGCAAACTACAGTATTTAAAGTTTGGTATTTTAATTCCCACTTGGTTAGCTACAACTGTCGAGATAGAATCTTCTCAACAAGCACCTATACGTGTATTACAGCAACTACCCTTAAAATCCGATAAGTGCAGACTTAGCATGTCACTATCTTGAGTCACATCGTTACTAATATCAGATGAGATTATGACCAAAGTGTTAAATAAATCGAACAGTTCGAAAACCATTTATCTTCTTTTTCAAAATTTCCGTCTAATAATATTCTTCTTCAGTCTATTATAGTACTTCATTATACTCTAAAATATTATGAGTGTATTTAGATATATAACAATAGATTTTATGTTATATTTTTTTATATAGTTATATAGTTTATGTTAGTACTTGGTTTGAAAATGTGTTTAATGTGTGAAATCTATTTTATTTTGATGTTCTTATTATCATTACATAATATAAAACGAAGTCCCCTACCGCGTCTGTCTGTTCGCGATAAACTCAAAAACTACTGATCGGATTTTCATGCGGGTTTCACCAGTAGATAGATTAATCCACAAGAAAGGGTTTCGTATATAATTTGTTAATGATTTTTTTATAGTCAGGGCGGGACAACGTCTGCCGGGCCCGCTAGTATGTAAATAAATTAATATTCCAATGCTACAAATGCCATACTTATACGTAAAATTAAAAGTGAAAATCATCATTCTGTATTATCTTCCTTAAAATCATCATTCATATCTCTAACCAATCCTGCTATTAAGAATGTTTGCTGTCAAGATTTATCTAACTTATTTTTACACAAATAACTTACTAATCGTTTGCTTCATCATTAATCGCTTTAACTCGAATAATGCTTGATGGCAGGCCGGCTTCAACTGAACATTTGGACAGACTAACTGCGTCTAAAGCGGCGGCGGAGCATCCCGCCCCTTGGGAAGGTTCTGGAACTCGAAAACCGCTCACATTACCTCCAAACCTGACCCCCAAATTCTTCCAGAAGTCACCGAGAGAAGCACTGCGCAGGGTAACGAGCTTACTAATACGAAAAGGTGAGCGCCTTTATATCAATAAAAATAATACATTTTATTGCATACTATAGGAGAAATATTAATAATAATCAACACATCCCATACTCTGTATGTATAATGAAAGGGCTAGGGATATATTTTAACTTTATTAGACATAACCCATATATAATATATATTACTTGTACATAAATATAACACGTTCTATCTTAGTGATGTTAAATCATGGTCATGTATCGTTCATTAGTTTGTTTATCATAATATCTATGTGTATAGAAAATAGAATTTGTTAAATGTTGAACATAAATAACACATATTAACTAAATGCAATAATTATAAAACATCTTATCAATTTACAAGCTGACCCGTGCAACTTCGTCTGCACCAAAACGGTTATTGCCGGCTTTAATTGTATTTTTTTTTTTTTTTTTTTTTTTTTTTTTTTTTTATTGTAGCTCGGCAATTTGACTGTACTGTGCCTGATGGTAAGCACAGTACAATCCAAAGACAATGGCGACCACCGAAAGACATACTATCCATCGTCGGTCGCCGCTGTCATGCCGGCCTGAAAGCGACCCAGTCAGGGACAGTCCCCCCCCAGTTGCTGGATATACACCGGCTGATCCCGGAACGCGACACGCCCAAACGTGCCACTATGGCGGGTGTTCCACCTGGTGTACGGTGGTCGCGATCCAGTCGGGTACAGACACCCTACCACCCCGCAAAATAAAATGCAGAAAATCTTAAAATACTTAAGACCCGATTGCAGCGACACTTACCGTTTCTAATTGTGAATCCAAACTATTGACGAACTCACTCAAACATACGCAGTTGGTATGTGAGGAATATTTTTTTAAATAAGCCTAGAACCCGTTTGCAGCATCACGTACCGGGTCCAACTAAGATAAAAACTAACATATATTGCTGATAAATGTCTTCCCGGTACACCTTGTTGTTCACTATTTGCGTATTTACTGTTTATATTTCGCATTAGCTTCAGACTACATTCATTAATTAACATACTGTAAAAACTAATCTTTATGTCCATTAAATTTCCATTTTGATTTAGTTGTTTGTTTTATAAGAATTTGTAAATTATACGTGATATCTGCATCCCAATTTAGTCTTGCCAAGTTTACTTTACTTTTGACATATAAACCACCTTTGTGGCTGACATATTAAACTTAGATATATGGTGTCGCGGACTTTTGTGTAAGAGTAATGAATATTTTTGGTATAGACATTATTCTTATATTTCAAACCGTTCAAGCAGCGTACGCCATTTTATAGAATTTTTGGCGATTTCAATTACATTGAACTGTTTGTGAGCGGTAAAAGAATTTTCAAAATCGAATCAGTGGTAGCAAAAGTTCCCCGAAAACAAAACTTTACCTCTCTCTATAATATTAGTATAGATATAACACAGTATGGTAATTGCAAGCACCTCAACTAATTATTTTAATAGTAGATTTACAAACCTGAACCCTACTACTTGAAGACTCAACAATATTTAGAAAACGAATTTTATCAAATATCGAAACGGCACACGTACTGATAGAACTCTAATTGAAATTATTCTTCTACAAGGCAATGTAAATATTATCAAAGTTTATGTTTTCGGAAAAAATCTTGTCACCTTTGTTTAGCAACGCCATCTCTGGTTACATTTTTGATGTGAAACATAGAAATTAATCATAACTTGACTTAATTTTTGCTAGCCGCCGTGCTTTGGACCATATAGATTATTTTGTTACTATATGTCAAGAACATGAAATATGAACATGACAAGTTGTATGTCAGAAATGTTTATCTAAAAAATTTCAAGTTTATAAATAAATAGCTTTTAAGTGCATAAAATACATAAGGAAACATTTTTTACATAACATATTAGTAACAGTTTCGTTTACACATATTTTTCAACTTTGTCGGCATAGTCTTATTGAAGTGACCTTTCTTTACAATCGTTATGATTTGAAAATCAATGAAAAGCTTCATGATTCACGATAAAGAGACAAAAACATGCATTAATAGAATTTAGCCTATTAGATTTTATACTTCTAATTCAACTGATTTATAATTACGCATAAAAACGTCATGTTGCCGTAGCGCAATTATAACGTACTGTATATGTGCATTATACGGACCGACGAAGACGTCAGTTCCGAATACAACTGTCATTTTTTTTTGTTATTTGTTTTTTTTTTTAAGAAGCATTGGGCGATAAAATATAGTTTAATTTTGTAACTTATCTGTCTGGTGTATATAGCACAAAGAAAATTTACCAAAATCCGTCAAGAATTTCATTAACTACAAACTTTTGACTTTCGTCCGATGTCCCGGAGAACTATTTGCGTTTTATGGGACAAAAAGTATCCTGGATGTAACTTTATAATATTAGTTATCACTGTGTCAAGTTTGGTCAAAATTGGTTCAATATTTTCAGAGTGATACGTGTTCATAGGGGCAGACAGACAGACAAAAATTGTAATTGTTTCTGGCTTCTATATCGACAATAAAGTCTATCCCGACTATAATTTAAAAAAACAATTTAATGTACAGATTTGACCTCGTTACAGTTTTATTATATGTATAGATAAAATATTTTTAAATGAATATAATAGACTTCATATAGATATAAATTTCAATTAATATAACGAATGCTTAGAAATGTTTATTTACAATAGAAAGTGACATCGATAGTCAAACAGCTGTGTCCGCAAATAAAACGTAAAGTTTATAGGAATAATACCGGCACAGTTCATTATTTCTAATCCCTACGCATCCCAAATTGCTCTCTTGAGATAAACACAATATTGATTATAAGGAACAGTTAATAAAAACAGACTTGTATCCCCTAGGAGATATCTTCGCTATACACGTATTTTAATTACGTGATCTTAGTTTTTGAAACTATAAAGCCGATACAAACATTCTGCAGATGCTCTAATTTATCAACCAATTCTTGTTCAACCAAGTATCTAAATAACAAATATTGGCGATTAGTAAATGGTAATTAATCAGAAAGCAACAATTTTTGTTGTGACTGCTAAGAGTTTATCGAGTAACTCACAGAAGCTAAAATACTTTTCTATATAATTTCACTGATATGATTTTTCCAAGAAAGTGTTTAATCAAAGGTCACTAGAACACATATTAATATCAGATTCTTCCTCTTATTTGGAACGATGCCCGAATGGGTATAAATAACAGTAACTCGATATGAGATCTTAAAGCATTAATTTATAGTTTTTTATTTACTTTATCTCCATATCATCACATAACAAAATAAAATAATATATTCGGGGACAGTTATAACGTGTATCAGAAAGGAATACTTCGGAATTCATCTTCAGAATCAGTGTACTGAATAAGTTTATATACATTAATTTTCACATAGAAAACATTTTTACTGCTATAAATAAAGAGAGTTTCACTCTCTTTTAATTATAATGTATTAGGCCTTGAGATGTCAACACATAATTTTTTATAATTGTGTTTACGTATTTTTAAGTCCAATAAAATAAAAACGAAATAACATGAATTCTATATTTTATGAAGTTAATTGTATAGATACACTAATTAAAAGAAGTGCAAAAACCCATTGTACTAAAAATTTGACATTACAATTAAAAACATTGAGGTTATGATAAAGACTAAATGAGGTCATTAATTTATTACCCATTAAAGTAAATTCTGTATAACAAGAGCATAGTATTACGTATTTTTTGGATTCCGTGTCTTTCTTTTTACCATAACGAAGTAAACAGAAATGTAGATATCTGTATATACAATAAATACTAGGTATTATTATTTCAATCGTTTACTAACTGGTCCAAAAATGGATTATAAAATTCACTTTTTATTATAACAACCTGAACGTAGTTTATAGAACTGGTAGAAAGCGTTTTTTTTTACTGAACACATTATGACCACACCCATTACTCGAAAAATTGAATGATGATGACATCATTTCGTAATCATATGGTATTTTAATCATGCTTTTAACGATAAAAATCATAGATTTGGCGTCATAGTATAGAGCATACTAGTAATTATTATGTTATGTAGTATTTTTTAATAAAAAATAGTATCGAGCAATTAGAGAAATAATATGTATTTGTTTTATAACTTTTTATATTATTTCATCGTACAATGGCAAACTCTTAACCTCCGTACATCGGATTGAAAGTAAAGATGAAGCCGATGATAAACTGCATTTGTTCAATAAATGCAGGTTGACTGTAGAGATGGTTTAATATGAGTTGTGTTATTTTTACGAAGACGGCTTAAAAACGTTTGCGGTTGCAGCAATTTATTTGTACCGCTTTTTGCACTATCATTTAATAGATTTATTCTTTGAAAATCATGGATTGTTTTCCAACGCGTGCATACGGTTTTAACAAATAAAATAAAATTTATTTAGTTGAAATTCTTAAAAGCATATAATTATATATATATGTAATTACGTAAAAGGCATCATCTGTTTTGGGATAAATAACTATAAAAAAGAAGCTCAATTATACTTGCCAATATAGTTAAATATTATTATAGGTTGCCTAAATATAATTCACGAATATATACATATAAATCATTACATAGTATAAAACAAAGTCCCCTACCGCGTCTGTCTGTCTGTCTGTTCGCGATAAACTCGAAAACTACTGAACGGATTTTTATGCGGTTTTCATCTGTAGATAAAGTGATTTGTCAAGGATTTTTATATAATCAGAGCGTGACAATGTCTGCTGGGCCCCCTAGTAATATATAAATATATAAATTGACAAAAATAAATAAAATTGAAGTATCTGTTAGTGATTTGGAAATAAAAGTTTTTTCTTAAGCTCATATATTATTGTTTACACGAAATCAAAACCCAAACAAGCATTTTCAGTTTTTTGTCTATCGTCGCCTTGTTTGTCCCGACTAACCTCCGAATAGGGTGAACTAACTAACTAGCAAATCGTGGACTTTTAAAACAATAATCTACTTTTTTAGCGACCCGACAGTCTGGTAGGGTCGAAATATTTAGTAAGAAAATAAACAAAAACTAGTCAGTCCACGCATGCGGAGCTATGATACATGCATTTGATTGACTATCTTAATATATATATTTCTTGTGTGCGTGTGTATGTGACTGAACTCCTCCTAAACGACTGGACCGATTTTGATGAAATTTTTTGTGCGTGTTCCAGTGGATCCGAGAATGGTTTAGATTCACAATTGGACCCGGTAGGTGGCGCTGCGGTTGACTTTTGGGATTTATATTTTTTATTATCATGGCAGGGCATCGTCCGCCCGGCCCGCTAGTAGGAGTATATTAATTATTCACGACGTCTTATGATTGGATATTAAAGCTTATTAAGTAAAATAAATTACATTGGAAGATAAATGTTTTATTAAATTTCTATATCAATTTCACTGGCGATAAACATAAGATATAGATAGTATACGATATACATTAACTTTTGTAATGTAGAAAAGTGTTATATATTACAACAGGCTTATATTAACATTTATACTACTTTTATAGAGATGTATAGTTTGAAAGAAAAAAAGAATTCGATGTTAAATATGGCCCAAAATACACATAGGAAAGTACTACTACTATATAACTACTGCCCCCCTTTTCGAACTGACTACGCTATTGACCTAGCAAGGTCTTAACAGCTTCACCGGACTACATATAACTACTGTTTTTACATTTGTAGGAGGTTTATCACTCTAACCACTGATCCGATTCGGGGCGATGGTAGTAGTAATACAATTTATAACTTATATTCAATATAATATATACAACTGTTAAAGCCTTATCGATATTATTAAAAATCTAATAAACAATAGCGGAGGGAACGAGATAAGGCTAACTTTTGACTAATTTAATTTAAAAAACAGATAAAGGATTTAGCTTTTCGGAGTTTATGTAGTTGAAACTAGATGGCGCTACATGAATAAAGTGAATACTGTTAGATACGAACATTAATAAATGATTTATCTCATAGAGTATAAATTACATGTTATTAATATTTCTAATTAAATTTGCAACAAATATTTTCTTTTTTAAATAAAATAAAATAATCTCTCAGTTGGACAGTCAGTATCCGTGAATTCTTCGAAGAAATTTCTGTGTTATTTTATAAAATAACTAGCGTGTCCGGCAGACGTTGTCCCGCCCTGATTATAAATATCCTTGACAAATTATATACCAAAAGCTTCCTCATGAATCACTTTATCGACTGGTGAAAACCGCAAGAAAATCTGTTCAGTAGTTTTTGAGTTTATCGCGAACAGACAGACAGACAGACGCGGTAGGGGACTTTGTTTTATACTATGTAATGGTTATTGCTCAAACTGTTGTTAATGATATTCGTGGCTTCATTTTATGTATCGAGTTTACATCTGAAAACGTATGGTATTAACAATTAATTATAATTTACACACGGGATAGAAACGCCTTTATGTAGGTATTATACTAATTAAATAGGTAAATTGTTTCAATCTAATTACTGTAATTTCAGAAGTGTCATTAAATATAATAATTTTCATGCATTATGTACTTTTAATTTAGAATAAGTGAATGTAAAAAGCATACTCGTAGCTATTGCTGAACAGAAAAAATAATAATTGGATATACCTACACAATTAAAATTTAAATAGATATGAATAAAAAATAATGAATTCATTTGTGTGTCATACACAAAGCAACGTAATTATATAGAACTCCTCCGTGGGTTTAGGACCTTGTTATTATTCCAATTCAAATAACGTGACACGTAAGGTACACGTTTATGCAGAGTAACAATAAGGCGTTAACAATCGCTTAGTGGTACCTAAAAAGTTCGTCTGCACAATAGTGAATAATAGCATACAATAGCGATTCTGTTACCTGCGACATCAATATGTGCATAATAGAAGGGAAGGCATGGCGCGGGTGCAGTGATTCAAACGTAGCGCGATCAAACACCCCGCACGAGTGTCGTTGGCAATGACGTGACTCACCTCATGTACTGCGAACGATGCCAATACACTCATATCCTACGATTCAAGAAAATAGATAACGCTTGACTCAAGTTATTTATTACTCTTCACTAATAATCACTTCGCAGAAATTGTTAACGAGTGATTTGTGTTCTTTTGATTACGTTGCAATGAACCCACGACATCCGTCGCAATAGTGCATACTACATAACAGTATCGTATTGGGAATTCAAAAGCCGGGATGTAATCACTTTAATATACTAATAATGGTTTTAGAGATTAAACTGTTAACTATAAATAACGTGATCTAGCAAAACCGGTCGCATCCAAAGAAGGTAACCGGCCTAGCTTTGAGGCCAAGATCGCAGCCGCTACAACGACCGAAGCGACCGCCAGGCAACCGCCTCGGACTGTCCTACATATTAACGTTTCAACTAGCTTGTCTTAATTATACTTTCTATTACAAGATTATAAACTAAAACACATTTAAATCATATTCACTAAGTCACTGAATAGTAATTTTTTTTTTCCAGAGACTATCAACAGAGTTTTGTGTATTTTATTTTGTTTGTCATAATTTATAAAATGTAATCCTTATTTTGGTGTTATATTTTCGTTCAAAAAACGAAAACATTCTATGAGTTATTCTCAATCGAAATTATCAGTTCTCTAACAAATTAATTGTAAGATTTTGTGCTGAAATATTTTGGACAGTTGCCAGCGCCGATTTCATATATTCTAAAAATTTTGGCTGTATTTAAGCTAACTTACTCAAACATGGGTCGTTTACTTTTATCGTTTTTTGGAAAACAGCTTGGTGTTATAACACTCCTACTTTGTATTTGGAATAATTTACTCTACTGTACTCTCTCTCTCTTTCTTTATAAGTATTCATTATAATTACTTGTCATCTTCAAGTAAAAACAATTAGATTGTAACTACAATTCTCCTTAAACTTGTCTTTTGTATTTACCCAAACCCAGTATTGATACGGTATCATGATATAGGCGCCCAATCTAACTGATAACACGGCTTAGTCGATAAATTTCAATCTTATCCAACCACTATGTTGCTAGATAAATAGTAGTTCTTTTTATATATACTACAGTTATTACAATTTCCATACTGTGGTATAAAAGAAGTAAAACCTGTTCAAGATTCGACTGCTGAGAAAACAGCCGCGCCGCTGTAATTTCTATCATGTATATAAATGTATACTTTTACAAAGAAAACATGACATCAATCGCTGTTACCTGAATATACCTGAATATAAAAAATAATTACATACTTAATGACAATATATTTATTTAGGAAAATATGTATAGAAAATCAATGATAGATAAAGTAATTTATCTGAAATATAGAATAAACTTTATGATACTGTTTAAGTATTTCATATTAACATTCGAATATATAAATCAAACAATTATTTGTATTAAAAATATTGCACACGTAAACTTATTATTAATTTTTAAAACATCAGTTACTTATAATAGCTCTGTCTACTCGTGAGTATTTCTGTCGCGGTTCCTCTGTATTGTCACGGAGTCCGCGACCTGCATGCAAATAGACCTACATCCGCCTTAGACCAACCAACATACAGGTATTCACATCCGGTGTAATAAGCTCAGCGTTTTTATAAGAATATGTGATATATTTTTAAATGTCTATAAAATTCTAAGTTCTCCTTTTTCTTTTTTCTGAATAAATACGCTTTGTTTTGGTTTAATAAAATTATCTTTATGTTTGATATACTTATACGTTTATTACTATACTTATTACTAATAAACTATCTCAATTATTAATATAATCATCGAAGGATTCAAACAAATTCGTATACACTTTCAATTTTTTTAGCAAAACCTTTGAAGATATATTGTCAGTTACAAATTCTGAAAAATAACGACGAATTGACGTGAGCTATAAAGAATAAATAGATATTAGATAAATTAAACGTCTTAGTATATAGTCGCCGATAGATTTGTACCGAATGCGTGGGTAGAACTCATTGCGCACATAGGTACATATTTAGTAGCGAGGTTAAAGAACACATGTGTGGTGTATTTGTGAATAAGCTTTAATAGTTTCGGTATACAATTTGTTTATTCTTTACTAATCAATATCAGGTATCTGTGAATCTCACCGATGTTTTTACCTTGACGGTTGCCCTTGGTCTTGAAAACCCACATGCTTACCAACTATTATAATACTATCTCCTTTTAGTGATAAGTAGTTATCTATATAGATATGTGAAAGTATTATTTTACGCTAAGATCCGTTAATTTACATGAAAATAAAAAATAGAAGACCTGAAATAAATGTCATCGTAAAAACATTAATAAGCCAAGCATCGTCTTACTTTATTTACGCGGAGACAGAACCCTGTGAACGCATTGAGGCTATTTATAACACCAAATGTTAAAGTCAAGAAACACATTATTCTTTTTGTGACGCCCTTCTGCTAACGTTAGTCATAGTATTAAGTAGGCATAAACATTATTTGGAAATTTAATTCCATTGTATTGGTCATCTAAATGGATAAGTTTAAAGATAACTACATGAGTCAGATTGTAACCGAAATAATTAGTTAAGTAGTATGTATTGAACAAACAGTCAATGATAAAAATACAGATTAGTCATTTAGAAAACATTAGTTTGGTGGATGTTGAACGTTAACACAATAATGTACCTACAAGACCTTTACTTGGTATAAAAGCTACATAAACCTTTTTATGGACTTATCTTCAACGCCGACCATAAGCACCATATGGCAATGTACAGTTCAGTAAAAAAGTAATTTAGAAATAATATATCGACACCACTAGTCACCTTTCGTTTTATTTATACATATAAGTAATATTGAAATGTCTCTTTGTAATGTCAAAGTAACATCTTTTCACTAAATGGTGTGAAAGTATATATGGTACTTATAACAAAAACAATTTTTTTTTAATTGTCGTCTGTCTGCCTGTCGGATTGTTATAGTTGTAGTTTGCATGAAGTTGTAAGGAGTAATTTATGCGTAAGCTACTTTTATTTGAGAAAAGAATAGTGTTTCGCCTAAATATAAATAACTAAAGAGATAGTGTCCAGGACAGGGCGCACCCCATGAACATGTTTACTTTATACTAAACTCTTCGTGGACGTAGTCACGGGTAATAGCCGGTGCTTAAATAATAAAACATAAGAAATTGTACTTATCATGTTGTTACCTAATAGAATATGTGTTCAATGTTCCCAGATTTTAACTCGGCATTTACTATCCAAATTATCATATAGCAACTCAACTCATTTTATTATTATTGACAATGAGTAAAGACATAATAAGAAAATTTGAACAAGAGAGGGATGGTATCCCAGTTCTACAATTTAGTCGAAAAACAAAGAACTTTAAATTCCTTGATATTTAGAGATCTAATACGTCTGGCCCAAATCAAGTTTTACCCAAGGAAGATGCATTTATAAGTATTGAGATATATGAAGGCCGATTTTATTATTACGGTGAAGTTCATAGATAACTCTCGTTCATTACTGCTCAGCTGTATATTAAAAAGCGAAACTATTTAGTCCTTTAGTATATCATACTGTTTACGTCATTCTCATGGTAATCTGATATAGTAAGGTGTCCGCTTGACTTTGCCACGATTACTGATTTATGATAGAACATTTACATTTTCCGATATAAATACAGGCATCAATTCGTATTTATAATAATGTTGAAGTTCGTGACGAATTACATAGTTTATTACATACAATCTTTTGTACACAACTGTGGTGAACGAATGCTTGTCTATGTTTTAAACATCAACGGGAGTGGTCGTCAGAAAATCATTTTGTAGCACTTACAAAGTATTAACAGTTTCATTGATAATTATAATGTTTGGGGAGAATTTTTATCTAATTTTATGATTACTTTCTAAAGCTTCTGAACTAATGACGATTGTTTTGTTTTCCCATGCGTCTGTTTATGTATTTTTGGGCTTGGATTATATTGTTATATACAACTAGAATTTAACTATATTACTACTGGCTATTGCTACTATAAAATAATGAAGAAAATTCAAGTAGCCTGTTCTAATTGACTGTTATACGCATCACTCATAAAACTCGTTACTGTATAACAGGGATGCTCAAACGGTCGATCGCGGGTGTTTTTTGAGTCGTAAGAGACAAATGTGCTGATATAGAACTGTTCACAGATTTTGTTTTGGTAGGTAGGTGGCTAAAACAAAATGTAATGAATAAATACCTACACTTTATTTAATCCACAATTAGGCCAGATTAACCTTCTCATCACTTTCTTTTATCGTTTTGAGAGGGAGTTACCGACACCTATGTAGACGACAATTCTGCATCACACATGCTTGCAGCCTTTCATATTCGAGCGATCGTAGTTTAAAAATATTGAAATGGATCGCTAGTAGTTCAAGTTTGAGCACGCCTGCTGTATAATATATCTGGTCCCTAACTAAATCCACGAGATATTAATGAAATATAACAAATAAATACTGCCTTTTGAATTTTGAAGTTTGTGCACAATTATTATTTCCTGTAATAATAAGTATAACAACTGAAGTGACTATAATTTATAATTAATCTATATTTTATGTATTTCAGCGTATTTACAAAGTTAACGTCTAATAATAATTGAATATATATTATTAAATAAAACCCATATTACACAAAAGTACCGAATGTTAACGGAAATTGATATCTCCAAATTATTCCGTACCACGTTGGCACCCCACAGAGAGTGCAATCAGTTCGTTATTGTCAAAACCATATTTACCCTTTACGTGATTAACTCTTAGATTTGCCGATACCAAGTTTAAATATGTATACAAAATTACGAAGCTTGTCTATAAGACTTGTTCACAATTGTAGCGTCCCCTGCGTTTAAATAAGAAATATAAGTTTTTAATAGACGACTTCAGTTTTTAGGACAGAATAGGGCAAGATCTATCAATAATCAATATTATATGCAAAGGAGACACTAGTTGTTTTAAAAATATCAGAAATTGATTTGTTGAATTTGATTTTTTTTCGAAAGTGCAAAAATTATTTCCATATAAAATTTCCATTACATTCATATATTTGTTGACTATTTCCAGTATGACTTGAAATTTCGTCTATAAATACTACGGGTAAAAATAGATTATTACAATATTGAAAATAACCTTTTATATGCAACCCATTATCCCTATTACCGTGTACAAAGTACAAATTTATTTTTAAACTCGTCGTCGAAACGTATAGATCTCGCGCAACTCTTTGACCGTCACCCACATACCACATAGCATATACTTATACACCTGTGCACACGTACGTATGTGGTTTCCAATATCCACCGTTTGAATTTTCTTAATTATTTTATAGTATATAACATCGTGTTGTTTTATATCTGATATATGTAAATAAACGTGAAAGTATCAATTTTTGCATCAATTATGCTCACATATTTGGAGAATTATCATGAAATTCGACATAGAATTCGATTAAAATCTGGCATAAGGTCTGGGTTTAGTTTTAATTACTTAAATAAAGCTTAATTTTTTTTTATTCTACATCTCAGTACTTGTACAACCATGCGTTTTAAAATTATGCGACTGCGGTTTCCTTTAATATCGACAACATTCACTAACAAAGATGTAAAATTCAACATTTCTGTCTACTCATTGTTGTGCTTCTACAATTCACTCATTTGATTGTTAGATAATATTATCGATGGGAGGTCATATTGTACAGAATTATATATCAAGCCAAACTGTGACTAACTCTTTATTTTAGTATACATTCTCTAAACCAATAATTATTAATATATTATGATCTGACTATACTTATATCACTACATTATTAGAAGTTAAATTGCTTCACTCGGTGTAGTTAGAATAATGGAGTTTTGAACAGAAGTTCCTTGTATAATGTAGGTGAGCATTAAGGAAAAATTATAATTAAATATGAGAATAAAACCAAAATGATTCCTTAGTGCTTATTAAAGGCGTAAATTTTCCATTTTAGAACGCGCATCAATCGAATAATAACGAACCAATTTGATTGAAACAGAGGAACGAACTACACTATACGTATATTTCGCTTTTGTACACGTATATTCAATTTTTAGGGTCAAGAGCAGTAACGATAACGTTATAATTTAAAATATAAGAGATGACTGCATTAATCGTACATATAAAACTAGCGGGCCTGGCAGACGCTGTCCCGCCCTGACTATAAATAAAATCTTGACAAATTATATACTAAAACCTTCCCCAAGAATCACTGTATCCACCGGTGAAAACCGCTTGAAAATCCGTTCAGTAGTTTTTGAGTTTATCGCGAACAGACAGACAGACAGACGCGGTAGGGGACTTTGTTTTATACTATGTAATGATACATAGTTCTTGGAACAGCATGAGCATATTCGCATAAACGTAGTTAGTAGGTGCCTTTATTTTTTTTACATGGGGTAAACTTTTATGAATACCTACCCCTCAGCCGAGGATGGATTATGTCTGATTCGGACGGACTACAACCCCCTGATGTTCCTCACACACTTTTATGACCCGGGAGCGCGAACTGTGTGAGCACTGCATCCGCTCGAACCGACAGCAGTTAGTACGTACTCCTATAACGTACTACAATTACGACATAGTTACTTATTAGCGTGTGTAGTAGAACATAGTATAGTATTTCATAGAATAAAAAAATCTTAAATCTGCGACACGAGACATATAACTATTATATTTACCTAAGTATATAGGTTTTCAATTAATTACAATTAATTTTCGTGGACTTTGACCAGTAGAACATTAAACCCTTATCAGCAACATACGTAATTGCGGCAACATAAGTACCTATTGCAAATAAATTTTGCCATTGATAACATTATATTTGCTATATACTTTAAGAAATGAATTTAAATATCTAACATACTTTTTATTTTACTAGATGGAACAATTTGGGTGTAAATTATAAAGTGAATAATTAGGGACTACAGACTAATTAATAAGGATTAATACCAAATAACCTTAATTTTCTAATTTAACGATAACTCCTAATATACGGGGCAGAGTTGCAAACACAAAAAGTTATTTATAAAGTGGATTTAACGCAAAATGCATACTTAGCCTTAAAGATTTTAAGAGCTAAAAAATCTATAATTTGATGGATGTCGGTATAAGAGCAAGAAAGTGATTGCAAGTTTCTGTTTTTTATATTTACTTTTTTGCTGTTCTTTTCTATTGTAAAATGTTTTTTTTTATTTTTGTTGGTATATAGATGAGAGTGGGGTATTCTTTCTGAACAAACCCCCGATAAAAGTAAAGAGAGAAAAAAGAAGTTAAGCCATAAGTTCGCAAGTTCGTAAATAAATCATATAAATAATTAAAAGAAGAATTTATACACAACATAAAATATATACTAAGTATACGTTTCAGTATCGTAGTACATATATATAACATAGTAATTTATAGATAAAATTAATATTGTAAGTAAATTAAATAATTCAAATATACTCTTAAAATAACTAAGATTACTACACAAATGATTGTTGTTTTACTAATTGACAAATATATATTTAATTACTGGATATACGATTTCAAATCCACATTTTTCCTTATTTAAATTAGAAACAAACATATGTGTTTTTACATTTAAGTGCCTATACATCTCACAGACCGTTTAATGTCGTATTATACCGTAATAGACATCATAATTTTCCTGCTCAATATAATTTTTACATACAAATAATATGTTACATTTACAATTATACCAGCCTACACACTTTAAACAAATATAATTAACAATGGCATAACTTTAATTAATATATGTTTTAAGTATCATATGTTATGTACAATACCATTTCGAAAGTATCTTAAGTGCAATTAGTTTATTTTTTAATTTTTTTTTGTCAATATTAAGTCATTACCATATATTCAACATACGTTAATTGAAGTAGGCACAGCTATATTTGTAGGCTGATATTGACGATTTATATAATAATTGTTGTATTACATTCGTCAGGATAGTGTGTATCTACGTTGACGGTTCGTTACGATTTAAGGCCGTTCGAGTCAACGCCACAGTCAAGGTCGTGGGTTTCTTCAGACGCCCCGCGTCACATAATCATAAGTTAGGCTCGGTGCAATCTCCAAGACTTACATGTTCAACACTCAACGAAAATGCGGCACTGGTGGTGCTCAAAGATAAACAACTTTGGCGTTAACTATAAGCATTGTCGCATGACTCACACTCCGCAAATAATGCGTGCGCAGACAAGTGTTCGGCTAGAAAATTCGATATGCGTTAATTAATTTAAAATTTAAATATAAAGAAACTATGTGAAGAATGAATAGAGGAAATATTTTATACAGACAAGTAAACGTATGATTGATATTAAATATTCTCAGGGGGGTGGATGAAGTTTCCTTCATACCACGATGAAAAAGCCTGATCACAAGAGGTCAGTCTAGGATGCTTGCAACACCAGAAACATCACAAGCTTGTCGCCTATATGTGTTGTGGTATAGGAACTGCTTTTGGCAAAGATAACCTAATAACACTTTCGACATCGAAGATTTAGAGATTAGTATTAACTCCGGTTTCGCTATATTCTATAAGAAATCGAATATTATCTAATGTTGCCTTATATTCTCAGTTGTAACGGAGTTTCTTTTTTCGAAATTTATAAAACATGTCATTACTGTACTTTTCCTTAACACGACAGTGCAGTTGGCATACTAAAAGTGTCAACAGACATCGATCATTTTTTAATAAACAATTTTTACTTTGTAGTCATTATTGCAAATATTATTGTATCCTTCTAAATGTATTACGTTGTACATAATGTAACCTTGGTTCAATTAAAGATATTTCTGTATTTACTATAGTTTCCAAATTGCGGTTATATGAGTAGTTATTGTCAAATAATTTAGATGAATTTATGAATCATTCTCAATCGCATAAAAATAGTAATAATTATTTTTTAAATACGATTAAATAATTTATTTTTATATTGTAATGTTCGAAGAATATTTCCTTATACAATACCTATTCCAAATAAAGCAAAACCTGAAACACGTCAGCTTATTAATATTGTACATTATATGTAAATAGCATGAGTAGATTTATAAATAACCCGTATAGTAACAACTGAGAGCATGAAGTGACCCAGCATTTTCTAATACTTCTATCACTTGCGGTTAGTAACATTGTAGCCAAAAGGAAAGTCGAGCGATGTTTAATTTGCGAGTGTCTGTTAGGGTGAACGATCGCTTTAAAACCGGTCGAACGGGCAGTGCAGGCAAAAAGGATTCTTCAGGGAATGCGCCTGCGATATGGCTCGGACCTCAGACAGCTCAGCAACGCTCCAGATATTTCCGGTTTAGATTTGAACTATTTCTAGTTTAACATTTATACGAACACTGAATTATTGTGTTTAAAGTAACCTGTTAAATCTTATTTTGAATTTAATATAATTTACCGTTTTAATTTTAAGAACAGTTATATTACATACAAATAAAAGATGGGAGCAACATTGCGTTAAACATCAGTCGAGAAAACAGAGTACCCTAGTTCAGACACATATTTAATCGTAATTGATATCTTCTCCTAACACGCCGAAATAAGCATTTGTAATCAGGATATGCATTTATTTATTTTATGAACAACAAAGTTAGGTGTACATATTACTGCCGGACCTAGGGAAGGAGGCTCGGGGGCCCATCTTCCCATTGCACAGGTCCGGCGGACGAAGATGGCCAATGTGTACTCGGTCGTCTTCTGACAAGGACAGAGCTCGGCGGCGGCGTTTTACTGCTGCCGGGCCGACCGCTGGGGCGGCACGATGAAGTCTATAGAGATTTTGTGTCGCCCCAACTATAGCGGCAGACGTACACCGTGGGGTCTTAGCCCGTGCTAGTCTGACATAACCCACTCTCGAGAGGATGGCGTATCCATAAGGGATATCCCCATGTACAAAAAAAAATTGTACATATTACTAATCAAAATGTGAGAAACACAAACCAATCAAGTTAACTAAACCTAACTAATAATAATAATACTAATAGCAAGTATGAAAACATGAAAAAAAAATCATTCAGTTAAAATTAAGCAGTAAATTTGATAGGAAAGAAAATATTTTTAACTATTAAGAATAATGTAAACATATATATGGTATAATATAATCAAAAGTTCATACGATGCTTTTATTTCGCCAATATTTTAATGCACTTATGTAGAATAGGTAAACGTAACAATTTTATAATATATTCAAAGTAAACTGAGACTTTGTACAATAGTGTCTCGGTAACACGAATTTTACCAATTCAATCATTCCTATACCTTTTTTTCGAAATGAAGCACGTTGACCTGATGGGCCTTCACAGCTTTACCGGCTTCCTAATAGCATTTACTCTTTCTCTCAATAGCATCAACATTGAATACTCACAATTTCTCCAATGTTTTTGTCACATTTTGGATGCCACTGAGCCGTATTTTGATACAAAGGGGATCAAAGCGTCATACAAAAAGATATAGGTAAATGGATGTTTATAGTTCAAAAGAATAGGGGATTCTTCAAAACGAAGTAAAGCTTCGCAAATGTAGGTATGTGATGTTATTATTGAAAGTTATCCTGATATTTAGTTTGTATTCATAAACAATTTATCCATATTTATATAATGAAAATTCACACTACAGTAAGAATAAAGATTATCACATTCATTCTGATGTAACAAGCAATCAGATGGTGATGATAATAGTAATCATACAAGTATCCTCTTATAAACTAACCTAAAACATATTAGTAACATGTTTCGTAGGAGCTAAATGCTCCTTTTATATGAATTGGATATTTTAAGGTAATCTTAACTTTTATTGACTATTGGCATGAATAGTTTTATTGTGTGTATTTTAAATACATTAGCAATTTAAATAATGTATAAGCTTTTTGTGACTCAGATTTATTAACCATAACATTTTTTATATATATTTGAGTAAATATAAATTTATGATTTCTTTGACCTCCACTATTATAATATTTAAAAAGATTATAGAAATAATTGTTAATAAACTTTTTCCTCTACTACCGGTGTTCGATTCACTGTGAACTTAGTACATATACTTACAGATATACTTCATCCAAGACGCCTTTATAGTACTAATTACTCTTGAATAATTGGAATATTACATTGGTTTTTCTATAAATTTATGTGTCTTTTTCGTAAATTTCTGATACACAGTTATAGCGGTATAGTATCCGATAAATAATAATACCACATCGATTACGATAACTCAACATAAAACCTAATACACTGCTTAGTAATCTAGATGCTGCTTTATCGGTTCTTTATCATTTTCACATCAAATTTCAAGTCACTTATCATAAACAACGTCATCGTCACACAGTTTCGCTGTGTAATAATATTATTGTTTGAGAAAAACCAAAATGAATTCTGCTAATTGTCCTTTATAACAGGAAATATATAATCTATATATACAATGAGTATGTAGCGCGTAGGTAGGTACACTAATTGTTGTTTGTTGTAATTATAAACATACCGTTCCAACGTTAATTAGTTTATTTTGTTTATCATGACGTTAATTAAAGTGGAGGTGATGATATATTACATGACTAAATTATTAATAAAAGTTATGAACTAATAACTTCAAAATATTAAATGAATACAGTCAAAACCGTTTATGGCGACATCGTTTATAACAACATACCGGTTATATATTGACCCAGAACAAAGGTCCCGGCGGACTGCCGTATCTCGAAAATATCACCGGTTGTTACGACTATCGTTTTTACGTCTAAAGATGAGTAGTCCCTTCGATGTCGTTATAACAAATTTTGTCTGCACCTTCGTTTTACTGGACGTTAAAATACCGTTTAGATATATATGTAAAATATATTACCGGTACGTTGAAAACCCAGATATTTAAATTTTAATATATCTTTAAATTAAGTTTTATTAAACATCAGCATAGTGGACAACTTTCTTCGCCTTTATACATAATAAAAACAATTGGATAACTATAATTTCGATAACAACTTTCATGTCTTGCTTCTTCAAGACTAAACTAACTTTTACAATATAGTTGTCCTGTATGAGGGTTAACAGGGAAAAGCAGACGTAATCGAACGTTTTAAACTCTTATCATATAGTTTATTTTTAATTTTATAATCAATATTTTATCTCATTATCGAAATCAAATACTTATCTATATATTTCTAGCTAAAAAACATTATATTTGTGACTCAACTTATCGATATTTAGTTAAATTAAAGAAATTCGATGACACTTTTTTCTGAATATCAATAACATAACAAAATTCGGCACTGGTATTATTATTGGAAATTTCGTAGAAAATAACACACAAAAATGTTTTAAGTTACGAGTGGAGATCATCATGTATAGGTAATTTTAACCCTAAAATTATTGTTTGTTTTAGGGAACAACAGCAAGGAGAAAGAGAGTACTCGGTCAAAAGAAGCGACATCACCGGCTGCCCGCTCCGCCAACGGTGAGTTTTAAGTTTCATTAATTTATTTATTTTTTAACTGACTACACTCCTTGGCCTGACAGGCCCTTACAATTCATCATTTCTATCTATCTATTACTATATGGCACTAACACACTAATAAACTAACTTTAATCTTTATGAAAATATGTACATTAAAAAGAAAAACCCGATCGAGTTTTCCGGTTCTCAATTACTCAATGACTGAGTTGTTTTCCGAACCGGTGGTAGTTTTGACGTTCATGGGTACCTTCTTAGGGCCTACAATGAATAAAGTATTTTTCATTTTGATATCAAGTGAATAGAATTTGTAGATGATTTCACAATCAATACATATAGATAAATTATCTAGGTTACTTAATAGTGTGTTTTTCCATAGGAAATAATTGGTAATGATAGAACTGAACGGCGGTAACTTATTGGTAATCGAGTCACAACCCTAAGAAGGGTTAAGTAGTAATGACAGAACTGCAATAAAAGAACACTTAATTCAAATGAAACGACAAAACTATTTTCGCGAGAACAAAGTCGCAAGCACCAACTAGGAATCAGTGATATTATAAGTAAAAAGGCATTTTTTACTTATGTCATTACTAGGATTATAATAAATAGGTTGTTATCGAGAATTGTAAAACTTGTGAACAGGGGATACATAGGAGCAACTACTTCTGTCGCGTAATAGCATTATTCGCTATGCTGTACGAATTGGTCAAAGTTCTTGAAACAACAGGAAAAACTACTTTTAGTTTAGATTTTGGTCACTAACACTACCCTGTATAATTTCGAAACGGGAAACTAAAACATATATTTATGAGTATAATGCACCAGCAGATACATCGTTTGCCATAACTGATGGAAAGTACAAATGAGAAATATGCGTACGTATTCATTACAGCATGTCGAAATAAAAACCGTGGATAATGAATTTTATGAGTTTGTGGTTTGCAAAACGGATGAAGATATATCTAATAGTTCTTAATGTGACTAAGTGAAACATTAACTTGACGTTGGTTATATTTATGAGTATAATACACCAGCAGATACATCGTTTGCCATAACTGATGGAAAGTACAAATGAGAAATATGCGTACGTATTCATTACAGCATGTCGAAATAAAAACCGTGGATAATGAACTTTATGAGTTTGTGGTTTGCAAAACGGATGAAGATATATCTAATAGTTCTTAATGTCACTAAGTGAAACATTAACTTGACGTTGGTAATCATGTGATATAACTGGGAGGGTGGATTCAGGTTTTACAGCTTTTACGCTTTCGATAAAATGGCACAAGATCACGTAATAGACTTCACGTTTTTTAAATACTCATATTTTCATTGGCGGTTAGCCTTTTAACTTTATAGAGTCCAGTGCTGCCAGGTGTTTAAATTATGAAACTAACATGTATCTAGTGGCTATTAAAATTTTTATGAACAAACAGAGATTGCATACGAGTATATGCAATGACAGACACGCGTCAAGCCTTATGATAGTTGTTTTATAGGAGCTAAAAAATCTGCGGCGTGAAAAAGGACTATTATGTTCGTTTTAAATATTGTAATCCTATAATAAATAACACGGTAAAAAATATAGAACCCGGACGTGAGATGTCAATCATGTGAATTATGTATAAATAATAATTTCTCGTGCTCATATCTTGAGTACTGCGACAGTTATATGGAACTAATTAGTAGTAGTTTTAATTTAGTAGTTTAGTTAAATATCTATACTAATATTATAAAGAGGTAAAGTTTGTAAGTTAGTGAGGTTGCAGGGGGTAATATCTGGAACTACTGGTCCGATTTGAAAAATAATTTCAGTGTTAGATAGCTCATTTATCGAGGAAGGAATATATATATCATCACGCTAAAACCAATAGGAGCGGAGCAGCAATGAAGAATATTTCAAAATCGGGGTTTTTTTTCTTTTTGAGAACTTCCGCTGCATGTTAGCGTTAGCCCACAGTAACTAGTCCACGCGGACGAAGTCGAGGGCAGAAGCTTGTCGTATTTAAAACGAGTAGCTGTTATGAAAGTAATAGCAACATTTATCCAATGATAATTATAATGGCGTGTTCTTTATCTTTTTATATCAAAACCCTATTTAAGACAGGTATATGTAAATTACGTAATAGATTATTATACTAATTGTGTTATAGCGATGGACCACACCCAACTTCATACGGTAATGGAATTGACGAAGAATTGTGAAGTACATCGACGTACTTAACAATATTGGAAGTGCATAAATATTATTAATAAAAACAATTTTCATCATATATATAGACCCCAGCTGATCTTTAAAATGTGCATCAACTTTTAACATTGAACTTGAACTAGAATCGAACTAATGAATTATTTTACAACTCATCATAATTTAAGCATAGCTAATGTTAAAACTTAATGTTTATATTTGCATCTTCATTTTTATAGCTCAATTATAGATAAGAGAGAACTTGATAAAGCTAGAAATAACTCTTAAGTATACATATTACTAATTTTCTCTCAACGACCATGATTATGTAATAATAACTATGTTATTAAAGACAAAACTAGATCTATTTACTTTGTTGACTGCATTACTACGCAAAATCCATTTATGATGTAAAAAAAATGTTACATACGTACAGTCACACTTAATGCCCATCCTATTAATAACGAAAGCAAATTCATGTTACTATAGTGATAATCTGTCTGTTTAATATTCGGGTTTTGAATCGGAAAACGAGGGTCCCAAAGGGCGCGTCGGGGGAAGGGAAGTTTCGGGTGGTGCGCATATGCCGCATCCCGAGGGGCTGCGAAGCGGTCCGCGCAGTCGCAGACGCCACCCTTCGACCCCTTACTGCAGGGGCGACAACGCTCGACACACGCCATCCTGCCACATTTTTGCGGAAATTAGTGTCCTCTATACCCAATATAATATTCCAAATATAAAATGCCACGTAACACTTATAGAACACAAATAATCTTGGCAGTTCGATATAAATTATAATCAAAGACATGAATTCTTTGTTAACCTTACTAAAACTATAAACCTTATACCGTTATGTACGATTTTACAAATAAAAGCATTTATTTTTCCCCTGATGAAACATTTTAACAAACAAATGTTACCTATCTAAATATGTATGTTTATTGGTATAAAGTAGTAAAGGGAAAGAGGGGAAATCTGTAATCGCATTTGGGAAAATATAGATAAATATACAGCCGAATAAAACATGAAACTCTGAGTGAAATGAGGAACGTGTACATATTATAACAGAAGACATAGTAGCACAGTAATATATTGGAAAGGTTCGTGGATGTAGATGTAAAAATATTTTTTAGCTGAAAAGGTAACTACACAGACAGACAGATTTAGTTGATTGTGTATAACATATAATCTGGTCACGATTCTTCAACGTATTGTAGTCTCGATTATAATGTGTCCGTCTCCAGTATATTAAAACTTAGTTCCCTGTAGGAATGAAATGGGATGTGAATTGCATTGGACTAATTAATATTACGTTCAACCCACCACATGTCATAAAAAGTGAATAATAGTATTAAATAAAATTTCTAGAAAACTAAGTAACTAATAAAAATAGTAAATTTTATTTCGCGTATAAATTATAACGACATTTTCAGATATTCGAATATTTATTGAAAGCGTATTATAATATTAATTCAAACCCCAAAAGTAACAACAAAAATACATTCGATCAAGTATTACAGTTCTATCAATAGTGAAATTAAAATACTCTATACGTTAGATTGGAAAATTACATTACATAACGTAACATGTTATACACAAGTTATGTACCGAACTGTCTATTTGGTTTCAATAAATACTCCTACGATTATGTACAACAAAAGAGTATCACCCAGCTGATATGATAATACAATGTTGTCATGTCATTAGACGTGACATATCAACACAACAAACGGGCAGATAGTAGAACATCCGTCATTCGTGCCTACCACACTGTTATGTATTATTTATTTTCGAAATAATTTCCAACCGCGGCATTGTCGATAACTAATATCAACATACTTAGCAATAATTATATATTAATATTATTTGTAGATACGAAATTATGTCAGTTACTTTTTTGGGGCGTGTTCAATACAATATATATGATAAAATCAAACACTGACTTTGCAATCGAGACTTTTAATAATTGACTTGTATGTTGAGGAAAAATTATATATCCGTCTGTCACATCGAATAAGTGATCTTTTCAAAAAGGCCAGTCTACATAGACACTTTTAAATGGCCAGTTCGCTACAACTTTTACTATTATATATTTGGGCAGGAAATCTGTTTTTTTTTTTAGGAAATGATATTACAAAATCTTTTTTATTACACAGCAACAGTATGTTATTCTTCTTCTATATAGGTATACTAACGGGCCTGGCAGACGTTCTCCCACCGTGGTTATAAAAAAATCCAGGACGAATTATATACCAAAACGTTCCTCGTGAATCACTTTATCCACTGGTGAAAACCGCATAAAGATCCGTTCAGTAGTTTTTGAGTTTATCGCGAACAGACAGACAGACAGACGCGGTAGGGAACTTTGTTTTATACTATGTAATGAAATAATGATAATAAACATATAGTGTATCTGATGTTCAACCGGGTTAAAACTCTTGAACGTGTCGACATTCGATACGTAACTTTAAATAGATTGTTCTAGGCTCCTTATTTTTTGGATTCCATTGTGGCTTTGCCATTTTTTTTGAATAAAAGTTTATTTAGTGCACAGCGAAACGGGCGGATATCAACTAGTATATATCAGATATATATGAAAAGGTATGTTGGTATATCTGAGATCGATAAACTCTCACCGTCCGGCTTGAAATTCAAGAAAGTTGGCACACATAAATATTTTTTGTGGAGAAGTTTTCTATTTCGATTCATTCTATCCATTCTAACATAACTCGACACTAGGTGTGAGCTAAATGTAATTATTAAGTTTTTTATTGTAATTTAACCCAGATGAAGTTTCAGGCGGCTGACTAGTATAGGTATACAGTAGAAGTATAAATGACCATGAATTATATTTAATACGTTGAGAATACGTTTCTACTTCCTTTAAATACAAACTAATTTCAGGCTACTAATCGTTCCTTCAACCTAAGCTACTGTGACGTCAGGGTAGGGTTTATAAATATAAACCTTTCTAGATTGTCTGTAAGTACTAAATAAAACCCTAAGTCATTGAATCATCCACTTAAACGTTCAATACACAAAAAAATCGTAGATTTAATACTAATTGTCATAGAAATATTTTATTAGCCCTATGACGTCATGAGCGATACTGACCACATTTGAACTGCGTCCCGTGAACGACAGTTTAATTACTTTGAGTCTCGCGCCCATTACGCCGGATGAACCAAGTGTCGTGGTATTTTTTAATGATGTTTTGACTCGTTTGTTTTATCAGTTTCAGAGATAATAACAATTGCCTTCCCGTTTAGTTAAAAAAAAACAGATTGTTTTCATAGTTCTCGTGTAATGGAGGCAAAGAATCTATTATTTTTTTCAGTTAAAAATGCATAATTTCAATTTAATGATTTTTATAAAAACCGGTCTTTCCAATTTTCAGTAGTGTGTAGAATAAACAAAATTAATTATATTTGTAGCTAAAATAAAATTCAAATGTTTAAATAAATATTCAAAAAGTGTTTAACTTGTTTTTGGCGAACTTATATATAAGTCAATAAGTAGTCGTCTTTAAGTATTTGTCAGTCTACGTCTGAACATGAATCTGCTCGAGACTTGTATCAATTACTTAATCCAACATATCAATATTGACAATTACAACGAATCTAAATAATACTTAATAACGATGAATAAAAAATAATGTCATATTGATTAGATATATTGAATATCGTAATTATAAAAAGGTCCATTTGATATTTTTGCCACTCGTTACATAAGTCCAATGAATTTCGTATTTATTCCTAGCTTGTGATAAACATGTAGGTACGCAATTGGAACGGTTCCAGTAGCGAATGTTTCAATGGTAAAAAATTACTATCATTTTCAAAATCCTCTGTAACATTATGTGATAAATGTGGGAAATAATGAATCAAAAATATGTTTTTATATTTTATACCGTAAAATACTATTTTGTTCTAAACAGCCAATGTTTACCGACTCACTGAATAATGTTTGATTAATAAAACCAAATAAAATGTATGTGGTAGAATATTTAAAAAAAACAACTGTTATCGTGCGCCAAAACTCCATACAAATATTTCATACTAGATAGGTACTTCAAAAATTAGTCATATATGTCGCATCGATAACTGAAAACCAGTATTAGTAATCGCTAAAAGGATGTTACTTCATTTAGATAGAATGGTTTGGAACGATGTTTGTTTAAAATTAGTCCCCTATTTTTTTATAATAGAACTGTTTTAGAATAAATACATTTGAAATACTCGTACGTTGTCGTTTAGCTGGTATGAACATAATGAAAAATATATCTGAATAGTACTACTTATTTTTATGACTGAAGCTTGTCGTAGTCATATTTGGTGCTTCAGGTCGTTGATCTTTCTTACAGCGAACAAACCTATCTACCGTTTGTCTACAATTAATAATTCATGCTATAATGGCGTCTGACCGCGAATACATTTGGCGGGACTTTTTTCGCTCTTGTTCTTGGATTATTCAACGTGTAATTGCTCTTCACGTAATTGAATTAGATCGCACTTTTATTTTTTGGAAAAACGTTTGCCAACTTCAACTGCGGATTTATTACCACCAAACCTATTTCTGTGGCAATGTAAAAGTGCTCGCTATACTTTGTTCAAGTCTGAAAGCGGGATGTTTGATATCATAGACAGACACGAGGCGTTCGAAATTATTGTTCAAAAGTAGCAACCTATCCTTTAGTGACCTAATGATCTTGTTTGAGTTTAGTTGCAATTACCACTTCATGTACCTGTTTCATACTTTATTATTAAAAAAAACGTCCAGACCTCAAGATCATGATACTGATGTATACTTAATTTATCAAGACTAAAAAAATAGAGTAACTGAGTAATGTAAAATGATGGTATGACAAAAACTATACGTAATAATAATCATCACATAAGATACTCCTATGAACGAACTATACAGTTTGAAACTAAATACTTACGTAATGAAAGGATACAATTTCTGTAACATGGATAATGATCGTTGATTATGAATATAACGTATAAGATATATTTTACGATTCAACTAAACTATTAAACGATTTGTACTTTTTATTTCAAATGATAGAAAACTGTTTTTGATAATTTTGTGGTACAATTGTTTATCATAGATGTGGTAATATCATATGATAATATTTTTAGATAGGATATATTAAGTATGTACTATAAAACATTTTATGTTACAATAGCTACTGAGATATCTGGTAAAAAAATTTAATCACGTCGTTTTTCTTCACCGAAAGATTCACTCGTTGCAGAGATTCGACCCTACGTCGTTCGATGTGTTATCGGCAAACGTTACCACTGAACCATAATCGCGAACTATAGTATGGAGTAGGGTTTTTACTAAGCTCACTTGCCTTGCTAACAATTTCAAACTGAAAATCTGCCACTATGCACCTATAGATGTGTTCTGTCAGCTCTACTTGAGAGCCAGTGTTTATCCAAGTTTAGCAAGTCTATTACTTTAGACCACGTCGTCTTTTAACTGCAATAAGGTTATGGTTAAGTACTAAAACCTATAAAGGAACATAAATAACTACGAAAAAAAAAATCAGTCAAGCTATCGAATTTGTATGTTTTATCGTGTTCGGTTTGGTTTGGTTGAAGTTCCAATTCATACATTTCCTAAAAACGGTACATTTTAAAAGCTGATGTTTATACTATGTCATAAATTAAATTTGGCTGTTTTATATTTTAATGATGTCAAAAATCAACATGCTATACTTAAACCTTTTTATATATAATTATATTATTATAACATTTCACTCATTTTGAAAGGTAATTAATTTTACATTTTGCACAAACGGTAAATACTGTTCATTCGGCTTTCTCGTTGCTAATTAGTGCATCGAGTTGTTGCGTTAAAATTGCTTATGCTCCGGAGCATCTCCGCTGATGCATACAACACGATCTATCTATACGAATTATCAAAAATAATAAATATTGCTGTTCCTTGATAAACTGTCTGCAGACATTGATAAGGGGCCAGGATACTGATTATAGACGTGTATTGACCGCACTCAGTAAGATTTATGATAAATTAAATGACGAATGCAGATATTGCTATTTTAGTAATGTAAGAGCTTACTGAAAAGTAGGCGAGTAATGAAAGTCGTTATAAATGTACACTCAAATATATTGAGATTCAATTCGGAATTATATTCTTATTAAACGGTCAAAAATAATTATTTTTTTAGGCTCGTGCAAATGTTCATTTTAAAACTATATTATACACTGTAGCAGGTCCAGGATGATTATCTATAAGCATTTATTATAACAATAGCGAACGAAATATATCGGCCAAAAGAATTGGATTATAAATATACAATAATTAAATTAACGAAATAATCGACAGATGTTAGGTTTTCATTCAAAAAAATGAGACTATTCGCATTGTGCAGGTACACGACAGTAAGCTATCGTATTGCAGACACAAAAGACGGCGCCGGTGGGTACAGTCGTGGTCAATGTGGGCTGTAATATAACTTGTATTACATAAGATTAATATACTCCAGAGATTTTATGTACTTTTAATTTTTGCTACGCGATTTATTTACACTGGACACATCAATGTATTTTTCCATGAGCTAAACTGTTTAATTATTCTAACATCAGCGTCATATAAATTTATACTTGTTTCGAATTATTCATCCAGATAAAAAAACATCGATAAATATAAATTTGTATTCGTTTGAAACATTGATTGTTTTTCTAATATTCACAATAATAACATTTACATAATAGCTACTACCGCTTTATGTACGTGTTAGGAGCTGCCGTACATAATCAATTCGTATAGCAATAAACGTTTAGTAGATTGAGTAGAGATGTAGAGGTCGGGTTGAGTGCGGGAGAGGCTGTGAAGCTGCGATCAATACGGCGAGTCGTCGCCGCCATCGCGCCGCGCGCTGCGTCGCCATGCGATCACCGCCCGTCGCGCGCCTACGAAAGCGAACGCACCGACCTCGCTGCCCTTCACCGAAGTGTCAACGACCCCCGAGCCACAGACCTCCCCGCGTACCACGATCCTCTTGGCAGCCCTTCCAACTCTCTAGTTTGATCTTCGTAGTTTGTGCCATGATTAGTCAAAAAACCCGTCCACATCGATCACTCAATTTACTCAACAATAATAAAGTTGCTTTAATGCCTTCTAATGATTCACTGAGAATCTAGAGAACATACCTGACCTATATAACAAATAAAGGTGTAAAACAATTTTTAAGCATGACTCATTTCTTTAAAGACACGATTCTTTTATGTTCCATCTTTGTCAGTTTAACGCTATTAATCATTTTCTAGTTCATTCGGAACTAAAATAAATAATTCTCGTATTTCAAATTAACTTCAGTGGCTACTTCAGTAGCAACGTTCGAATGTAATAAACTGGAGCGAATATTTGTTGGTGAATTCATAAATATTAGTTGTAGACATATCATGTTCTAATGATGATGATGAAATGATTTTATTATTATATTCTTAATCATAAATTTTAAATTTAATGTTAGCGTTTTTATTAAGTTTATATGTATAAGGAGTATATTATATAGTCCGAGAGTTAGATGAAAAAGAATTAGTACGATAAGTGTTTGTTTTTATTCGTAGAATCGTGTATCAACATATCACCGTTCGAGCCCACCACAGTCCAAGACTATTTTAGGCGCCGTGCATAACATTCGGGACGCGTGCTGGAAACTACATACTTACCAGTTTATTTTCAGATGCCCTACAAACGGTTGCGCTCTTATTTCATCCAAATTTTTGTTAAAAAAATCTTTTATTTAATAGAAAATGTTTAGAAAATTATATCTATAATACGTATCTAGTAAAAAAAACCGCAAGGTTTCAAGTATTTTAAATGACATATGTATAGTGTCATTCACACTTATCATAAACCAATTGTTGATTTTAGGTCGAAGTTAAACTTCAGCCGTGTTATAACAAAAAAGTAAATACGAATAAATAAATGGGTTAAAAAAGAATCCTAAAAATGCAATTAGGGAAGTCGGGTAACCTTTCAAAAGAAAAAAAAAAGAAACAAAGGGGAAAAAAAAACAGATGCGAACAATCAGCGACCGCGGTGCATTTAATATGAGACCTTTTTAAAGCCAGGGTTCAATACGTATTTATCTTTTTTGTAATAACACCGTAGATGTTGTACAATTTGTCTTGTTGTTTTGAGATATCATTTCCAATCCACCTAAAACCTAAACTTTTCCAAAAAATATCGCCGTGTTTAAAATTTGGGTAAATTTCACAGTTCAAAATTTAGTCTTAACTAACATTACAATTTTATTATAAAAGATATAATCAGTTTAGAGGGCGTTATAAATAGTTACAGTTTAAAAATATCACAAGGGCGTTTTTCGTTTGGTAATATTCCCACACGGCCACTATATCGCTTCATTTAGATAGAAAGAGCATGAATGTCAGTAGCATGTAGCACTCGTACACTTGACATTCGCCTGTTCTGCCCCCAACAGAGGGATCAAAAATCTAATTATATGAGCATATGTTGTACACATGTTACGACACATGATTGTTAAATCCTGCTGTTTACTTGATACACCTATATAGTTCGCATCGACATAACACATAATTTTTTTTCTAAGTACTATATGGAAACGTTAAATGAATTAGTTTATGAATTTATATCGTGGAAATTATTTCGTACGATGTACATAATTTCATTGAGCAAATCAAATATATTGTGAACTTAGTACTTCATATAGACTGCTGTAAAATAACGTCTTCATCAATTAAATATAGTAAGAGATATATTTAACTAGGAACATTGTTATATCCATGCGATGAAATAATAATAAAAACTATTATTTATTATAGTATTTTATGTTCTGTTATCGTCAACAATTATGACTTTAAATTAGAATTTCGGTGTTTACAAAATGAATAGATTTCCAACGAGTTCGAAGTTTAAAGAAATGATTAACAAATGGAACGCTAGTAAAAATAATAATTCAAACACTATACGATTAGTCAACGAAATGTAACGGAAATTCTTTATCTGTGTCGTTCCACAATGAATATCACTAAACTACTATTCTGAGCGATAAACGATTTATCACTTTTTTTGTTCACAGGAGAGGACCACCCGGGACAAAAACAACGCAAAGGTTTCTTCAGAAGCCTATGGAAAAAATCTCGCCATTATTCTCTAGAACACCCGTGATGTGAACAATAAATTGTTTTATAAATGAAACCTGAATTACTATTATCGTATTGTACGAGTTACGATTACACAAACCTTCAATGTAAAAGATATATATACAGTATAATGCCAGCTTCATGTTAGTTGTATGGAATTTTTAGAGATTAGGGCCACACATCTATTTAAACACAGTATAGCCACAATGCATGAATATGTTAAATGAATTGTATAGAGATATACGATTAATTTGTCTCATTTCACCATAAAATTTATCTCTAAGCAGACATTATACGTGCTGGCTTTGATTCTATTACTTAAAATCCTTGTGTTTTATAGAAGTGTAGAAATGTAGATAACCTATAGAAACTACAATTAACGAGTTTTTCGATTATTTGTTAAACTTAGAATGTAATGGGTATTTGTAGGTATTATTAATAAATCACTACAATTGCAAGTAAATAGATATACACTTGTTCTCAACTTTTCTATGAATTAAGTTTTGTGTGTGTAACATTAAAGAACCAATATTACTTGATAATGTATTGCTACGAGTTTAACATTTTATACCAATCCTTGTATTCGAGTGTACTTAATACTCTTTCCACTGTAGATTTTTTGTCAAAGGATGAATAAATTATGTTCATTAGCAAAATGGTTTTATTTCAACACAAATTATCCTCTACGTTACCGTGGTTTAGGATTTTTAAATAAAAACAAAACATTATATAATACAAATCATTTTATTATTAGATAGACACAGTTCCCATCGCTATTCAGAAACAATGTACAAAGCTATAGTAGTAATATCAAATATAAAACAATATGCACCCTTCGTTTACTGCCAAGCCTTGTTTGAGGATACAGAGTAAATTGAGCGCTTCTATTTTTTTTTTGCAGCTAAGAGATAGAATGTAACAGAATGCAAAATGTTTATTTGTAACTACATAAGATTATAAATGCGTCACGATGAAAAAGAAAGCATAGCAAAAATTTGATGGGTATACACAGCCCCGAGTAGCCGCGCGAGACATTAGCGAGGGCTCCGCCTGCCGCATCGACACAGATGTCTATCGGAACGATACACGATGGTTCCAGTGGGACTAGAGATTTTTAATTTTAATCGTAATACTTGGATTTAATACAGTGTCTTTCAATTTGTAACGAGCCCTTACATGAATGCTTATTTATAATTATATATATATATATGTTGTATAATGATGTTACAGTAATTTCATTACGTGGTTATTACAAATTCTTATCAAGCATCTGACGAGACAGAATCATCAAGCACAATACATTCGCGAGACGATCGACGGACCGAGTACGATCCGATAGCAGAACATTGATACGCGAGGTAAATCTTAAGTATCATGATGCTTGAAAAGAAACCTAAAAAAATCTCTATACATCATGCTTTGAGACCGGTCGTGCAAAGCTGAATAAGCTTCACTATACTGGTCGGGGAAAGCAAAAATTTTAAAATACAATTTTAAACCATCGTACAGCAACAATTACTTCATGGAAGCGGTGAGCGTATAAAAAGGGTCCAGAATCCGCAAAGTAATCGCGTCTGCATAGGATTGCTTAATGCATCACACGATGACGCTATAAATTATCAAATATCAAAACAAATGAACGGTCCTTATCACTTCATAGAATATACAAAATGCAGTTACTTATTTCCCTGTGGAAAAAATATTATCTTATAAAGTATTCTTAGATCACGGCGCACTTTGATCTGTAAACAAAACAAACGTTTTCTATATATTTACGGAAAACTATATGCCAAACAAAATACGAATCAGAATGTTCAAATAACTAGGATAAATTATCGTATAGATCATGCATAAAAACCTACAAATTAAAATTTAGTTTAAGAACGTAAGTTTTAATGTGTAAAAGTTTCACCCTCACATCACGCTTTTTTTTGTTTAACTTACCTCTAATAACCACAGGTAATTAAATAGTCTCCTAACTTCTCCACCACGGATGCGGCCTGCTGGGGTTGGATGGGTTCTTCATAAAGCGAAATTACGACGGCTAAAACAAAGAGACCATTACAATAATTGTAATGATATGTTGACCTTAATTTTCTACTTTATTATCTCACAATTGTATTCTTCTATGATCGAAAAAAAAAGTTGCGAAAATTACACGTAAAATATTTTTTTTACTGTAAATTTGACAATATAAAAAGTAACAATTAAAAATAGAAAAATATTCTTAAAATGTTATATGTAGCATGTTAGCCCTAATCAACTTTATTTATTCTAAAATTATAGTTTTCTTAATTAACTATAAGACATTGTAAAAACTATGTATAGAGTATAGCATACATAGCGATATTCGAAATTAAAATTTATAAATCTGTTTACAACAAAGTATGAAAAATTCAAACAAAAATGTATGGAAATACTTATTAACTGTGTATGCATTAACGTGTAATAATTCGAAAAGGTATAAAAAGAAAAAAAACGCCTACTGAAATGTACCCCAACGCCCTCAAAAAAATGCTAATATTGTTTTTCTAGGTCAGAATGTATAGTGCTAGTAACTACATAACCAATATTGCGGTCTTTATTTATAGATCTGGCAAACCAACAGGGCATATATATATACACAAGTATAACAAAATACCTTATACAATATATAGTAGTGTAGTATACTTATTATAGGTACACAATTATAAAGAAACATAGAGCACCTAATAAAAATATAACGTAACGAGATACAGATTAAATAACCCACACAGATATAAAACACGTTATAGTACATTTATACAATATCATCGAAATGAGGTTTGATTGTTTATAAAGAGTTAATCTCTGAAACTATTGATCTAATTGTGAAAATTCTTACACTGACGGAAAGCTACATTCAGACTGACGGTTAGAGCCTATGTTTTATCATAATAAGTTTATAATATATATATCATATATAATATATCTATCATATATAACATATATAATGTATCATAATAGTATTCTAGTTAATGTGTTTAGTATTCTAGTTAATGTTAACGAAGTGCAAGCAGTATTTAGTATCGTTTTAAACGGCGATTTGAAAGGCAAACAACTGCAAAATATATTCTATTCATTTTTCATTGAAAAAAAAAAATATAAATATCCAAGTCCGTCACTAATTATGTACTATGTTTATTAGCGACCACACGCATCTTCGTTCGTATTTATTAAAATTTAAAATGTAGGAACGGATTTATGATTGAATTTTCAAAATCAGACCGGTAACCTTTCTACAAACTTTCTACAAACAAACTTTACCTATTCATAAAATGCATAGACTACCCAACCGACACGACTTGCAACTTCGTACACGTTAAAATATCAAAATTTATAAAAATAAAATATCGTTCATGTGACACAGGGACGCATACTTTCCTATAACTGGAATTATATTTAAAATCGGATCATTGTTCCGAAAACTGCGCCCCACAAGAAAACTTTACCTCTAAAAACAGACATTACGGAAACCCTTGTTTTAGCATAACTGTGGAGCATGACACCAAAGGCGACTAAGGCAGACAGCAACACATTTCTAAAGTCGATAATTATGGTAGTCAGTGCATTATTAATCTTTAACGCCATTTATTTTATAGGGGGCTGCTTATTAGAAGAGCGCCGATACCTATAAGCTCTTATGCCTCAATCGACCTTAACTTTTTCAAATACCCTTCGAAATGGTGACGACGCCAAAATCTAATTATAAACAAAAGTAGCTTTACATTCAATTTAGACAAAATACGACTTTAAAGGCGGTTTTATGTTTAAAAAATGTGTTTTTCTTTTGTTCGACCATAGTTATTATTCTTCAATAATACGATAAATTAATGTTATTGACACAGTCATTTCAACTTTAATTGATTTATGTGAAATGATAACTCTGGTATGTATTTTTGTCCCTTTTGTTCTACACGACTTCTATTATCATATTGTTGATAAAATACGAAATGTTGATTTTATTTTTGTTATGTTTCTAAGTAAAGTGCTGTATGTTCTGTATGTGTTCAATCTATACTAAAAAATGATGTACACGATAAACGCAGAACCTAATTAAAT
Organism: Antheraea yamamai; assembly: GCA_036509395.1. NCBI lineage: Eukaryota > Metazoa > Arthropoda > Insecta > Lepidoptera > Saturniidae > Antheraea > Antheraea yamamai. The sequence continues at coordinate 14,568,906 of AP028427.1, read as the reverse complement.
CAAGATATGAAGTTTTGTCAGTAGTTCCATTTATGATACGGACACATACTAATCAATGAATAATAATATTTTTTTGAAAGTTCACTTTTGAGAGGGGCAAGAAGTAGGTAGATGAAAGTTGATAGCTCACAATTCTAGATAAATAAACAAAGGATGCTAACACAAACTGTACCACTACACTCTCGCAAAAAAAATTACTGAGAATATAAACAAGATTTCTACAATTTAAAATACAACTCACTAATGACATTGGTTTTTACAGTTTTAGACTAATATATGAAGTTTATATAATATAAAAATTAAGTAAAAATACATTTTTCACGATAGGCCCAATTTGATAAGTTTAATACAATGTCTAGGAGTGTGCTCAGAACAGCATCGAAAGAGAGTCGATGACGAGTAGTATGAAAAGTAGTTGTCAGAACATTGGTATTTGTCACAGCATCTTGGCTGAACCCTGTTCGGGTGAAGCTAAGATGCTTTATGACATGGTAATAATGATATCTCATCAGCGACTCTCATGATGGAACTAGAAAGGTTGGGGAACAATAGGGTTGATATGTTCGGTGGAATAAAAGCCTTTAAAAAAACCATACACTGTCTACTATAATATTTGTTTACCTTTTAATTGGACCGAAATAAAATATACCCTTAAAGTAGTAACTTAAGCCGAATAGATCACTTACCTTGCTGTGTCTTCATGCAATGCACGCCGACCTTGCCGAGCTTTGCGCGTATGATGCGGTCTGTTCCGCTGAGGTAGATGTACCGCGAGCCCGCTATCGTGACTCCGCCGCTTGTAAGAAGTGATTCATTCTCAAAACCGGCAACTATCTTCGCCACTTCATCTTTTGATATCTGTCGACAAACCAAACATTTAAAAAAAACCCCCAAAATATACCTATATCCAGGCCTTTTTGTCGTTTCTTTTGTTGGGGGCACGCTAATTTTCGGAAGTTTTAAATCCATCATTTTTTGTATCTGAAAATGTTCGATACTTGTGGTATATAATGGTGAGATACTGTTGTCTAATTTTCAGAAGGAAAACCAATGAAAATCACGAGATGTTCATAGTTTTAGGTTGCTTCCCATACATCGAAAACAGTTTTATTCAATTTACTCTTAAATTATAAGTCTAATATAATAACCGCATATATGCATTTCTGTAGCTTTTCATTAGAGAAATCGAATAGCGTTAATTTTCTTTGTAAAATTACGACTTTAATATTTTAACCACTGTGTAACGCGGTAATTAGACAGAATAAAAAAAAATCTAAATGTTTCCAAGATTGTTTTTTGTTATTTCATTTTTTACAAAAAATTTTTTCAATTTTATGACTATTTTTTAATATCTTCGAAATTCCCGTTAAGGGCACTGCGTGCCCCTGCATGCTCCGACAAAAACAGCCCTGCCTATGTCAAAAACATTTTCAATCCCCAATGGAGCTTCAACTAGTTACATTGTAAACTCATGATTATGGTACAAAAAGCGATTGAAATGACCGATTGGTACAGGGAAATAAAATTGAACTGAGTTTACGATATTTGCCGATAATAGCTAGAGATATCAGAAAACACTGAAACGAGTCACTATGACGGTTTTTTCGCTATACATTTTTGTAAGTATTTAAACATGAATACAATTACCTAACCTCAATACAACTAATTAACAACATTTGATAAGCTTTAAATGTCAATTTTTCCTGTAAATATATATAATAACGTAAATTTCCAAGCCTGAAATGCAATTTTTTTCCTCAACCCCTCGGCTTATTTTCGAAGACCTAGATCTCAAAATGGCGTATCACGTTTTTAAATATTTAACCAATTTATTACAGTTTTACTTGTACATTTTTTTATTGTTCAAATTATGTAATAAATACGGTATTTTCTTAAACTTATGCTTCCAACAGTTTGTTAACTAGTGCATCACAAGGACAAACTATGGTTTTAGAACAGCGCAGAATAAATTGAATTGTTATCATTATCTAAATTTAAAATAAGTAAGATGCACTATTAAAATGTATAATGTGACCATATTCTCCAATTTCTCATAATCATAATTGGAAATAATCAGTTCAAGAAAAACTTAAGAAAAGTAAACGGTGTATTATGTTACAAAACTTGTACATACATTTAATCAGGGACTAAGGAATACAAACAAACCTATGACATCAGATTTTATACTGTTATATTGTATTAATACAATAAAGTTATATTAAGTAGTTAATGTATACTCATTTTTATCAGAAATAGAAATAAAACTTGACTAATAAAATTTATACAATATAATATCATAAATATGAATAACAAATTGTTACTAATAAAAAGAATATTTTTTTAAAACAATGTTTCGTGACTCATAAATGTGTGCTGCGTAACATCTATTTGTAATAAAATTGGTTTTATTTAAATTGTATGACTCTGTAACCAAAGATCATAAGATGTAGAAACTAGATACGGTTAAAAATATTACATTAAAATGTATGGCTTAGACTTTTTCAATTTATGCGCATGCGGGTCTAAAACGTAGAAAGAATATCGCAAATTGGCGAGTAATATTACAAATTCACATTTGGCGAGTAATATTACAAATTCACATTTGGCGTACGTTGTAAACAAGATATCCTGTTTTACAAAATAATATTGATGATAGCAGCTTCTGTGCAAATCAACTTTCGTATGCAAACTACGTGAGAGTTGTACCAAATGTAATTTATAATGTTCTTCGTTTTTAAGTAGCCTCATTACGTATCATATATAAGATTAATTATAATAAAAATGAACGAAAAAATATGATATGGGCTCCTACGGGTTAACAAAAATGATGAAGAACCGGCCGGCGACTTTTGCGCAATTTTTGTGCATACATTTACTATCAAATTATAATTGAATTTAACGGCAATAAAATACAGATACATGTTATTACAAATATTAACGTCGCTTTGAAGAATGTAACCTAATTTACTATCAATTCCAATACGAATCGCTTGGCACCACATGTCGCCATCTTGTCAAACTAGCCGGGATTCGTCATACATTGATATTTTACAAGTCGCCAGTATTTCGTGATTATAATAAATTCTGTTATAAGATTTTTTTAAATATACAACCACGCAGTCTTTATTAAAAGGAGCTACTTACTTCGAAACCTTCCGATTTGGCCCAGACATTTCCATCGTGACCGGCAATTGCTGCCTTTGAAACACATCTGGAGGCCATTAACTGTTTGTCGACATAATCTTGCCAGCTCATTTTGAATAAATTCTATTAAAAATAAAACTACACTTGACTAAACACAGTCTACTCTTCACAACGAGCAAGCGCTCCACACGAACAAAAAGCACTGCCGTTTCAAAATGGCAGATTAGTCATAGACACAACCGGAAGTATAGATATGCCATTAAGCAATGAATTACTTTTTCAGTTTACGCACAGGTATACAGAATCAGTGATACAAATTAATGAGGTGACATTCTTGTAATATTTTGTACAAAACGTCTCAAAATGTTATGCTAAAAAATTAAATATGATACCACGGAATATTATAGAAATTAATATGTATTAATTATGTATGCACTTACTGAGCACAGTTATTCTTTTCAGCTCTTATATTATTCAAAAGTTATAATAATTATTATGGGTATTTCATGACATCTATTATTCAAATTATGTGCCACATTTGCAGATATTTTCGCATGAATGAAAAACTTTGAAATAATTATTACGATATTTTTGTTCGAATAAAAGGTTTCACAGCTACAAAATTATACGTCAGATATACTATTTATTTCATCTGATTTATTTTAGGTTGCAACACGCATGATTGAGTATTTTTTCTATTTGAAGATATAGAGACATAAGATAGATAGATAAGAAGATAAGAGATACTACTTCCTAATGTTAAATATTATATCTCAGTTTCAAAAAACTTTACTCTCAATATACTGATATCCAGCAATGTTTTCACTAGTAGATATAAAATATATAATATATTTAACTGCAGCTTCGCTTTATCCGCCTCAGAATAAATAAGAAAATTTGCGAACTCTGCTGTACTGAACAAATGTCGAATCGTCTCTAAGTCTGTGTGTCTTATATAATTTAATCCTTCAAAATGTAAACAAATATTTTAGTATGAGCGTGAAGAATAACGATATCAAAATTATCTTTGAATACTTGTAGTCTTGTTTTAGTATTATGCGCACTTATTATCAACTTTTACTGTTTATCTCTTTGTCGGCATAGAATAAGAAAATAGATTAAGAGAAAAGTGTATAAAGTCTAATTAAAATATACGTGACAATGATACTTTACTTTTTGTATTATTGCAATTACATATAAACATTTGACGTAAAATGTTAAATTTTGACAATCATTGAGAATGCTATCCACCACATTCCTTTTTGACTTCATATCGCTAAACAGCAATAAAAAATAAATCACCTCAAGGTACTCGTTACACTACACACTATAGTGAAACTTCTTTAGCTCAGTTGTGATTTCAAACTCGATGAAACGAAAAAGTGACATTAAAAAGAGATAAACACATTAATGTATAAGATTTAACGTGCAAGAGGATGATATAAAATACATTACCTTTATATTGATATTTTATGATATTTTTGGCCCCGAGTGACCCGCATGTATGTTTTTTTGCATAATCTTCATTATCCGTAAATGTCTATTATCTATCTGTAGCCTGCAAAAGATCTACTGAAAAAGGGAATAATTTTTGAAACTTTTAGAAGTAAAATACTACTTCTTTTATAAAATGCTTATATTATTTTCTGTAACGTGCGTATTTCAAATATTTAACTCAACTAAATTACTTATAAATACAATAAAAGAAATCTATAATATATTTTTTGAGACTGGGAACATTTAGGCAAGTGACAAGGCGCTATAGGTTATGCCTATTAGTGGTACTAACAAATTTCCATAGAGTGTCGCACTTCCGGCGATTTATTTCCTTATAATTCAGTTTTACTCATACCTCACAGTACATCGCGTTTTAAATAAAAATAATATTATTACAAATCTTACAAAAATATAGTAAAATTACTGTTATATTTATTATATATCAAAGTTTATATTTTTTGCAACGAATAAAAAAGCTTCTCTTAACTCAACTTGACCTTGCTAGTTCTTTTCCGTTCAGCTACCGCTGTTGAAACATGTCTCATTCATCTGAAAGAAGGTAAGTTCGGTTTCTTAGACTAATTTAAGCACGTTTTTATAACACGTAATGCGTTATATTAATAATTACAATGTTGAATCTAATGACCATTCATATTACTGAAATAAATTCGCATATTCACGATATTACTTCAATAAAGTGTCTGTCGCCGATTGCCAACATGGCGGTGGTAAGGAGGACTTTATTACAAGTTTGATATCGTGCACGTGTTTTTATAAATATCAGAGCAGACGGGTCTAACCAAAATTATTTATGTGTTTTAACTGGGTAATTATTGTTATCATTCAAATAATCTATATTATATGGTTTAATATGATACACCATTTTGACAGGCGCAGTTCGATGCTAAATTTTAATGATTTTTGCTTATTCATACTGATCGGTACAAAGGTATATATGAAAATTTAAGTATTGTAACAAGATCTAAACTATACGAAAAACTTTATTTACAGATCGGAGGATTGGCCGGAGGATTCTAAAAATGGGCCATCAAAGGATCAAGGCGCTTATGACGGTCCACCGGGAATGGAGCCGGGCGGTGCATTGGATACAAACTGGGATCAAGTGGTGGAGACCTTTGATGATATGAATTTGAAAGAAGAATTGCTTAGAGGAATATACGCTTATGGTTTCGAAAAACCTTCAGCTATCCAGCAGCGGGCAATCATGCCATGTATTCAAGGTCGCGATGTAATTGCTCAGGCTCAGTCTGGAACTGGCAAAACGGCTACATTCTCCATTTCAATTCTTCAACAAATTGATACAAATGTTCGTGAATGTCAAGCTCTGATTTTGGCTCCGACTAGAGAGCTGGCGCAACAAATCCAGAAGGTATGAGGCAAGACTCATTGAAATTGAGTGATGTGATTAATTTTATATTATACAATTATACTAATGACAATATTATTGTGTTAGGTGGTGATAGCTCTTGGTGATCACTTGAATGCAAAATGCCATGCTTGCATTGGTGGCACGAATGTCCGTGAAGATATTCGGCAGCTCGAGAGTGGCGTTCATGTAGTTGTGGGAACTCCAGGCCGAGTGTTTGATATGATATCACGACGAGCACTCCGTGCGAGCACAATCAAGTTGTTTGTGCTGGATGAAGCCGACGAAATGTTATCGCGAGGGTGAGTTCTGTAACAGTTATATTTTACTGTGCAGTTTCAAAATTTGACTAATTGAAAATAATGTTGATTTTAGATTCAAAGATCAAATCCATGATGTCTTCAAGATGTTGTCTGCTGATGTCCAAGTTATTTTGCTCTCGGCTACAATGCCCGATGATGTATTGGAAGTGTCTCGTTGCTTCATGAGAGAACCTGTGCGCATCCTCGTGCAAAAGGAAGAGGTAATTAATTATTTCATGTCTAACATTTATTTATATTAAAATGTATATAACCAAATGCAATAACTAAAATCAGATTTATAATATCATGTTAATTGTTTGAACAGAAATTTTATATAGTAACAATAATAACCTTAATATGGTAAACAAACTGTACAACAAATATACATAGAACTTGTTTTAATTACTTCTAATGGTAGTAGATTACAAGGGAGCTAAATAATACTTTTTTCAGTGGTCTGTAGTCATTCATGAGTTTTTGTAATCCTCATCAATTCCTGGAACTATTGTCATGGACTGATTTCTCAAATTCTTTTGGATTATCTCATAATAAAGAAATAAAAAGAAAATGTAATATTTAAAATATACTAGACACTTGAAGTCATAGACATGCTTGTATGTACTGTATTGATAAATACAATGTTTTTATTTGAACAATGTTATGTTGTTGTCCTCCATCATGGAACACAAAGGACCATTATTCCTATTGCTGATAAAAAAAAATTGTTGCTGACTTTCGAAAAAAATTCTGACAAAAAGACTCTCTTTGTTCACATTCTGAAGTTATGAAGAACTAAATATTGTTTTGCTTTTTGTATTAATTAAATTTTGAAAGTGAAAATACTTGTGATTACAGCTTACACTGGAAGGTATTAAACAATTCTACATTGCCATTGAATTAGAAGATTGGAAACTGGATACGCTTTGTGATCTGTATGACACACTCTCCATCGCCCAGGCTGTTATTTTCTGTAATACCCGTCGTAAGGTATGTACCTTTATTACTATTGCTTCATTTTTATCAATGTGAATGTAAATTTGTGTCATATTTTGACTTTTCGGGAACTAAATAATTTAACAACTTGTTATTTATTTTAAATATAAAGAAACTAGAATAATATGTGACTAATCTGAATGTTTGCTTTTCAATTTATACTCAAGAATAGTTTTACAATGTGGCTTCACATGCCTCGGAATGTTATTTGTGTGGCCTTATTTCTCCAATTAATTGATATAGATTGTTCTAAATAAAAATGTTAATCAGGATGGACATAGTAATAATATTCGTATTGTAGGTTCTCAATCTATTGATAGCCCAAGGTTATTATAACAATTGTCAAGGGTTTAGGGTGTGGTTCAGGAAATTGTAACTTGAGAGCGCTGCATAAGGCTCTTTTGTAGGACAATTGAAATACTGCAAGGCCCTATAAAACATCTAAATAAATCAAAGATATAAGGTTGAAATATATTTCTAAATAAATGAATATAACTAACTAATTATTTTCTGAGTTATCTAATAGCTTTCCAAGAGAAATCACTTATTCTCACATATTTTTAATAGTAATTTAATTGTTTATTTTCTCTAGCTTAGTCGCTTATTTCCATATTTAATTCAAATTAGCAACTGTCCATGTTACTGTATATGTTAATTACAATAACTATGCCTATTTTAGTTTTGGGAGAAAATAGCTTTCTGTCACATAATTATCAGTATCTAATCAGTAATTCAAGAGATTACTGCCTACAAATATACAATCTTTGCCTCTTTTTCATTATACTCTAGATAAATTGTGATGCATAAAGTCCAATCTTTTCATTAGTTATTGTTTAATCTGATTCAATTTTGCAATAAAATGTAGAAGTAAACACCAAAATGTGTGGCGGTTTTAAAGTTAATTAAACCAATATGTTTATTGCAACTGGCTCTTATAGACCTGAAAATACATAGTCCTCTAAGACGAAGTACTTCATAATAGATAATAATTAAATGCTATTATAATCATGTTTGGCAAATTGTTATTTTGTTGTGTTTAGGTGTTTCTATGTGAATTTTGTAAGATGAGAATATGGTGATGAATTTATTTTTGGTGTTCAGTAGGACATCATTTAGGATTACAAGTTATTTTATTTTTAATCTAAAATATTAATTTAAGTCATGGATTATTTTATTTTAGTTATCCATTTATTTAGAGAAAAATTAAAGTGTGTGTCTACTACTACTATACAAGATTAAAACAATTTTTAGTTATATTAAAATTTAATTACAAATATTTTCTCTTAATATGTTTTAATAAAAAGTATATATTTGCGAATTAGCTAATTCTAATGTGATTTTTTTAAGATTTCCAGTTTGTATACACTGAAAATGATGATCAAATTCTGCCATATATAAGGTTTTTAGTTTTTTTTTATAATCTTTATATTTGTACATGTCCAAATTTGAAGATCTTGAAAAATAACGTAAAATGTTAGGAATGGCTAAAATTGGATTTAGCTCATTTTGAAATGTAACAGCTCATTTGTTCTTTGTTTCTGTAATATTTTGAATGATTTTTGTAGGTAGACTGGCTGACCGAGTCGATGCATGAGCGCGACTTCACCGTGTCTGCCATGCACGGGGACATGGACCAGCGCGAGCGCGAGGTCATCATGAGGCAGTTCCGTACTGGTTCCTCTCGTGTACTCATCACCACAGATCTACTGGCTCGCGGTATCGACGTGCAACAAGTTTCTTGCGTCATCAATTATGATCTGCCAACTAATCGTGAGAACTACATTCACAGGTGATTAATTTATCTGGTCACTCTAATTGATAAATAATTCTATAGTACATATTTTATGAAAAATTTAACCAAGCAAATTGGGTGAAAAATAGTTATACTGTAAACATCTTGTAAGTTTGTTAATATATTCATTGCGGTTTATTTTAACATGTTAATTGAATTATCGAATTGCTGTATATACCAGGTGAATTTTTGAAAGGTTGACACCCTTCTATAGTGTGGTAGCTCATGGTCACATTTAACATAGTAAATAATAATATCGAAAACAAATACTAATAAACAACAAGGATAAGCTAAGTTAAAGTTTGTTCTGGGATTCTCAAAAGTATGGGTACATATTTAACTAAACCTAGGTTGAATGACCGGTGACAAAACCTGCGGAGCGGCTTTCCGTAGTTTATAATAAAACGAACAATAAACCCTTCTGTTTGTATTATCCTTTGTTAGTTGATTCGTTTCACTTCACTTTTACTATACCTGGCAGTTATTGACACTGCTTTAACATAGACGTGTAGAGGATTGACTATAATGTTTATATTTTCTAGTTAATTAGGTCAAATACTAAGCTCTTATTTTTTAAATTGATATAGAACTATGTACTGAATATCCTGTAAAAATATTGCTAACAAGTAACCAGTCACCCATTATATCACTGTCGTTTATTTTGAAATGTTAATGGAATTATTGACTTGCTGTATACAATGATAGTTTTTATTTTCAGAATCGGAAGAGGTGGTCGTTTCGGCCGTAAAGGAATTGCTATCAACTTTGTCACTGAAGGTGACAGACGAGCACTCAAGGATATTGAGGAGTTCTATCACACTAGTATCTCGGAAATGCCCAGTGATGTGGCCAACCTCATCTGAGGTGCCTACGTTTATCTGCTCTATACTTTGTGTCCTGCGTTCAATTGCGATATTTATAAGGTGTGTGTATTAGGAGGAGCCTTCTAAATATCTATCGCTGTGCCGAATTTTTTTTTTATCGGAACTCTTTTAATTTGGACTGATATATTCGTTTTAGTTTAATTAATGATTACATTATAATAGTCGTGTCGTATCAATATAAGTTTAATATACATTAGCTAGGGATAAGACCGGCTCGGCCGGATGGCCCCCGTTCCGCGTAGACCTCTCTGCTGCTTGCGCAGAGGTCTCATCGGGTACTGGAGAGGCTATTTCAATCACAAAAGTACTAGAAGGAAACAATGTATTGTATCTTTTCTCCAGTTGTACATATAATATGGTAACTGTTTTTGTAATACGCTAAATAAATGTAATAAAATATCGTATTGTATTGTTATTATATTTGATATGTAGCGCTCCATTCCCGATCGGAACCTTAATTTCTATGGACATTGTATTGAATTGTGTAAATTTTGTTTTACAGAAGATCTACGTACTGAGCCTGTGAAACGCACTTTGGACACAACTATGTGGAAATAATAAATCAAAATTTCCTCAATAATGTTCATTAATTTCTTTTGGCAGGTCCTTTTTGTATCCTGTTCCCCATTAGTTGCGCATAAATAATTGCATTCGCGTTTCCATATTACTTATTGTTTTCTACATGGTTTTTATGTTCATTTCGAGTTATTTATATTTTTGGAATAAACTTATTCGAAATATTAGTGACTTTTTACGCAATGGTAATTAAGGTTCCTATTTTTACTTTAATTTATGTAAGTAGTAAAAATGGAACAGTTTTTTCTGATACATGTCGTGAGACATACCTTGTTTACAATTTGTCTCAAAATATAATTGGTGTATATGTATTTAATGCTTAATAACGTGTATTAAAATATCAAAACTATACATAACAAACCATTATTAATCTATTACCCAACTTTCATTTATAGCAGTAAATCTGAATTTTGAGTCTGGAAGATGTCACAACAGTAATTTCAAACATGAAAAATAACTTTCCATCAATTTTTTTTATTATAATCACAACAATAATAATTTTGATATAATACAACAAGTAATAATTGAGGTTTAAGAATTCAACGAAGTTAACTTTACAATAAGAATATAGAAATATTGTTCTTTCTTAAATACTATATTATGTTTTTATTCCAGTATCACTATATTAAAGTTGAATCCTAATAAATTAATATCACATTTCTGGTAATGTTCATTTGCACTAACATAACATGAAACATGGCTATAAATAAATATCATAAAAATGCAAAAAGAAGTATAAGTAAAATAACAGAAATAGGGAAAAAAACATAAACTGACATTCGCGGATGACAAACTGACATTAAAATTGACGAGTCATCTTCCTCATTTTGTAAACCGTCTTTAGTAGGCACTTCAACTATCACCAATTCGTCACTGAAAAATCCTACATCGAACTCGCACACCGTTTTATTTAAACACATTTTAGATTCAGAATTATTTACATACTGGAATGTAGGCTTATAAATATTAAAAATAGTATGTATGTCGTTTATTACAAAATCGTTATCACTATAAAACATGTAGTAATAATAACCATCGAGTAATACTTCGTGAACAACTTTTAGAGTGGTAGTGTTTTCTAAATAATTTGTGCTGTTACACTGAATGGAGTAGGGAAAGAATTCATTGATCAGTATGTTGTCGTGGTAACAGTCGAACAGATTCACTTCAAAGCTTGAGACCGCGCTGTCTTCGGGTTTAACAGTATTATTAAAGGCATTCCCACCGTGATGCACTCCTGTATCCAATATTGTATTTGGATTATGCAAAGGTGTATTTGTATCTCTTTTTGGTCTCTCTTTATTTAACTTATTAACATAACTGTTTGCTGTAACATCTTTTGTATGAAAATATACTTCTTCATCGTCTCTGTATTTTGTTTCTGTTGCACTATTTTCGTCGAATTCATCTTTTAGTAAATATTTTGTGGATTTATCTACAACTTTATTTAACTTTTTATCATTAGGATTTTGTAATGTCACCTGCACGCCTTGATTACCAACTAGAGGTCGATCTTTTTTATATTTATATTCATCCAGTATTCCACATGTATTTAGTATTCTATCTCCTTTAACTACTAATATTTTTGATCCTTCATATCTAGAACAGGCTTTTAATTCAACTGTGGCACCTTTTAAAAGGTAGAATCCCCAGTACTCTAAAGTATCATCAGGGAGTGACATTGATTTTTTCAATTTGATATGCTTTTTCTTATCCGAAACTTCTGGTACGCCTCTCATTTGGAATGCATTAAAGGTACTATTCATTATTAGAGTATGTTTCTGACAGAACACTGATGATTGACCTTTATGTATTTGTATGACGTCTGAATCTGATATTTTATACATCACGTCTGCGTATGTAACATTTCTTAAATATAATGGAAGAACAATTAACATCGAAGGTAAGACAGTGGTCAGAAGACAAAACATAATGACCCGCCGAGATCCATGCATTTTATCTCCATCTGAAAATAAATAAATATCTAAAAGTATCAGGGCAATTTTAAATCAATATTTTTTTTGCGATTGCTATTGGCAAACTGGTTATATAAACAGAAAAAAACTGATATAACTAAAAATTTGTCATGTTACCTATACATCTGCCTATGACATTAGATTAATGGCTTGTTATTAGCCCTCCTTAAGATGTCCTATTTTTCGTACCGTAATGATTTTGTCCAAATATTCGTAAATTCATACATAAGTAAATATAAGCTAGTCGGTCTTCATAATTATGTATACATACACTGGAATTTAACAACACTATGCAAATTATTTCTTACTATAATATACCTAATAATTATTTACCTAATTTTAAAGCGGCATGAACACAGTTTAGTATCACCACACGAGATGTCTTTTTAATGTATAATAGTTAGCAAGTTCGTTTATCACAATCCAAACATACTCGATTGCAATAAATAACTTTGAAGAGATTGATCGTGCTTGTAATGTTTACGAGAGAAATTATTAGTCTTGCCGTCATCGCGGCGCTTCCATCTTTGTTATCACCTCGCTCGCTCCGGCATTGAAATACGCAGGCTCAAAACTAAACGCATGTCCGTATTTCATTGTCTACATTATACAGAGAATAAACCTTTGCTTATCTAGTTATTTAATCGGGAAAACAATGAAAATGCACATGCTTTCGTGAACAATATGATAATGGGAAAAACCGGTCTTTTTATTAATAATCCTATCTCGCATAGTAACTTCGCTTACGTGAATTGACATTTTCTGCTAGTGAATTTCAAATCAAATCAAAAATACTTTATTAAATTTAGGCCCTAAGAAGGCACTTATGAACGTCAAAACTATCACCGGTTCGGAAAACAACCCAGTCATCGAGAAGAACCGGCAAGAAACTCGATCTGGTTTATCTTTTTAACAAATATATATAATATTTAGAATAATAATATATTCTATATAATAGTAAATGTCACAAACGTTTTTAATGGATACACAGAGATGAGTCAATTCCAGACATCACCATCGTTCACATATTGATCCACTAATTAACCTTTTGACACCAAAACCCGCTTGACATGGCGCTTAAATTCGCAATCCGGCAAATCGGTAATATCCTTTGGGACTTTTTTGTAAAATCTAACACTATTTCCCAAAAAACTTACTGGTTTTACTAAGTCTAAAACGTGGGAAAACCTGTTTGTCACAGTTTCTAGTATTTAGATTGTGCCGGTATTTTACGAAATCTAGCTTTTCTAGGTTCTTACGGACATACATTAAATTGTCAAGAATGTATTGGGAGGGCAGAGTTAAGATACCGTACTCCTTGAACTTGGTCTTTAAGGATTCGCGAGGTCTCATATTGTAGATTGCTCGAACTGCTCGTTTTTGTAATACAAATATGGTGTCTAGCTCAGCTAAATTGCTAAATTGTCTAAAAAAGTTCGAGATAACGTTCCTAATTTCTTATATAATAAAATTTTCATTGCTTTTTCTAAAAACTCAGCTTGTTTATCCATATAAATGACTCATTCCTAATGAATCCATTTTTTTTACACATAGTTGTTAGAAGATTTTCGGTTTTAAATACAGTATTATATATTCGCCACCGCCTTGGGGATTTATTTTTAAATACGTTAAAACTTATTTCTTTATTTCTAACCATGAGTCTAATTACCAAATGCAGACACATTCAGTAAGAATATAGATCACTTTCGTATCTATAACAGAAAATCTAAGTTTCACTCTTTTTAGGGCTTGAAATTTTATATACATGGGAACATAACATTTTCAACAATATTTTACCCCCACAGTATTAACATGACCACTGACGTATTGAATGTTGCTAATCGCTATGGGTTTATATTTTCATAGAAAGGTATAAAAAATAGGATCTTATTTATCCAACTATTTTTTTTTATAGGATACCCAAGAAGTATGTATTATAGTTCAAATATTATACTATAATGTATGTGGAACTGATTTTAATTCTAGTTGGGAATATATCTTACCAGCTGGCCGCTCCGGCTTCGTACGGGAGTACTAACAAAGAAAATGAGTTCAAATATTTTCTTGTAATGAAATAAAATGACAACTAAACAACATTACGTTAATTCTGTAAATATTTTTGAAGATTTCTCTACTGTTTTCTGCCTAGATTACTTGATTTTTTTATATGGAGATATTTTAACCCACACTTTCCACTTTTCCGTATGAGTTTTCGATTTTTTTTTCATACAAACCTTGTCCTTTCGATTACATTCTCAATAAAAAAGAATCGACCAAATAGGTGCCAGATGTGGTGCGCTACATACATACATATAGCAATAGATTTTCATTTATATTGATTTGGCAAACGATGGATGAGGTAATCGTATTAAGTAAATTGAAAAGTTATTAAGTTCCAATAACGCGTATTACCGCATAATATATTACAAAGTCAACGTAGGCTTACGTTATTCTTATAAATCCATAAGATGAAGACTTAAAATTTTAATTAATATTTTGATTTTTCACTAAAGACATGTTAATTTAAAGTTATAGAAGTATGTTAAATAAAATACCTACTAATTATGTGTTTATTAAAACAAACAGATTTGATAATGTAGATTACCTTTAAGATCTACAAAATCAAGTACATAATGAAACTATATGTTATAGTTACACTTTAATCTATAGTATTACTATATATATAGGGAGGTCTTTTTTATCATAGGAGGCAAACGAACATGTGGGTCACCTAATATTAAGTGATCACCACCGTCCATAGACACTAGCAACACCAGGGGAGTCGCAAGTGCGTTACAAGCCTATGTTTGGAGGAAGGGGAGGGAAGAGGTGGGCTTCCGGCGCTCATACTGGAACTCAACTCAGCTCAACAATGGAAGCACTGTTACTTCACGTTGGTTTTCTGTGAGAGGGTGGTAGTTCCCCGGGCGAGCCGACCAATTCATGCTGAAACCAGTAATAGCTTCAGCGTGGCTCTACCACCTACTATTTATTCGTTTGTTCGTAGGAAGTAATCTCTAGAAATGCCTTATAGGATTTTGAAACTTGTTTCAATTGGAATGTCACCTTTTATTCGAATAGCAGAAGCTATATTTTATTATTATTAAGTTTGAAATTGTAATTAACGTGAGCAAAATCAGGTGTGGTCGCTAATTCGTAATAAATGAAAATGTGCAAGCTCAACCTTTTCCGGCTTGAAAAGCTCATGGAGTCATAATTTTTGTCTTGTCTCTTCACATTAGTTGAGCGTTCCGAATATTTAATTAACTTATTCATAATCAACACAATTATTGTAACTCGTTTAAAAATATTAGTTTCCCGTTTTTTTTTTATAAAAAGTGTGCATCGATCGAAAACAAAACTTATATTCGTTTTACTATAGAAGCTGGTGACAGTAGTTACTAAAACAATAAATTATTACTACTAAGTACGGAAATCAGTCTTGCTCTCGCCCTCTCCCGTCATTAAAATCTAGTACAGGATCATAATGTATTTATCACTGTATTTTTTTGGAGCTCGGCAAAGTGCCTGCACTTCAATTGATAGAAAACATAGTAGAATCTAAAAAAAAATAACAGTGAGCTCCGACATATCATTTGATAACAGATAAAACTAATATACATTTCGTAGTTTCTGAAAATTGTGCACAATTTTTTGTTTTATTACGATACCAAACCATTCCGTTCACTTGTAATGGAAGCGTATTAAAAGACTACAGTAGTATTGTCAAATCATAACACTTAAGTTAGATATATTAAACAATAATAACTAGTTATAAACATTTACAGGTACAGCGCACTCTTGCAATTGCTTATACCTTTATCGACTAAATATTATCAATGTAATTAACTTCACGCAGCACAGTTGTTAGTTCATAAAATTAATAATCAATTTATTAAATAAATTAATTTTATAACTTACCATTAATCTTGTTATGTACATATGCATATTGGTAATTTGTACTATAGTACGGTGTACTTGTAGATCTCTCAAAGTTCTTAGCCATTTCGTTGGTACTTTTTTTTAATATGTATTAAATATTTATGTATCGTCTAACGACAGTCCTAAAACGTAAATACTTCCTGCGTAATGGAATAAGATAAGCTTATCAATGCTATAATTTATCAGTTCTTTACTTATTGGTGTTGTTAAACTCGAATATAACAAAAGTCTAGGAAAAATATTACATTACAAACATCATTTAATATTTCATAATATTAAAATAAAATGCTAACACAAGGAATAACATTTACGATCGATATTTTATGAATGACTATAATTATAATTATGATACTACTAGTACTAGTCAGAGACTAAGAGAGCAATAACCAAAACTCATGTCTTATTGACAAATTTAAATATTGTAGTCATAATAAATTACGTATTGGTATATATATACGGAGCAACACTGACCAGCTGTGTTATAAATCAACTTACTCAATGGAATAAATTCTCCGTGTTACCCGCGAAATACGAATTAAGTTTTTATGATTTACATAAAATATGAATTGGAGTTTTATTAATGAAATACATTGATATAAGTTTATATGGTAATAAAAGATACAAACTATTATTGTATAATCCAAAATATCTTATCGTGTATACAATACGGTCATCTATAGACAATCGACATATTAGAACGGGCTCTGGCATGGCGCTTTGAAACCATGTGTCACGATTTTGACGTTACTTCTAGAGCACTCCTACTTCAAAGAGTGTCAAAATAACACTTAAATAATTTTTCATACAAAATATTTAACGATAACGTGTGTAAGGGTAAAATAGATTCTACGTACATATCGCGCCGTCACGTTAACGTTAAAAGATTTAGTTTAACGCCATCTATCCATTTATTATTTGTAGTATATTGTTAGGACTACTCGTCTTAAATGTTTGATGTTGTATCGTCAAATTCGTTTTTAACGTCATCTATATTCTCATTCTATGGAAATGAAAAATTCTAATAAGTAATAAGCTTGTGCCTCGTCCTGTTGTAGAATCTGTTGACTATTTATTATCTTCTTGATCAAAAAAATATTATTTTAGATCTTCTAAAGATTTATATCTGTCAGACAGTCTATTATATTTAGAATGTAAAAGAATGGAAATAATAAAAAGTCACGATAAAAATTGAGAATTTTGCGTTACTGCCACAGAGTATTTTATATTATAGGAAAGTTACTACGCACTCTGTTGTATCACATATACTCTATATCCAGTAATGCCAGTATAAAAATATTGCCGCTAGATTAAGCCACTTTGATATCAAATGCTTAAAACTTCAATGTTTATGAACGACACATCGATATGTTAAATTTTCGATGTATCGGTTACTTCCCTATGGCTAGCATAGGGATGATCGATATTATAAAACATTGATGTTAACTCGGTTAAAAGTATCGATGTACAATAATTATCGATAGCAAACCATCGATGTCTAAAATCATCGATGAAATACCGAAAACGGTAGCAAATATAACTGTCTGTTCTATTTATTACATGTGTTTATTGTTATTGGAGATAAAATAAAATACATGTCCAGTCTTTTTTGGGTACATTCTGTAAAAAAATTGACAGTGTCGTGAGTTTTCACTTTTGTCTGTTCTATTGCTGGTATAAAAGTTGGTCAACATTGGAAAAAAACCTTTCTGAAACCGTCTCTTTTCCTTTTTCCCTTTAGGAAAAGCAAAGAAATACTTAACTATTCGTACAGCTAACTTCAATTACGTTGATCAGTGTCATCTAGTGTAAAATAATTGAAATTAATAGTTATCTAGTCCCCAGCTAGTACATTCAACGCTAGATGGCCCTAAAGTATTTATACTCTTTGTGTGATGTAGATGTAGATCTCTGTGGATGTAGAGCACAGAGTACTTTATATATAGGAAAA
Source organism: Antheraea yamamai (assembly GCA_036509395.1). Taxonomy (NCBI): domain Eukaryota; kingdom Metazoa; phylum Arthropoda; class Insecta; order Lepidoptera; family Saturniidae; genus Antheraea; species Antheraea yamamai. The sequence goes on along the minus strand of AP028427.1, from coordinate 14,550,465 downwards.
TAAAGAGGTATATGTAAACCATAAATGGGTTTTATATTATTATTCTAATATTGTTATATCCTCTAAACATCAAAAATAAAAGAAATACCTCATATTTTGATCCCCAAATAACACTTGCTTAAGAAAACATAGAAATGATAATTATAAATTTTTGTTGCTATAGTAAGAACATAATTTATTTAGGAATAAATTGATAAATTCTATTAGTATAAACGAAAATACATAGATAAAAATTACGTGCCTTGTTCTTCTTGCTAAATTTTCCTGATAATAGTATGTTTATAATAGTATATTAATTTCCTGATAATAGTGTGTTGCCGAGACATCTGCTCTGCGGCTGAGCTGCTGCCGAGACATCTGCTCTGCGGCTGAGCTGCTGCCGAGACAACAGCTCTGCGGCTGAGCTGCTGCCGTAGAAGTTGAAGAAGAGTAGAAATTGGTTTTATATTCTTATTCTAATATCGTTGTATCCTCTAAACATCAAAGAAATACCTCGTATTGTGATCCTAAAATATAATATTTTGCTTGCATAGTGACAATTACCTTTTTTGGTATATATTGTCAAATAAGTGTAAGTCAAAGTGATATTTCTATGTTGGAACATGTGTTATTAGACTTAATTAATTTTAAGTATGTATACTAAAAGTCTCCAAATTTGTTTTTTAATGTTATCTCATTTAGCATTAGCTAATGCAAAAAATACCATACTATTCAATTAACTTACACAAAGGTAGTAAACATTTATATATTGTAGAATAATTATTTAAGCATGTCATGTGAAATAGTTCTAGAATTTCAAATAGATTTCTATAATAAATATTTAAAACCTCGTTTTATTTTTCAATCCTGCATTGTATTACACTTTATATGTGATGTTGCTTTGATAAAGATAATATATGACCAAGAATTACTGTTGTTAGTTGTTAGGGTGGAGTGAAAAAAACAATTTTTTTTTTCTTAGCCTGGGGGTCAAATTTGTAGCTTATAAAAAACAAAAATTTTTGAAAAAAAAATTTACTCAACATCTTGAGCCAGCCCACTCATTTTTAAAATTAATTACGAGTAAAAATATTTGGTTGCAAAAAAAAAATTTTTTTTTTCTTTGAATCTCTTAAAACATCTAAGAACTGGCAATTATGATCATTTCCAACTCAAATTTTATTCTAGTGCCCTAAAGAGGAATGGTACTTTTTGGGATTTTTTTTTTAAATTAAAACAATAGTCACAAAATTTTTTTTTTAACTTGTGATTTTTAATTGGCATAAAAGAGGATACTCTGAAGTTTCTAGAACGCCTTCAAAAATTTTTTTTTTGGAACCAAATATTTTTACTCGTAATTAGTTTTAAAAATGAGTGGGCTGGCTCAAGATGTTGAGTAAAATTTTTTTTTTTTTTTTCAAAAATTTTTGTTTTTTATAAGCTACAAATTTGACCCCCAGGCTAAGAAAAAAAAAATTGTTTTTTCTCTCCACCCTATTAGTTGTGTTAGGCTTTGCCGATGAAAAATCTAGTTTTCTGTGGGAATTATATAATTCTCACATAAAATTGATTTTTCATCGCAAAGCTTAACATAACTAACTAAAGTAATTCTTCGAAAAGTATATGTATATATATATATAGTTGTTTACTGAAGGTCCAGTACGCAGCGCTAGTGTGCTGTTGTTTGCGTTTTTGAAGTATGTAGATGCTATTCTTCTCCGCTAGGAGTAATATTATTCTGTGATGTAAACATCCGTAAAAAAATGAGTAAGTCCCTATAATAATTACTCTATAATATTATATACCTAGGTACTCTATTCATATTATACATTATTTATAGGAAAGAAAGAGTAATATAAATTGTCGCCAGGGGTATTGTTATTCTGTGAATATAAAGTCTGTAAAGTCGTAATTTTCGGATTCTTTGCGTTTATAACTCTGTGAACATAAAATGAGTGAAATTTTAAAGCCAGAAGTAATATGGATCGAGGGACGATGTTACAGAGTAAATGACCCAACTCATGAAATAAACGCATTACAAGAATATGACTTATATGAAAATGGTAAACCTTCATTTCAATATTAATTTCATAGCGGAATATATAAAACAAGTACAGTATAACCAAGAACGACTATGACAGACAAATAGTATAATAAATGCAATCAAAATTATCTCTTATGCTTTAAAATTTGTATTTTGGAGAGAACATGACAGCAATAGATCCTGTTAAACCTCTGTATACATAATATATTGTTAAGATAATATAAATAATACAGACTAATTCTCAGGTATGAGCTACGCATGAAATAATTATATTGTTACAAATATTATTTTAAAATAGCATAAAAATATGTTATACTCGATATTACAAATGGAACTATATTTCATGCAATGAAAATCTGTTCAGTATTTCTTGAGTTTATCGCGAACAGACAGACGCAGTAGGGGACTTTGTTTTATACTATGTAATGATATTAGACAAAGTCTTGGAGAATCCTAATCTCTAGTATAATATTAACACCTTGAATTTATATTATTGTTATAAATTAGAAATTATAAATAAAAATACGGCACAGCTTGCCCCACATCATGAACATGTAATTCTTATGGAAATCATAGTTCCTTAATAATTTAATAACTATATTAGACAAAGCTTCCATAATATATTTTTAGATAAGAACCAAGTCCCTATGTAACAAAACTAAAAAAACGATCTGGTAGTTTTTGAGTGATGTTGGCACAATGGCGGAACTCTATTACTTTATCTATAAAGATAAATGATAATTAATGAATAATTAAAAAATGTAATTGATTTGTATAACCCCGATGATTTTGACAGAGCTGCATTTAGATACGACGATATGTAATACTTATTGTTTTTTAATTATTAATATCAAAATAATGTTCACTATTTTAGAAACAACATTTAATGACATGACGGATGAAGATGATGATGATGATCTTGAAATTGTTATGGTGGATAATTCTAGGTATACCGCCAATGTCCATGTTCCAAAGTAAGCAAAAAAAATCTAAATTCATATTTACAGTTATATCTATCACTAGCCGCTACCTGCATCTTCGTTTGTGTGGAATAGTTACTTTGGGCTAATGCTAACATGCAGCGGAAGCTCTCAAGAGGAAAAAACTCCGATTTTGAAATATTCTTCATTGGTGCTCTGCTCCTATTGGTCTTAGAGTGATGATAACCTTCCTCGATAAATGAACTATATAGCACTTTTTAGAGAATTTAAAATATATAAAGAATTTTTCAATTCGGACCAGTAGTTCATGAGATTACCCCCTACAATGTCACAAACTTACAATGTTACGAATTCACAAACTACCTCTTTATAATATTAGTATAGATTGGATATAAACCCGTAGACCACTCTATATGTGAAGAACCATTAATATTTTTATAAATAAAGTAACATTAAAAAAGAATTAATTGCATGGGTTACAATGATTGGACATTATTTAAAAATTTTGTTTACAAATATGTTACTCTGTAGGAATATATCAGTGATGGTATAGTGTAAATAAATTAACAGCAGTAATTATATCTATGTAACAAATAATACACTACATTTTATATTATGTCTAATTTTTTTACGTGTGTAAATTTAAACTGTACTAGCAGGCTCGGCAGACGTTGTCCTGCCCTGATTATGAAAAAATCCTTGACAAATTATATACTAAAACGTTCCTCATTAATCACTCTATCCACCAGTGAAAACTGCATGAAAATCCGTTAGTTATTTTTTGAGTTTATCGCGAAGAGACAGACGCGGTAGGGGACTTTGTTTTATACTATGTAATGATTCTCTTTGTACTCAAATACTTAATTTAAAAATATGTAGAAGTATCTATATTGAGACACCGAAGCCAACCTCACCTGCACGTGGTGCTCCCTGCTGAATAATGAATGAGGCAATGGTGAAAGCGGAGTGGTAGGGTTTACAGCCTGACAGGGTCGCAACCACCAAGTATATAGCCAAAAAGCCCGTCATAGTGATTCGCTTCTGCGGGTCGCGTTTAGGGATCAGCCTGTGCATATCCAGCTTTTCGCAGGCCGGCATGACAGCGGCGACCAGCGATGGATAATGTGTCTCTTGGTGGTCGTCATTGTATTTGTATTGTACTGTGCTTACCATCAGGCATAGAGCAGTCATTTTGACATGCTACAATAAGAAAAAAAATTAGTAATTATGGAAGTGTGTGATTAACTAAAAAATATTTGTGAACATGCTAATCCTAGGGTAAAATGGACTATGTTCTTTGTAGACCTAAGTCCCTATATGAAATAAACATATAAAAAAAACTTTTATTTGCAGTGCATTCAGTAATTACTAATTACAAATAGTTACAAATATAGATAAACAATAGTGCTATTTTATGTATGTTGTGTATCGTAGAACATAATTCTCTTGCTCACAATGCTGTTCTATATATCTCTTATATTCTATATATCTAATATTACACTGTACTAACAAAAAAATTGTGACTAAAAACCATGTAATCTTTATTACTAACTAGCGGGGCCGGCAGACGTTGTCCCGCCCTGATTATAAAAATATCCCTTACATATTATATACCAAAACATTCCTCAGGAATCACTTTATTCAATGGTGAAAACTGCATGAAGATCCGTTCAGTAGTTTTTGAGTTTATCATGAACAGACAGACAGACAGACAGACGTGGTAGGGGGGACTTTGTTTTATACTATGTAATGATTATATCTAACATACCTTTAGTAGTAAATTAAATTTAGAATTAATTTCATGGAATTTTATTATATTTTTTTATTTGTTTTAGGCATTATATTGGATATTTAATAGGTAAAAAAGGAGCAACAAAAAATAGAATTGAAAGAGATACTAGAACTAACATTAAAATACCAAAACAAGGACAAACTGGAGACATTGTTATCTTTGGATCATCAGCATCTGTTAGTGTATATAGTTATGAGAAATCCCAACATACTAAAGGATATTAAATCATATTTCATACTGAATTCATTAAAATTCCAGAGTGTGAAAGCAGCAAAACGAAGAATAAGTATAATAGTTATAGCTTCCAGGATGAAACAGAGAGCTACACATTTTCTATCTATACCTATGAATATTGGAGATATTATTAAAAACTTTGAAATTTTTAAGGTAGGATATATTAGTATTCATTTAATAATTATTACATAGTTGACATATCTGTGTCCATTTGTCAAGTTTACGCTTTTTTGTTTATAATTCTTGTTATGGTTTGTTAAAACCATATTTCTATTTCGGTTTAACTATGTAAGTATCATATACGAGTCCAGAGACTTAAAAGGGCAAACATGTAGGAAGGTTTGAAAACTTATTGTTTCTAAAATATTCTATACAAAGAATAAAATAATAGAGCTTCTCACATAAAAATATTAATAATAATACCACCTCATAAATGATCATGACAGACATGTCAAATAAAAGTCATGTATTTACTGGCATGTAGTCCCGTGAAGATGTGAAGATTTGTTTGGCCAATAGTGTAGTCAGTTCCAAAAAAAAAGAGTACTTACTGGGGTATGAATTCTTTAAAGGAAATGTTATCTTACACAATATATAACATATGGTTTTGATGAGATTTTATTTAATTTGTAATAAGTAGAGAGACAGTGCATTATTATGAATTTTTATTATTAATATTTGTTATAATTTTCAGGAAAGAGTGCTTAAAGAATGTCCTAATCCAACTCTAGAAGACTCTATATTTATAAAAGCTCAAAAGTTACATTTAACTATGGGAGTAATGTGTTTAATGGACAATGAAGAACGTTTATTAGCGTCAAAACTTCTAAGGGAAGCAAAAGAAAAAATCGTTACGTTAGTAAATACTAAAATATACATTTTACTTTATAACAATAGCCATTTCGTAGGTGATAGAGCCACACTGAAGCTGTTACTGGTTTCAGCATGAACGGGTTGGCTCGTCCGGGGTACTACCACCCGACAAAAAAAAAAAGGAGGAGAAGAAAAAGTGTTTGTATTGTTGGATGAGGGAGGGGGCCGAGGAACCAACTCCCCCACCCTTTTTCCCCCCTCCCCCACTTCCCCCTTCCCCTCCCCAATTCCCCTAAACACAGGATGGCAACTCACTTGCGACTACCCTGGTGTCGCTAGTGTCTATGGCATCAGGTGACCCGCCTGTTCGTTTGCCGCCTATAATATATAAAAAAAAAAAATTGGATATTATATTTCTTTGAAAGATTGTCAAGTATATAAACTGTTTATCTGTTTGCAAATTATCGAAATAGGAATCATTAGGTATGATGACTTATTATTTCTTTTTATTATGTTAATTGTGACATTTGCTGATCACGAATTTATAATCTATATTTATATAATTTTACCACGTGGCTTAGAATTTAATCATTGTTATTATTCTGTATTGTTAAACTTACGTACTCACTTATATTACAACTAGCCTCTGCCCGCGACTTCGTTCGCGTAGGATAGTTACTTTGGGCTAACGATGACATGCAGCGGAAGCTTTTAATTGGAGAATACCCCAATTTTGAAATACTCTTCATTGGTGCTTCGCTCCTATTGGTCATAGCGTGATGATATATAGCCTATAACCTACCTCGATAAATGAGCTATATAACGCTGAAAGAATTTTTCAAGTAGTTCCTGAGATTACCCCTACAATGTCACAAACTTTACCTCTTTATAATATCATTAGTAATTAGTATAGATAATGCAACAATAACCATTGCTGTTCATGACTGCTGTCGAAATGTATAAATAGTGTGTTTTTTTCACACTGTTATTAGATTTTTTTAATAAGAATTTTAATTTATCTTAAAACAAAAAACATCCTTACTCAGTTCATAAATAAAAAGTAAAAAAAAACTATAATTTATAATATTATTTACAGACCTCTATTGAGAAATCACATGCCTCTAAAAATAAGATTAAAAGGATTATCTTACATGAATGATAACCCACGTGAGATTCACGTTCTATATGGACTTGTTCAAGAAGAGGATGGACCCCGGGGCTTACTGCAAGAACTCGGAGACTCACTGGTTCAATATTTTTATAAAGCTGGTATAATATCTTATTTGTAATTAGCTGTGTAATTTTTTAATTGTGTTAAAGAGATATAAATTGTGAGAAGATGAACAATTACAGAAATGCTCTTTCAAAAACATTTGTAAGTACGACACGCACGCCACCAACTGTAAAATGTAACGTGTATTAGATACGTCAATACTAACAGTGTGTCAAATGACGTTTTCCATCAGCAACATATTTAGAACTTTAACCTACTATATAACAACCTCAGTGCCCACTTACACTGTATAAGGAACTAATATGTCTAAAAATGTTATTATTTACATCTTCGATCAATAATAACTAGATAAAGGGTCACGTACAAAATCGAAGCTATCTGCTGTCCGCGTAAATATATACTTATGTAGCTATTTGTTTACTAAGAAAGGGAGAAAAAAAGTTTTAAAACAGTTTTAAGTTCAACCTAATTACAACCATGACACCTAGTAATAAAGTCACAAATGTTCAAAATATTATCTAATACTTACGATAAAACGAGCAAAGCAATAAATTACTCCCGTCACTTACAAATGAAAAGACAACATAAACAACATTTAGTGTAAATTCAACCTTAACACGCAATGAATAAAGTACACACATCAAAAAAGTCTAAGCAACATGCGTGATATTACAAATTTTAACATTTATATTAATTAATTTCTAAGTATTTACTCAAACAAAGTGCGTAGGTAAGTAAACTTTTTTGTTATTGATGACATACTGGCTGGTTGTAAAAAAAAATTTTGATTATGTTTTGTTTTTTCATAAAATTCAAATGACTGCGAATTTGTTTGAATTTAAGTGCGTTTTAATTGCTACGTTTAGTCTTGATTTTATAATTTTACCAACCATTTAAATAAAGTTAGCGACAAAATTGAATTGTTAGATATTCTTTACGTCATGAAGCGACGTCATTTGATGGCAGATGAAATGCAAAGAGCTGTAGGAATGTTGCAAGCGGGAAGTAATCAATCTCAGGTATCTCGACATTTTGGCATTCATAGAAGTGTTATTTGTCGTCTTTGGCAGCGCTACAATAATACAGGAGAACACGCTGAACAGCATCCAGGCCGTAAAAGGAGTACAACCACTCGGCAAGCCCGGTACATACAACTGACTGCAAGACGCCAGCCGATGTTAACCGCTCGAGAGATAAATTTGAGGCTACAAATTTCAAGTGGTGTTGATGTAAGTCCTCAAACTGTGCGAAATCGACTGCATGAGTACGGCCTACGAGCTCGACGCCCAATCAGGTGCCCACCGATATGTCACGGGAATCACGCTCGTCGATATGAATGGTGTAGAGAACGCATAACATGGACCCAGGAACAATGGGATAAAATTATGTTTTCCGATGAGTCGCGATTCGGGTTTAAGCCTGATACCAGAAGGGTGCGAGTGTATCGTCGGCCCGGAAATACTGAAAGGCTCAGGTGAGTTCAGGAAGTTCATCCATACAGCGGCTCAACAGTTATGTTATGGGCGGGTATTATGAAGAACAGGCGAACTGAGCTCGTTTTTGTAAATGGAAACATGAATGCTGAAAATTACATTGAGGATATTCTCAGACCTTATGTCTACCCATTTGCACAAACTTTTGGCTCCAATTTTAGGTTAATGCATGACAATGCGCGTTCACATACAGCTCGGCGAACCAGTGAATACTTTGCAACGGAGAACATCCGGGTATTGCCCTGGCCTGCACAATCGCCAGATCTCAACCCCATCGAGCACGCATGGGACATGCTCCAGAGACGTGTTTTGAAGGACTTGGACGGAGCGACAACAACCCAACAGCTGAAGGATTTGCTACAATTCCATTGGGAGCGAATACCGCAAGATGACATAAACAGTCTCATTAATTCAATGAATAATCGTTGCCGACAAGTTCTGAATAGCAGAGGAGCCCACACTTTGTATTAAATTGTTCTATTCATTCACAATAAATACATTTTCTTTAGAAATTTCATTTTGTAAGAAAAAAGTTTAGTTTCTTATGTATCTTAGTTTCTACAGTATATTCTAATATTGTTCATTTCTGTTATTAAAAGAACTTATAAAGACAACAGCTGTTATTTTTACATCATAGAACCCTAAAGATATTATTTTAAAAATAAAATACAACGTTATAATGTGAAGAACCATCCTAAAATTTAAATTAGTGCATGTTGCTTAGACTTTTTTGATGAGTGTACTTTTTCCCGTTATTATGCGTATTTGTACGTGGTTGGCGAGACTTGGCCAAACATTTGTACCACAAGTTTAAAATCGGTAATTTTGTTCAAAATTTGATATTATTTGTTAGTTTAAAGCTTAAAATATAACTTATTCAACATGTATTTAGTGAAAGTAAGATACTCCGGCAGTTAAATTGCTTTTTCGGGTATTATTTTTGCCTCTTTTGAATACACTGCGGCATTCTGAAACGTACTTACATTGGCTGTGTTTCAAACAAACTAAACAAAATAAAAGCTCACATTTCAAGTGAGCTATTATTTATCGAGACGTATTTTTCGCGCCGACCCGATATCTAGTTATTGTTGATCGAATATATACATATAATATGTCTATGTAATTAAGTTTTAGTGACCATACAGAAAGTAATATAATACTTTTTTTTTCTCGAACTGACTACGCTATTGACCTAGCAAGGTCTTAACAGCTTCACCGGACTACGCCAATACTACGTAATATAATAAAGTAGTACTTATCTCTTCCGCAAGAAATTGTATTATGAAAAAGGATAATATGTTTATGGTCTAAGATACAGTAATCCGCTGGAGCTGTTAAGACTTTGCTAGGACAATACCGTAGTCATTTCAAGAAAAAAATGGTCTAAGATCTTATTAGAGAGACTTCTTCTTTCTTTAAAATTACTATTAATTATAATGTTGAATTGTAAATAATAAGTTGATAATTACTTTTCTAATTAAAAATACAAATGAGCTGAACTCTTGAAATGTAACATTGCAAAAATTTTAAAAATTGCATTTCTATTATCCGTAGCCTTTATACTTTCATATCCAATCAGTAAGAACTTGTTTTTTTTTTATCTATACTAATATTATAAAGAGGTAAAGTTTGTGGGTTTGCGAGTTTGTGAGTTTGTGACGTTGTGGCGTTGTAAGGGGTAATCTCAGGAACTACTGGTCCGATTTGAATAATTATTTCAGTGTTATGTAGCTCATTCATCGACAATGGTTATAGGCTATATATCATCACGCTAAGGGCAACAGGAGCGAAGCAACAATGAAAAATGTTTTAAAATCGGGGTATTTTTCCCTTTTGAGAGCTTCCGCTGCGTCTTAGCCCAAAATAACTATTCCACGCGTGCGAAGTCGCGGGCAGAAGCTATTAACTAATTATATTATCTATAATCTATACTAATATTATAAAGAGGTAAAGTTTGTGAGGTTGTAGGGCGTAATATCTGGGGAGTCGGAGAAAAATGGTCGAACGAAAACGTTTCTTATGAACGCTGTCTTAATTATGAGATATATATGATTGAGTTCTAGAGAAAAGTTGTAGCTTGATAATGCCTATTACCGCCCAACGAAGTGGGCACGGGTCGGCTAGTATTACATACAGACACTTCATTTTTATTATATGTATGTTGTACACGTTTTGCACACATAAATTGTGATATAAAACCTGATAAAATACTCGTACAGGATAGCTCCACTTAGTGGCGAATTACAGTTAGAATAGCATAAAAACTTTTATAAAAAAAAAAACGATTACCAACTTTCATGCTGATAGGTTAAATGGAGTTGGGGTTTAAATATCATATAACATACATTCTTCTATAAGTTAACTAGTGACCTGCTCCAGCTTTGCACGGGTGCAATGTAGATATCCATTTTAATGTATTAATGTTAAGGGCTTGTATAAAGTAGCCTGGTAAATAACATTATTTTTGTAAAAAGATAATCAAAACAAATCAAAAATACTTTATTCAGTTTAGTCCCTAATAAGGCGGTTATGAACGTCAAAACTACCAGCGGTTCGGAAAACAACCCACTCATCAAGAAGAACCGGCAAGAAACTCGACGGGGTACATGTTTTTAACACACACACATATATATATATTACGAATATATTATACTTTACAGTAGTTTTTAGTGGATGCACAGAGAGGAATCAATTCCAGACAGCACCATCGTTCACATATTGATCCACTCTATAATAGCCTTTTGACACCGAAACCCGCTTGACGTGGCGCTTAAATTTACAGTCCCGCAAATCGGTAATATGTTTTGGGACTTTATTGTAAAACTAACACTATTACCTAAGAAACTATTACTGGTTTTGCTAAGATTGAAAAATGGTTACTGTGGGTTAACCTTTAGAGATAGATATATAATTTTTTATCGCTCTTTTTAAGATATACAGTTCCGTAGTACATTAATTCGATTTATCTCGTAAGGTTTATCCAGCGTTTGCGATTTAAACGCACAAAAATATGTTTGTTACGATATCGCATCACAAATCTTTGAATTTTTCGGATTTTCTGTACTATAATATGTATGTATTACACATATAAACCTTTCTCTTGAATCACTCTTATCTATTGCTGAAAAGTGTATTAAAATCCGTTGAATAGTTTAAAAGATCTAAGGGAACAGACAGCGGCAGCGACTTCATTTTATAATAGGTCTTTACCTATGAAATTGCCGTTCTGCAGTACTGGCCATTTCAAATCAAAATAATTTTTGTTTGGCTAAGAATCCTAATTTCAAATTAATTTTATTTTAAAAACATGGAAAAGAATTTCCAAATGTAGTCATTTGTTTATTGATTAGTGATACATTTTCATCGCATTTCAATCTTTTTTGTCATCATGAATACGTTAAAAATTCGAGTAATTATGGAATATGAGTACCGTCGTGGCAGCAACGCGGCACAAGCGACACGCAACATCAACGACGTTTACGGAGCTAACACTACAAACCAACGCACCACCTGTTATTGGTTTGCTCGCTTCCGTTCTGGGAATTTCGACCTGAAAAATGAACCTCGCGGTCGTCCGAAGACTTTGGTCGACAATGACGAATTAAAGGCGATTGTGGAAGCTAATGATACACAATCTACGGCTGAATTAGCAGCAGCTTTCGACGTTAGCGTCAAAACAATATTGGTCCATTTGCGTCAAATTGGCAAGGTAAAAAAAGTTGACAAATGGGTGCCCCACGAACTCAATGATCGCCAGCGCGAAGTACGCTTCGAGACGTGCCTTGCACTGCTCAACAGACACACAAATGAAGGAATTTTGAACCGCATTGTTAGCTGCGATGAAAAATGGATTCTGTTTGATAACCACAAGCGCTCAGCAAGTTGATTGGATCCTGGTTCAGCACCTAAACAATGCCCTAAACGAAAACTTACCCCTAGAAAAGTGATGGTCACTGTTTGGTGGTCTAGCGCCGGTGTGATTCATCACAGCTTCTTACCAAACGGGGTGAGCATTACTGCAGATGTGTACTGTGAAGAACTGAACACAGTGATGGAGAAGCTGGCACATCTCCAACCAGCATTGGTCAATCGCTCGTCTCCGCTGCTCCTGCACGACAACGTGCGACCTCATACTGCACAGCAGACGGTCTCCAAGTTGCAAGAACTGGGGTTGGAAGTTCTCCGTCATCCGCCTTACTCACCAGACCTTGCGCCTACAGACTACTACTTTTTCCAGAATTTGGATAACTCCTTGGCGGGAAAAAAATTCAATACCCGAGAGGCAGTACAAAATGCCTTTGAAGAATTTGTTGCCTCTCGTCCAGCTGATTTCTTTAAGAAGGGCATCAATAAACTGCCACTGCGTTGGCAAAGATGCATTGATTGCATGGGTGATTACTTCGATTAATACAAATAAAAAATATATGAAAAAAATTCGTTTAAATTTTTTCATACAAAACGGCAATTTCATAGGTAAAGACCTAATACTATTTAAAGATATGTCTTAGTAAAAATAATATTGGTAGTTCTTAGTCAATTTTTTTTTTCGAACTGACTAGTCTATTGACCTGGCAAGGTCTTTACAGTTTCACCGGACTATTTATCAAATTCCTTATTAATCTTATATAAGCTGCTCGTGTATTGAATTCAAATAAAAATCGATCAAGGCGATTTCGAGTTAAATGCAGACATACAAATAAACGCAATTTCTTTAACGCCATCCATTACCAGTGGCCTTCATCGTTGTACTTGTCACACGATTTCTAAAAAAATGTATGTACAGACAGAACTGTAGATTTATTAATTTAGCTTATTAATAATTTAAAAAGAATATATATTGTCAATTTACATATACATATAAGACAGGTATTATTAGTAACTGAGGTTGCATTTGTAATTATTGCTATGAATATTATATTGTCATGTGATGCTTTTTTGCATAAGCATTTTCCGCTTGAAATGTGTATGATGGGATTCGCTATGGATAGTGATTGATCTCTAAGAAACGATTTATTATGTAGGTGCATCATAATGTACGTTTTATTTAAATTTGAGTTATAGTATATCATTACATAGTATAAAACAAAGTCCCCTACCGCGTCTGTCTGTCTGTCTGTTCGCGATAAACTCAAAAACTACTGAACGGATCTTTATGCGGTTTTCACCAGTGGATACAGTGATTCACGGGGAACGTTTTGGTATATAATTTGTCCAGGATTTTTTTATAATTAGGGCGGAAGAACGTCTGCCGGGCCCGCTAGTTATATATATATATATATATATATATATATATATATGTGTCTATATGTATATATATTATAGTATATAGTAGTATAGTCAATACAGTCAAAATCTGTTATAACGAAATCGAGGGGACTTCTCATATATAGTTGTAAAAACCGATAGTCGTAACAACCGGTGATGTTTCCGAGATACGGCATTTAGCCGGGACCTTTGTTCTAGGTAAATATAACCGGTATGTCGTTGTCTAAACGATGTCGCCATAAACGGTTTTGACTGTATTATAAGCCATATAAATAAAATGACAGAGTTTTGCCGTTGATGCATCACTTAAAAAACTACTAGATATGATCGTTTTTTTTTTTGTTTTACTACTTAGACATTTGGTTATTATTTTAAGAAAATATCACCATAGCCACATTTCATGTAAAGATATTACCGTTTTAAGAAACTACGATTATAATAAAAATTACGCGTTCAATGATATATGTTTTCTTATCGTGGAGAAGTGGAGCAAGCGGTGTGGTGCTTACGTTGTTTCCTCTGTACATAAGATATATTGCTTAGATAATAAATGGTGAAGACAAAGTCGCAAGAATCAGCTGGTTTATATATAATACTGTTGACAGGTTACATGGATAAAGAGTTTGGGAGAGAAAACATAAAACTACATGTTACACTCATCAATTCGAAGTACAGGAGTCGTTCGGGCGAGGATTCTGAAACCGCACAATCGAATACAAATTATTCGAGGCACGTTCGTCAAAGCTTTGACGGTTCAGAAATTCTCGAGAAATTTGCCGATTACGATTTTGGCGTCATGGAACTGAGTGAAATACATCTTTCGCAGCGGCATTCAACAGATGACGTTGGATACTATCAACCTACTTGTGTGATTAGTTGTGTGTAATAAATAACATAAATAAAATTGTTGCCTATGTTTATTACCCAAGGCCTCTAACGTAGCGGCTACACTCTATCCGTGTAATAAAATTGTTAAGATAAAAAAATAGACTCTTAGTCAATAATTGAAAAGAGTATTTTTATAAATAGTACTTTTTAAATTAATCTTTTTCAATTTGTCGTGTTAATGAATGGATTAGGACGAAGAAAAATATTTATTTACATTGATTTTTTTTTTAATCGAGTGTGAGTTCACATTCGGTAGAAGTGAAACTTAATATTCTGATACATTTTTAAGAGTATGAGATGAATACACTAAACTAAACACTAAACTAAACATTAGTTTTCGGCATATTTTTTAAATATTTTAATGTACAGGGTTATTGTTAATTCGACGTATTCCCGTTAGGAGGTGATAGGGGTGACTATTTGTGATAATTTTAACCCCCCTATGCATTATGCAAAAGTGAAGTATTTTTGAGTTGTCATGTTTTTTAGCTTTGTTCAAAAGTTTTTGTGTTTTTGAGGTGGTAGAGCCACGCTAAAGCTATTACCGGTTTCAGCATGAATGGGTCGGCCCGCCCGGAGTACTACCACTCGACCCACAGAAATACCGACGTGAAGTAACAGTGCTTGCATTGTTCCGTTTCGTTCGATCTGTGAGAGCGCCGGAGGCCCCTCCGCTCCTCCTCCCATCCCCTCTCCTCCCCAAATTCCCCCTCACATTCCCTCTCGTCCCCAAATTCCCCACTGCCATACCCTCTCCTCGTCCCGTCCCCCAAACACAGGCTGGCAACGCATTAGCGACTCCCCTGGTGTTGTTAGTGTCTATGGACGACGGTGATCACTTAACATCAGGTGAACCGCCTGTTTATTTGCCTCCTATGATATAAAAAAAAGTCAAAAATGCAACATCAAAAATATATTTAAAAAAAAAGTATCAATTTAAAACTTATTTATAAAAACGACTAAACACTGGTTATTTATCAATATTAAAACTACAAATATCGGTCAAAATTTGAAAATGTGACACGAAAAGCAATATTATTTCAATATTTAAAAAAAAATCACTAAAATGCCTTAAAAACCAAAAAGAAAGTGAAACTTCGTTTGCAAATAATTTTAGAAATATAACCGTTTTCTTTGCATTGCAACAATGCATAACAATTAGGAACTTACCTCAAAGAAACTGAAAAAAATATATCACAAAGTAAGCAGGCGGAAATTAGTAGTCGAACTAAACTTACGGTCGTTTTTTAAAATTTAAAATAAAATTTAGAACCAGTAACAGTTTAGTAGTAATAACAATTAATAATAAGTAACAATGAAGACATTTTGTAGTTTAGCCTAATTAAAGTTCTTGCTCGAAGTGACTATTGCGTATACAAAGTCGCATTCTTTTTCTGAGTTGTGACTTAACAACCGAAGTAGTCAAATTATTCTGTATCGCATTTGCTGCGTTTATAATTCTTGTTTTAAGTTCTTCCGCGGATGACACGAGCGAGACGTCGTAAGCTAGGAATTTCATGTGATGCAATTTTCGTTTGATAAAATCCAATTTACGCCATCCCGCAAGAAGTTTCACTTCAAAAAGGAACTCTGATATTTCTACGATTCGTCACGGCCCTTAAAATAATTTTGTTCCTGAAAATGTCATTTTACAATTATTCATATTCTCTTAGTTATGGCATTGACTCCAAAAATAATTAATAGACCTCTTAGTCTGAAGCTATTAATTATTGTCATCGCGCCAATATGAATATAATTCTGTCACAAAAAGCTACCATGATTCTCTGCAATCTCTTCGTATTCGTAAAGGTACTCTGTTTAAAGCATTTCTGTTGCAATTGTAAGATCATCAATTATCACCAAGTGCTACATAATGATGCTAATAGAGTTCAGTAGAAAGCGTGTAATTTTGACACGGTTAAATTGACTGCAGTTTTTTGTTATTATTATGTAAAACAATTCTAAATTCAGAGGCACATGGTGCTCAAAGCTGTATATAGTGACATATATTAGAACTAAACTATATTTCCCAAATGTTTATGTTGGCGTCTAAGATAACAGACGGTGTTTAACTTCTCGATGTACTAAGGAAATATGTATGAAATATATGAACGCCGAAATGTGAGTAAGTTATATGGGTATATCCACATAATAAATATTATGTTTAAATCAGGTATATGGATATTATGTGAGGGGTTGAGGTACTATCCCTGCCGCTTGAATCGCGATAGGATACACTACTGTAATTATTAACCTACCTGGTTGCTCTTAGATTCTACTACGAAAAAATATATTTCTCCTCAAGTATAGTAAGTGAAGAACATAAAGAAAACTTGTGATTTTTTTTATGGAATAAAAAACTCATAGTTTTGATAAAAGGATTATCTTATATTTATGTTAAGGAGAGGAATTATCTAGTCCAGGGGTGCTTAAACGGTCGATCGTGAGTGCTTTTTGAGTCGATCTCGAGAGAAAAATCCCGATATAGAACTATTTACAGTTTTTGTTTTAGTAGGCATGTAGCTAAAACAAAATCTAATGAATAAACAATTATAATTTATTTGATCCACAAGTAGGCCAGAATAACCCCTCATAGTTATGAAAATAAAGTGTGTTTTATCGTTTTTAGCGGGAGTTACCGACACCTGCCTAGGCGACAATTCTGCATCTCCCATACTTGCAGTCTTTCAAAGTCGAACGATCGTAGTCTAACAATATTCATGTAGATCGCTAGTTGTTCAAGTTTGAGCATCCTTAACCTAATTGAAATCAGCGACTTCGCTTGTGTCGTTTATTATCTTAACGATATATTTTATGTGCAAAGGAAAACAAACATAAGCACCACAACGTTTGCCGCATTTCTCTTCCATGAAAGAAAGCAGATATAGTTGAACGCGTAATATTTATAAAAATCGTAGTTATTTAAAACTTTAATAACTTTATATTAAATTAAGTTATTATGAACATTGTTTTTTAGAACATGGATCAAGTGTCTAGGAAGTAAAACAAGAAAAATAAATTAAATCTATCTAGTAGTTTTTGAGTAATGTGCGCACAACGGTAGACCTCTATTATTGTATTTATATATGCATATAGAGATGATACAGTGAATTACTTGTTTAAGTAAAATGAACATTTGGTTTTTAAGATTGACAGTCTGACCTAGTTCTAATATTAAAAAAAGTAATAATGAGAATATATAATGTTTTGCGACAAATTATTACTAATATATTGTATTAGAAGCGTAATTGCTTACTGAAATACTGATACTAATTAGTAGTAAGGCTTTTTAGTAGGCAGTAAGGGATTTAACTTCCATTAATTATAGGCTCACATACGACGAGAAATGCTGTTTTTAATATCAAAACCAATCGGGACCACTGGTATAAATTAATAAAGTAAATTTTCAAAAAAAAGTATTAACCGACTTCAATATCAATCAAAAACCCATAAGGCACTAAAAAGCGGTAAATAAATAGTTTATCAAATTAACCAAATTAAATAAAACATGAATATGTGTGCTACCTAGAGATGTATTGGAAATCGGTGCCAACCGAAATTTCAAATTTGTTCCAGGTAGAAAAGTATTACAGTGTACGCGAGAGTGAACTTAAACTTTTTGTACCTATGTAGATGATACGATTTTCAGTTGGCACCGACTTCTAATATATCTCTAGGTAGCACACATATTCATATGTTTTATTTAATTTGGTTAATTTGATAAACTATTTATTTTCCGCTTTTTAGTGCCTTATGGGTTTTTGATTGACATTGAAGTCGGTTAATACTTTTTTTTGAAAATTTACTTTATTTTTCCATTTTTTGTGTACATAAATATATTTTATTAGCAGTGCCCGCGAACTCCGTTCCGCCTTAAGTATATTAAAATATGCGCATTTTTGCGGTATGGTATCTATCGGTATGGTATGCAATATGATTTCAATTGGTTGTACAATAAGTAACGTTTGGTACGAACGCAACCTTATCGATAATCCGCGATAGTTTCTACCACCAACTCGGCTACCATCGCTTCACACATAATACACCTTAAGTAATGTAATTACAATGCTTGCGTCATGTTACAACACAGCAACGAACATAAGCACAAAAGGCTCCTAAGAATTGAAGAGTTCTTTTTATAATATTGGTGGCAAACGAACATACGGGTCACCTGCTGGTAATTGATCACGGCCGCCCATGGACACCTGCAACACGAGAGGAAACACAGGTGCGTTGCCGGCCCTTAAGAAAGGAGTAGGCTCGTTTCTTGAAAGTTTTCTTACTTTGTCACGGATCTCATAATCAGAACCTAACCAAACTCTCATCAAACTACCCTTGAAGTACGACCTTTCCAATAAAAAATGAATCATCGAAATCGGTTAGCGTGATATTGAGTTATTCGTCTATTTGTCGTGTACATACTTAATGCAAATTTAAAACTTATACGGTTTTGCACTGGATGCCGTTGTCGGAACTGGACCAGATTAAAATGGGACCACACGGGAAGTACCAGCTTTCAAATAAAAAAAGAATAATCAAAATCGGTTCACCCAGTCCAAAGTTATGAGGTAACAAACATAAAAAAAAAAAAAAAACAATCGAATTGATAACCTCCTCCTTTTTTTGAAGTCGGTTAAAAAGAGAAAGAGTGCATAACCAATCAAGCTCCCTGGAAGTTTGCTTATATATTATCTCTCTGCTGTCTACGAATCATAATTAAATTATATCACTGAATTCCTTGCCAGTTTTATTCACCGAATTAGTTAGAGGAATTTTAATATTCATAAATGCCTAATTAGACCATAATTTAAGTACTAAACATCATATATGACACATTTAGTAAAGGATCTATTTTGTAGATCTATTAAGAGTGATTTTATTGTGTATGGTTCTAAGTAAACGCAAACTGGTAACTGCATTATAAATTGTAATAGGCATACCAAAGTATGTCAACTGAGCAGATAGTTCATAGGCTTTAAATCTAGTACTAACATTAACATTATACTTATTGAACAGATGGGTAGTGCTTACCTAACTTCTAATTTAGATACACGTGTAATAGAAGCAGATATGCTATAAATTAAAGAGCTTTTGCGTAAAATACGCAGCAGTATCGTAGCACGTAGACTTCGTAGCTCTTTGTAGCGTTTGGCAGACTAGAAAGTGCCGGGTGTAGAGGGGCGGGCTCCCGGCTATAGCGTCACTGACACACCGTCGCGTTGCGATCGTCCGTGAGCCGTTAGTAGGGTTGCAATGCCCACGTAATGCGTTCGTTTTCCTTTTGAGTTCCGCATACACCGCGCCTGTTTATGAACTCAAAAGATTTATGAAATTGTGTCGTACATAAAGATTATATAAGTCGTAAGTATACTTTATGTGCTTGTAATATTTTTACAGTGTAATTCGTTATAATAAAAATATATAGTTCTTTGAAAGAGGGTAACTGCTTTTGTTTAGTCCGATATGAATGAATTTGTCTATATTATTAATTCGAATGCCCCCAGTAAAGTATTATAAATATACGGTATATTATAAGAACATGTGTCGTGAGCGTACATGCCTTAGACAACTAGGTATATAAAGTTATAATTTAGATAAACGATACTTATATTGTAGTGATGATCTGAGTTTTGGCTTAAAAAGGCTTGAACAATACTCATAGTTCAATATAATTATATTTGATACATAGGTACTCATGTATATAAACAAATACAGTTACCTAATATGATTATGCTTATGTTTTGTCTGATCTAAAATTCTATCAGTAATTAAAGTCATATAAGTTGCAAATTTGAAATCTGTAAAGGTTGAATAATTATTGGATCTTTACGTTAAAACCGGGGAACTGTATTTTGATGTTCAAAGGACCAGATCTTGGCTAAAACCAATTATAGCATAACATGGATATACTTTATTATGTATGGGACAAAGGTTTAAAATAACTCCTTTCTTGTATGTAAAAAGAGAGAAAATGGAGATACAAAAATTGTCTGTATCTATTATTGTATTTAAAAAAAGTTAAGTGTTCTTTTCTATAGCTGTTCCATTTCTGAAGGGGCTTCAAATTTAAATTTATATACTGTATTTAATATATATGCGACCCTCAGATAAACAGTACTGATTGACTCATCGACACCGACGAAAGTACTGCTAACTCTTGGACAATAATTTTCTTATTATTTATGTAATGTTTTGATGTTTTTATGATAGATAATAAAAAAGTATTTCAGAAAATTTTAATATTAGTAATAAAAATCTTAAAAAATAGTAAACACTTCTAAGGAAATAGCATGTATGAAAATAGAGACGTTAAAATGTGTCTTTAGACTTATGATAAAGTTGAATGAAGGTATGATGTATCGATAACAGTCATTCGGAAAGTTCCGTTGTTTATTTAACCGAAAACGTAAAATGTTATTATACTTAAGCTATTGTTTAAAAACATGAAATATCTGATTTAGTGTTTCCGAAAAATCTACTGTTGACGAGTCAAATAGAGGACGAAAGTAGTAACTAGGCTCATATAAAAAAATACGATTTTTAGAAAGCAAATTTTATGTGGTCTCAAGCTATATTTTAAATAAAGATGGATCGAACCGTAGTGAAAAAAGATTGGTCAACCATTAAAATTGGAATCAGGGCTGACTGCGCGGGGTGTACCGGACAAACTCGCATATCATAATTCGTAGAATCTTTTAATGCAGCTAAACATATTGAATATTAGCATAATGTGTAAAAGAGAAAAAAAATATAATCACAATTATATAACACAGTGAAAATACTACGGGAACTTTTTTTGGGGGTCATATCGACAGGAAATAACGGTCGTGTGGCAATCACGCAAAGTGTCTGAGGCGTTGTTAGATAGTCATAAATAAGGTTATTACATCAAAATCTTTGGAAGAGAGGGGCATTCTACTGCTGAATTATGTATGTCGTGGTTTGCACATGTGACCAAACAAACAAAAGTTGTTCAGGACTTTTTTCCCCCTGTAGATAATAGTACAAGCTAAACCAATCGCATCATCTAATGCGGAATAATAATAATAAGAAACTTTGTGCAATTTAATAAAAATACTCTTCGTATTCTTTTTATAAACAAAGTCTCTTATTTCATTACTATCGAACCTCTTGTCAATAAGAATTTAAAGTTTTAAGTAACATTTTAAGATTTTTTGCTTACACGCAACTGTCTGAACCCCTATAGTCTGGTGGGTCTGTATCACTGATACGGTGGTAGCTAAAACCCTGATATGCCTATTTCATAATACTTATAACAGACAAGTACTTTGAAAATGATAAGATTGAATTAGTACTTTTGGTCGGAATTTAAATTATATCCTCATTTCATTCTAACCAAATGTAAACTAAGTATACGTTGCTCGTTCACAGAAATTTTTAAGCATATACACTCAAATTATTCTATTCAAATATTTAGGTACGTAAAACATGGCTAATCAGTTATAGTTAGTAATTGCAACATTTTGTACAGTAACACACTCTCGTCATGTTATAGTTGTTTTTTTTAACTTTATTTTGGAAACCAATCTTTTAGATTATTACTGCCATTGTCGAGTAGTTAATAGTATTACAAGTTCTTCTTCCATTCCATTTTTGGCAACCAGTCTTCTACTAGACTATTACTGCCATTGTCAAGTGAGTATCGATATTACAAGTTTCTTGATATAATTTCAATGAACTAACAAGATGGTTGCCATCTTGTTAGAACTTTCCATGGAATTTTTGTGGCATCTCAGAATTCATGGTCCGTGGTATTATTTTCCATTCATTTCACTTATACGCAATAAACAAACTGTATTACATAAAACGCCACCAATTTTACACAATATAGAGTCAAGTAACACAAGATTATGAATAAAAAATAAAATCCACTACATGACAAACCAAGATCCCTCCAAAAACTCCTTATAGTTTGTTATAAACCATTGCTGTTTAAAGGACATTATATACCTGTGTTTGGTTATAATGATGACTAGGGGACCGCCGCGTCGCTTACCCGTACTTCATCGATCGGTTCAGTCAAGGGGTAAGATTTCAAATTCATTGGGTCTACACGGAACTTTAAAATATATTTTCGATATGAGTGTAGGTGTTTGCATTATATTTTTGTGGTTAATTTGGCGATAGATGTCTTTAAATTAATTAAATTAGTTTTTGAATGAAATTTATCGAATGTATAATAATAATCGACTGAATAAAACTGTATCGAATATACTGCAGTAATTTCATGTATCACTAATAAATAAAATTAGTGACACATATCAATATACAGTATGTATAAAATATTGTAATATTGAAGCAAACATTTCATAAGAAACCTTAATTTATCTATCTATAAGGTACATTAGATTATTGATTCCCCCTACATTTATGTATACTCATATAATATGGCTCGCCTAACTTTAATGACTTCTGTGTTGAACAATTATTTTCCAGTGGGCGCACAGTTGGAAAACTGTCTACATAAATACGCCTACTACTGTTTTGTTCATGTTTTCATACTTGACGTTATGAAGAGCAATCCACTCTATTCCCTATTGAGGACAAACGTGAAGCGCCCACTTCTTTGTTATTATGTTAGCGCCTACGTAATACGTTGTGAACTTTCAAACCGTAGAAAATTAAGTCATCTGTATTATCTTCATGAACTGTTATTTTTAAAGCTTAGTATCTAAACAGGGTAAATCAATATTTGCTGGATTTTGAAACACCCATTTATATTAACACTTTCGAATTACTTAAATTATCAATATACTAGCTGGCCCGGCAGACGTTATCCCGCCCTGATTATGAAAAATCCTTGACAAATTATATACTAAAACGTTCCTCATTAATCACTCTATCCACCGGTGAAAACCGCATGAAAATCCGTTCGGTACTTTTTGAGTTTATCGCGAACAGACAGACAGACAGACGCGGCAGGGGACTTTGTTTTATACTATGTAATGATTTTAATTATTACCACAAATATTAATTACATATATGTCGAATTCATTTCACTTTTATAAACATTTTGTTTAAGCTGTTTTGAACAAATACGTATCTGTACTAATATTATAAAGCTGAAGAGTTTGTTTGCCGGAACGCGCTAATCTCAGGAACTACTGGTCCGATTTGAAAAATACTTTCAGTGTTAGATAGCTAATATATCGAGGAAGGCTAACGGCTATATATCATCAAGCTAAGATCAATAGGAGCGGAGTGTATTATTTCAAAATATTTTCATCTTCTACGTATGGTTTTTGTTTTTTACGACTCGGTAGTGTCGCGAGTTAAGGTTATCGTTAACCCAAAGTAACTATTTCACGCGGACGAAGTCGCGGGCAGAAGCTAATTATGTATAAAGGATAAATAGAAATCTAATAAAGGAGTTACTGATAGCTCGTCTTTGATTGTTGTTTTTGTAAAATTGTCAGGCCTACAGATTATAAGTATATTGACGCTAGGAGTTTTTATCGGTGATTCTTTGTCTTACCTAAATCGATATAAACGTTTTTACTAACAAATTTGCGTACTTTGAACGCGTAAAACCTTGACCTGATTACGTTACGAACGTAGCAAAGAGCCACTACACTGCGACGTCGCGTCGTCGCGTAGTTAAGAGTTAGCTACGATTGCATACTCATGTAGCTTGTTGGAGAACACAATTTTCCTCTTGTTATATCTTCAAGTTAATAAAGATAGGTACGAAACTTTATTCCGAAAGTCTGAACGTGACTTTCGACTTTATTTGTGTCAACAAAGTAAAATCTCGACAAAGAAGGATGTTATGACGTTGATGATATATGAGGCTACATTCTTTTACATACCTATGGTTTTATTTTTATGGAAGTTTATTTGTATTGAGGTTATATATTGCATATTTCAGGAATAAGAGAGAAAGTACTAATTTTAGTAATTTGTATATCTATTTTATTTTCACTACCAATAAATAGCACCGTAACAAAATAAACCGAAAATTTACATACAATTCATGTAGCAAATACGAAGGACAATATATTATACACAGAAAATATATTAGTATTAGCTGGATCCGCAGCATCGTACGCATTTGTTGCTATTGATATTTTGTAATTTTAGTTTATTCTGTAAATATTTTCATTGTTCAGATATCTACATATATCTCATCTTATGTAATAATAGGTCTTTACCTATGAAATTGCCGTTCTGCAGTAGTGGCCATTTCAAATCAACATAATTTTTGTTTGGCTAAGAATTCTAATTTCAAATTAATTTTATTTTAAAAACATGGAATTCTTTTTCCAAAAGTAGTCATTTGTTTATTGATTAGTGTTACCTTTTTTTCGCATTTCAATCTTTTTTGTCATCATGGATACGTTAAAAATTCGAGTAATTATGGAATATGAGTACCGTCGTGGCAGCAACGCGGCACAAGCGGCACGCAACATTAATAACGTTTACGGAGCTAACACTACAAACCAACGCACCACATGTTATTGGTTTGCTCGCTTCCGTTCTGGGAATTTCGACCTGAAAAATGAACCTCGCGGTCGTCCGAAGACTTTGGTCGACAATGACGAATTAAAGGCGATTGTGGAAGCTGATGATACACAATCTACGGCTGAATTAGCAGCAGCTTTCGACGTTAGCGTCAAAACAATATTGGTCCAATTGCGTCAAATTGGCAAGGTAAAAAAGCTTGACAAATGGGTGCCCCACGAACTGAATATCGCCAGCGCGAAGTACGCATCGAGACGTGCCTTGCACTGCTCAACAGACACACAAATGAAGGAATTTTTAACCGCATTGTTACCTGCGAAGAAAAATGGATTCTGTTTGATAACCGCAAGCGCTCAGCAAGTTGTTTGGATCCTGGTTCAGCACCTAAACAATGCCCTAAACGAAAACTTACCCCTAGAAAAGTGATGGTTACTGTTTGGTGGTCTAGCGCCGGTGTGATTCATCACAGCTTCTTACCAAACGGGGTGAGCATTACTGCAGATGTGTACTGTGAAGAACTGAACACAATGATGAAGAAGCTGGCACATCTCCAACCAGCATTGGTCAATCGCTCGTCTCCGCTGCTCCTGCACGACAACGCGCGACCTCATACTGCACGGCAGACGGTCTCCAAGTTGCAAGAACTGGGGTTGGAAGTTCTCCGTCATCCACCCTACTCACCAGACTTTGCGCCTACAAACTATTACTTTTTCCAGAATTTGGATAACTGCTTGGCGGGAAAAAAATTCAATACCCGAGAGGCAGTACAAAATGCCTTTGAAGAATTTGTTGCCTCCCGTCCAGCTGATTTCTTTAAGAAGGGCATCAATAAACTTCCACTGCGTTGGCAAAGATGCATTGATTGCATGGGTGATTACTTCGATTAATACAAATAAAAAATACATGAAAAACATTCGTTTAAATTTTTTCATACAAAACGGCAATTTCATAGGTAAAGACCTTAATATATTGATGTGCTGCAGCCTCATTCAATGCCGAGATATGCTAACTTTCATGGTGATACACCAAACTATGTTGAAGATTCTCAGATATATATATATATATATATACCAACTAGCTTTTGCTCGCGACTTCACTCTCATTAATGTAGATTTATCCCACCCCTTGAGAACAATACTTTTTTCCTGGATGAAAAGTACCCACAGAAGAAGGCGAAAAGAAAAGAAGGATACTTTTTATACCCTTCCTAATATGAATGCAAAATTTAATGATCGGTAGAGTAGGTGTGAAAGCGTAACAAAGAAATCCACATTAGCATAATTTTAGTAAGAATATCCATTTTTATATGTATCAATAAGAGATATTTATTCTTCTCGATTAT